>VFFE01009205.1:3243175-3370608 GCA_008921705.1 Burhinus oedicnemus
TCAAACCAATCACTTAGTAATGGTCTGTAAGGAACTATTAATAGCTTCTGACCTCTCCAGCCTGGGAGATGTTGTTGTATAGTTCAGCAAAACTTCTTCCTCATAGAACATCCTTGTTATTTGAAATAACCTGGTAGAGAAATGATTCCATACTAAGTTATCACAGTCTGGCATGTTATTGGCATCAGGTTATTGGCAGTTATGAAAACACCACATTCATTCTCCCTAAACTTGTATGTAGTTGTTTGGCTACTGTAAAGTGTGGGTTTGGGGAAGGAGAGTGTTTAAACATCATAACCTTGCTGAGGGGATTGTTACCCCAACTGGCAAATGCTCAACTGTGAGCAACAGATTTATTACCTGACATAATTAATTGCCTAGATAGTGACATTTCCCATATTATAGACAATCGTGAATTATGAGCCCAGCTGCTAGCCTTCTCATTCACTGAAATCGGTTGATAAATATGTTTATTCGAGGTCAGCTTGGCCCCATCCATTAGAAATATTGTTTTTCTAAACATTACATTGATTTAATTTAACTCTAATCAATTTAAAATGGTTCTGACAATTAACAAAAGCTTCAAATATGACCTTAAAGTAATAGGATTCATTAGCTATGTTTAGGATTAAACTTACCCTAATAGGGCTATTTTTCTTCTGAGGGCATGTAGTAGGCCGACTGGTGGTCAGTCAAAATGAAATCAATTATTATAAATTATACAGTTTGGGTTGATTATGGCGTGCCTGCTAATTTGTATAAATAAGGACCTCAAACAATAGAAGCCATTTATTAATAACTATCTGTATCCCTACCTGTATCACACTTTATATTACAGCTGCAGGATCATCTGTTACCCATGAAGTATTATATTCTGTACTGCTAGGCATATATGCTAATTAAACCCATAATTAATTGTAACAGTTATAGTTAAAGTCAAAATGCTGACAGCCTTTTTGGCCTATTATTCATGGTAATCAACTGATTCAAAAGGATCACTAAATAAAATCAAAGCAGATGGACCATTACAAGCTCATTTGTGTTCACTACAAGCACCTCAACCTCCAGTTGTGATATACTGCACCTTTGTATAAAATGACATGTATGGTAACATGACCTAATGAAAATAGCATCAGACTTGGCAAGTGAGGAATGAGGCTGGGAAATATGCACAGATCTATTTATCACTGAGTTCTTACCTTGCAGAAAGGGTTCATTTTTCCCCCCCTCTCTCCATGTTTATCATTGTATCTCTCTCCATGTTTACCCATTTAATTTCCGCACACTTGTGAGAACTAACAGAGGTGGCCATTGGCTCTGGCTGTAGAAGGTCTAGCAGGTTTCCCAGCCTCTGCAAAGACACAATGAATGCTACTAACTACAGTGCAAAACTCCTGTTATTCACTCATTTCTACACACTGTTGATAAATATGTTAATCCAGGTGTCCCACAAGTGGCAAGGCTTTGCCCACCTACTGGTGCCAGTATCTGCAGGGATCAGGACTTCTGTGTACATTTCCTAGCTCTTATGATGAGGTCTTTCACAAATCTGCCGTTTTGAGCTTATGGGGACTTGACTTGGTACATAAAATCAGTTGCTCCATTTTTGTCTATGAGGTCAGTCAGTATCCCTGTCCACACTGTGGGTGTCCCAGGGCTTGGGAGTAATTGCTTCTAAAGGATGAAATATATTAAAACTGTCAATTCCCCAGAGGGGGATCCTTTGGGGCCTGCTGGCAGAGTTAGTGCTGAGAAATTCTTCATGCCATCCTCAGCAGCCCAACATAAAGTTTGAGGCACATCTAATGTCTGCTTAGAAAATGTTATATTCATTTAATGTCTTCTGAGCACCTTGTCCGGCAATGAACCAACAACATCACCTGAAGGCTTTTGTCCTACAGTCCCCACGCTGGTCATCGTGCTCCAGGGAGCAATGGCAAGATGAAGTATGGCAGGCAAGACCTTGCTTCATTTTATCACTACTGTGCCCTCACACACACATGCAGTTAATGACAGTTCCCAAACTAAATTCCTCTCAGATACAAGGTTTTTATGTCTACATGTATCTTTTTTCTGCCTGGTTTTAAACAGCTTCTGCACACTACTCCAGAGACAGCGGCATTCAGTGCTGAATAACATATACTGTGAACTTATTAAAGGCTTTGGGATTTCTTTTTTTTCCTGCCTAAAGAGGAAGCGTGGTAGTAGTCAGTTAGTCAAGTGTTGGGGGAGAGGTAGATGCTTTTGGGTTTAATGAAAAGATCTGCATGAAAGATCCCATATAAGACTATGTATCTTTAGTAAAAGCTCCATAGGTCAACTGACTGCCGTAGGTGCCCCTCATACCAGCTGCTGGGTTTTAAAGACCCAGACAGGTGCAGCAATGGAAAGCCAAAGAAATTGCTGCATTAGGGTTGATAAATACAGTTGAACTTCTGTGACTGCAGTATGCGAGCTGAAAAAACTTGTCCAGCTTCCTCCGTGAAACAGCCTCCTGCTGAGTGTTGAATTGTATAAAAACTATGAATGGATCAGCTAATAATTCCCACCTTAGCCAGAAACTGCAGGGCAGCCGGACAGTCTCAAGGACAGTGCTTCCAGGTAGCATGCAGTTCCTGGCCACGTTCATGGCTGGCTTGTTTATTCTTCCTGAGCACTTTCTGTTAAGTGTAGCGACTCATCCTCAACTGCGCATTGGCGTAACTCCATCAGAAGTGTGTGCAGGGCAGGTCAGACGTCAGCACTGCGTCTTATCTTCTGGCCAGCTTTCCTATCAGCCAAACTAATTTGCTAAGATAATTCTGTTTCCTGCCATCTATTACAATAAATCAACCACTGTAGCTTCATTGAAGTCTCTGTTAACTAATGAGCTGCCCTTGAAATTCTCAAACTGGGGGGGGGGGGAGAAAGTCCTTATTCTTCTAAATATAAGAAAGTTTTAGATAAACAACTTGATGTTCTGAGCAATGCTGTATCTCCTCAGCCCCATGTTAATGGATCATTCTTGCCAGAGTCAGCTCAGCCTGGGACAAAACCAGTAAATGCATCAATCGTTCCTTTAAAAACAAATTTTCTGAATAATGTGATCTCAGATGGTGGAGCATACATCTGGGTAAACACAAACGTGTGAGCCACAGAGAGAGAGAGAGAGTGCAGTTTCAGAGTAGGACTAAAATGACAATAGCCACTGTCGTGTCTATTGAAGAAAGAAATAATCATGTTCCTATGAAATGGTAACTCTCTGGCACTTAATTTTGAATAGGAAAAAAATATTGAAGATAGATAGACAGGAATTGAACAAACATGAAGCATCCCAGAGCATGCCCTACAGCAGGAAAAACTTGGGGCAAAAAGGCATTAAGATCATTCTACTTTTTCCTAATGGTAATATCAAACTACTGAGAGCAGTAGTGATATTATAATTTATAGCCATAATTAAAATCAGAAGATACGCTAGTTTATACCATGCTTGTTTTGTTCAGATTTGATATTTAATAATGCTGATTTTTATTTTTTTTAAAAAAGGGACTTCCATTCGTCATGGAATTTCAGCATTTTCTTTTGGCTTTTCCTGCAGATCAACATTGGTTTTGTAATAGTTCTGCTGGGATAAAACTCAGTTGAGCTGCATCAGTTTGGTTACTGAAGGGAGCCAACACCTCAGCAACACCGTTGGGTTCATTCAGACAGTCATTTGGCAGAGGATGTTTAAAAATAATTGCATATCCCCTCCCTGTCTTTAAATATTCAGAGGAAAATTCACAGATGAACCAATAATGTGACAATAATAATGAGGCTGAAGAACAGCATTATAGTGTGAACTCATATATCCCTTGGTTTCATTTACATGTTTAGCAGCTGCTTGTTTCTCCATCACAGAAAGATCACTACCTGACTTGTAAGAAGAGAGGGGAAGTCTGTTCAGCTTTGGGCAACTAGCTCTGCATTTATTAATAGTTGTTGCCCATCTCATTATACATTTAATTGCTACATTATAATTTATTTATTCATTGATTTATTGTAATAGATGAGTAGAAACAAAATTACCTTTGCAAATTACTTCGATAGGTGGGAAATTTGCATGGTTAAAAAACACAACATGCAGTTTTGAATGTGAGATGCTACCTAGTGAATAGCATCTTAATATGTGAGCGCTAGCGTATACAAACTGGTCTCATTAGAAAGTGAAAGTGAATCCAGCCAATTTATAGACTGTTTAAAAAGAAATTACTATGTAACTTATGTGCAATTATCCTTACGTTCCCAGGTGTCTCTTTTCTTCATGGAACATGGAATCAGCTGAAAATGAAGGATAAATAGGATAAACAGAAGGAAAATGAAGGAAGAGAAGACTCCTGAAAAATTAGAAACCTAAAGGTGGGAAGTTTGCAAAGCATTTGGTTAAGCTAGGGCTGCCTTTCTGTTAGTGTGGGTGTCACACCTACGAAAGCTGTATTTATGTGGCTCCTGCCCTCAGGGGTACTGTCACTGCCTTGCAGAGCGAGCCCAGGCCAGGGGTGCTCGCTGCGCTGGGGCCAGTGCCGTTCTACAGAGTTGGGCTGAATACAAAGCGGCAAACTTCAAGAGGGCTTATGGCCGTATTCCACCACTACACCCCGGTGCCGCCCAAAGTACTTAGGTGCCTAAACCAGGGCTTAAATGGACATTAGGGGGAGGGGAAAAAACCCAAAACGCCTTATTTGCTATCCAAAACCCCCTAATGTATAGCTACCATGTGACAGCATAAGATGACTCCATCTGAGCTGAGGGCTGCCTCAAGAGAGGCAGGTAGTGCCCAGCTTTAGGCTGTGTACTGAAACGTGTGTGTGTGTGTGTTCTGGGCTCTAGGTGAGACACTGCGTGTCACCACCCCCGTGAGCAGAGCCCAGAAATGTAGTGTGGGCAGGAGGCCCGGCCCCACCAGCACCCCACCCCATCGTAGTGCTAGTGAGGCCGTAGCTCACCCACTGTTGCAGCAGCAACTCGGGGGGTGGGGTGGGGGGGGAATCTGTGGCTTCACGATTGTCAGATAGGACAGCATCAACAATAACAAACAAATAGGGCCACAGAGAGTCATGCATATACAGAAATAGAAAATACACACATAGAGAATTATTTCACTTTTCACTTTTAATGCATATAGAGAATAGTTAGACCCAAAAAACCTCAGAATTTTTCTTCAATTAATTAACTGATAAAATTGATAAATAAAGAACAATCTCCACTGTCAGATTTCTGTATACACAGGTCAATCATCAGCTGCAAAATTTGACCATTAGAGCCATAAAATGCAGGGTGGTGGGTTTTTTTGGTTTGGGTTTGGTTTTTTTTCTTCCTTTTTGTAAATGTTTTTATTGCACTGCTTGCTCAGTTATAAAATGCATCAAATGTATTTGTCACCGTTCGTGAGTCCCTGTAGTGCCGGCTGTGGGCTGCGGTGGGAGAGCCAGCCTGCACCCTTTCCACGCCTGGGCTCACGCAGTGCAGCAGCCACAGGGCTGCTTCGCTCCGTGCCGCTCCCGGCCGCCCCCGCGCCTCGGGCCGTCACAGGGGCGGGCGGGCTGTGCTGTGCCTCAGCGATCAGCCCGTTTTGCTTTCGGGGTTTTTTTTTTTTTCTCCCTGCTTGTCCCTTTCTGTCGTTGCTGGCTTTATGTGGCCCCGTCCTGCCCTAAGCAGCATCTCCCTGCTGTAGGTAAAGGGCCCAACCCGCACCCGGCGGCCCCGCTCGCACAGGACCCGGCCGCATCGGTCTCTCTGGGTCAGTCGGCGACGGCCGCGGTCCCCCGCTGCGCTCCCAGCTCCGCAGACGCCGGCGGGCAGCGGTGAGGGGCGCGGGGCGGGGGCTGCACCGCCGCTGCTGCGCCCCGGGGCGGCCTCGGGCCCGGAGCGCACGGCAGCGCCGTGCCGCTGGAAATGAGCCTGACCAGCAAACTGGTGCCAGTGACCTCAAGGTGCTCTCGAACCCGAGCATCAGTGGTGCTGAAAACACGTACCTTGGCTTCCTTCTGGCCCCCAAACCACTGCATTCCTGCCCCAGCTCACGGGGGGGGGGGGGCCGTTTCCCGAGCTGGCCAGGAGCAGATCTGTGAGGAAGAGCCCAAAGGAAAAAGGCAGGGCTAACAGAGGCTGTAGCCGCACCGCCGGGGTCAGCAGCCGCTGCTGGACCTGCTCCTCAGGACGCGACTGAAGATCGCGACTCATACTGTGCTTTTTTTTTTTTTCTATGATGACATTTGGTTTTTGCATGAAAGTCTTGGTTTGAAAAATTACTACTGCATTCAAGTTGGTTACAGTTTTCATTAGCTTCCGCTAAGCTGTACAAATGCCCCAGGAGCTCCCAGGTATTTTACATCTCCCAGTAGTAGCTTCCCTGCTTTAGTCACTCAAGCAGCGGTTTCATTTGGATGCGGCGTCCCATTACCGGCGCTCTGCCCAGCGCCACGGGCCGTTCCGGGGCCGCCGTGCCCAGCCTGGGGCTGCGGCGCGAGGTGCCAGCCCAGCCCCGGGGCGCCCCCACGCACAACTCCCCGCACCTGGTTTGGCAACTGTCCGTGGGCTTGGCTGCTGGGGGGACGCACATGCTGCAATGCTGAGCTAAAGATCCCGTTGCGTCAGAGTTGGTGTATGTTTGAAATTTATAAACCTGGGAAAGTTTTATATGTACCTAATTACATCAGCCTAAAAGTAGTTTTAAGAGCAGCGCTAAAAAACTGGGATGACAATAGCTGTGTAGCCACATATGAATATAAATCTTAATTTTTAGAAGCCGTGGGTTAGGAATAGGCAAGAAGTTTCCAGCCGGTACAGGCACTGCCCTCTTGTGACTGAATACTCGAAATACAGGCAAACCTCCAGCTGCTCGGCAGAGCTCAGCTTGTCGTTGCTGTAAAAACATTGAGCGAGATGTTCTGAGCATCTTTTTCCCATAGTGATTCACAGGAGGGCTCAGCTTTAGCTTTTAGAAAGTCAAATAATATCTTATTGTAAATGGAAAAGTTTAAAAAAAACCACCAAACTCAAACCCTCTACACTGCAGAAGTAGGTAATACATGCAAGTATTTTTACAAGTGTTTAAGTATTTGCAGTAAGATAAAAATATTTGAATTGACAGCATTCCTTTTACAGCCCCAGCTAAGACTTTTTCTTTATTATTACTATTGTTGTTGTTGTAGTTGTGTAGTAGTAGTTGTAGAATACTCAGGAAATTTTAAAAATTAAATGTGTAAATACTGGATAGCAGTATTTTTCTAGATAGAGAATGCGTGCAAACTTGGCATGCAGGTCTTCTGAATGGTAGCTGTGGAAGCAGCACTGAAGCTACGGCATGATCCCAGGAGGAGCTGATCATCTAGGGTCAGTAAGATACTGTACTAAGCATTTAAAAACAAACTAATTTTTCACCACAGGCAAACTACAGTTAGCTATAGCAGCTTTTCTTTGGTTTTTCCATTATAGTATCGGGTACTGATTGGTAAGACACAAGTAGCATACTTAGACCGGATTTGATACAGTACAGCAATTCCTAAGTTTCCTAGAAAAGCTGAAATTAAGAGAGACTATCAAAAACATGCAAGAACTCCCTCTATAAGTACACAAAACAAGCTAGTTCAACACCGTAAATCATTATTGTTCGTGACACTCCCAGAACTCCAAGCCCCCAAAGAAATGAATAGAGCCATAAGAATAATATTTTTAATTCATCATTAATAGAGAGAGCACATGGTACATTCCTTGCCAGCAGCAGCTAATTCCGCTCCACCATTGGGAGGGGAGGGAAGTTAAGGCTAGTTGAGGGCGACCTGATACAATGGGGTTTTTTTTCCCCTAACTCATTCTTGGAGGCAGCCTTTGTAAGTTTAAGAGACTATTTGTGCACAAAACATGGGATGTTTATTTAGCAAAACAGCAAGAACAGAGAAAAACATGCTTTGTTACAGTGGTAAAAATACACAAAGCTTTCAAGCTGCTTTTTTACACCCACTCAGTTCTGAACCTGTAAGATTCCAGTTGTTTGCAGCGTTGTGCCTTAGTATGGTATTAAACAGGCTATTGTTGGGGATCGTGGTGACCAAGTTCATCTATTCAGTGGAGTATGAAGTGCACAAGAAAAATAAGTGCATTAAAATGACCCATTTATGAGTACGAGTAATTCCTGTAACACATAGTACTTGCTTAAAATGGAACCCTCACAGGCTGTTTAGTAACAACACAGCACTACATTGTCAAGAGCACAGAATCAGTATCGCAGATATCAGAAAGACCTTTACCGAACATATATATTCTTGTATTTTTTCCTCCAATTATCTCCCAAACCAAAAGACAAGCATTCTGATGTAGCTTAATGACGGTTTGGGGTTTCTTTGTTTGGATTTTTGTTTCAGTAATGTGTAAGGCATCACCTTTAACTAATACCTTTTCTCTTTAACCTTTGTGTTCAAAATAAGCAAGCATTTAGTGGTGCAATGATGTGTTCTGATTTTCTACTGATTTGAGCCCCTATTTCTAAAAATGATTAGCAGAGTAGGGGCTGAGAGTTGTGCAGGGGTTCAGTTTTTCTCCCCGATTATGGAAGTTTATGTATTATGAAACATCACATTTTTTTTTACAGGCTGTCAAGAACCATATTTTCTATGTGTTTTTCCTACTCACAGGTTAAGGCCATTGTTAGCAATGCTTAAGAGCCGAACCATGAAGCAATCATCTAAGTGCTATTAATTTATGGGCACATTCACCATATAAAAAAGAGAGGACTGATTGGGAGGTTCCCAAATCCATTAAACACATAAAAGTTGGGTGTATAGTCACTGGAATCTTTGGGCATTACATTTAACAGCAGTAGATGCTTTAAAATGCAGACCATTTCTTCAAAATAGCTTATTCAGTTCCCCCAGAATATATGCTAAAAGGCTAATAATATAGGCTAAAGCCAGTTTCTTACCCTTGTACAGGAGTTATTTTACAATTTTCCTTTCACAGTGAAACTACTTTTCTCTCTGTATACTTTCTGAGAAATAAATATACATGAAGGGCCAGGGAAGGGAGAAGGATGACACAAGCAGACAGACGTATGAAAGTTAATGCATTGGGAAAACTGGAAAATAAATCTAGGGATAGGGAAGAGAAAAAATCCAGACATTCATATTAGTCTCATTGGTTTGTGCTTGTTCATCTTGTAAAGCCTTTAATGTTTGCTCCTTGGTGAGAAGGGGGCACGGCTTGCACCTCATTCCAGGTTGAGCATCACGATGGGGCTAGGGGAGTGAAGGTATCAAACTTTGTAGAGAGCAAGTTGAGAACCTGTTGGGGTTTTTTTGGTTTGTTTGTTTTTTCGCAAGCCCCCTCTTGCCTTCGCTTTACAACAGCTTTATTTAAAAACACCACACGAGATACCTGGAGGCTGTGGCCGGACTTCCTCTTTCACTATGCAGCCATGGGTGGGTTATCATACTTTCTGCTCAGATGACGTCAGCGTTCTCGAGCCATTTTAAGAAGTACAAGCTGCCTAGCCAAGACCTATAGCTAGGTCTTTTTACCTCATATTGCCTATGATGTGCTTCTGTGGCATCCTTCTTGATGCATCTGAGCATCTGCAGCTGCTGTCCCACAGCAGGATGGCATGTAGCCAAGGAAGAGCCAACAGACAATAACCCATGCACTGGTCGAGGCTTTAGGTGATGGAATCTATAACCATCACTGAAATTTTTCAGGAGAGAAAGAGTTCAAGAGCTCATAATAGTACTGAAACTAAAGAAAGAGAGTTTTGCCAAGGAGCACAGCCTAGAATAAATAAGGCAAGGGAATGTGAAAGCCAGGAGACTACTAGAAGCAAAAACAACAGGGACACTTTTAACAACTTCCTTGCTCTTGAGAGTGAAAAATTAGAGCACACTTCATGCAGCAGCCAATGGAGCAGATCAACTCTCTCAGCACCCCTCACTTTAGACAGATTAGTCCTTCAAGCATAATTTTCAAATCTCTCTCTACTACTGTTCTGTGGTAGAGTGTGTCCCAAAGAAAGAGTTCAGGTCTTCCCAGAAGAACAAAGTAACCACATTTTCTACAACATGGGATCAGTCTCCATTATCTTTAGGACAATAGCTCTTTCAAAGTGGTTTTTCCTCTGTTGTATCTTGTGACCTCTCCTTCTATAGACTTGATCCCAAAAAGAAAGTTTTCCATATAAAACATTTTAGAGTTGAAAATGTACAGCTCATATATAGGCAATTTGTACAACTAGATTTTACTGTATATATAGAGTTGCATGTTTGCAAGTCAGTGTAGACAGAAGTAGCTAAAAAGCAACTAAAACAACAGTATTTCATTGCAAACAGGAACCAACAGACTTCAAAGTATAGTGTTTTACATCAACACAGTTTTGCAGCTTTTCAGGTTAGGTTTCATTAGGTTCATACAGTAAAACTCTGATCTTTTATTCTAGTTTCCTCTTTCCAGGCAGAGATTTTTAATATTCATTAGTAATCCCAAAATGAAGAGTCAGATGTGTAACATATTCCCAGGTAGTAGCTTAATGTACTATAGAAAAGTCAGTTTTGTTTTACCAAGGACTAGAACCCACTTCAGTAACAATCCCTGAGGCAATCCACTATTTTATTGTTTTGTCCTCAAATCATTTGTATATAGTTGCTGTTTTGTTCCAGACTGCTTTGTTTCTTTAAAAATAGACACTTTGAAGAAGACATCTGTTAACTTTCATTGCTAATTTTATATTTCAGAAATTATGCTTCCCGTTATTACCCTCTTCTTTTTCCCCTCCAAAAATTGCAAGTTAACAGATAGCAAATCTGCATCCTTGATTTTCACAAGATAGGAATTCAGATCTTTAAATGAACATTAATTTTTCAAGATGCAAATGTGTGAACTGAAAAGAATGTAGTAGACATAACAGAATTAATATGTAATGAACAGTCTAGAATTTATCTTACCGAAACTGAAGTTATTCTCTCCTCAAGAGAGAGAATCTATGGTGCGAAAAAGATCAAGGGTGGGGAGAAGTGGTGGGTGTGGAAGGTAGAGAAACACAAGAGAATCATCCTCCTTGGTCCACAGAAATACACTAAGAACACCCTGTATCTTTACATTCTCAATGGACAAAGGAGGTTTCTCCTGATATAATTCCACCTTTAACATTTAAAAAAAGCCTGTGTATAATCAATGCACTTAAAGTTTTAGTAACAACTTCACTTAGACTTTGTTTATAAAACAAACACACACAAACACACTTCCTAGAGTGCAAAATGCTTAAATACTTCAATTACAGAACTCCACGTGTAGATTTTGGAACAGTAATCCTTTTGCTCTCAGAGTCGACTTCTTCCTTGTCATTGCATCCATTGCCAGCAACGGTTGCATTAAAACTAACCAAAAAATGCAGCAAATGCAATAGTCAGGAACTCTATACTGTTTCTTCAGTTTTCCAGAGGACATTGTTCATTTGTATAAACTCATCGTTGGACTTTGATACATGCACATGTAAGCATCACAAAGTAGTCTTCGCGCACAACCTTGAATTTTTCTGGAATCCAGTGAGTGTAATTCTTCTAGAGACATCTTCAGGTATTCACCAACTTCTGGACATGGGGTAACTTGTGGAATGTTAAAGCCGTTCTGACCTCCTTTTAACCATAAGGAAAGAAAGAGAAACAACTTAGGATAGCATCTGCATATATTTACTCTTTATAATGCACTTCAGTTATGACAGCATCACCAGTTCTTCAAAATGCCTTCTAAGAAAAACCTAAATATGCCATTCTGGACTACTGCAGGGTAAACTTACATGAAAAGCATATTGTTCAAGAAAAATTACAATTGCTGTCAGAGTATCCTGTAGTGTTTACTAACAAGCAAACACCCACACAAACACTGCACAAAACCCCCAGCAGAACAAGAACTTCAGGTTTTCACTAACACTAAAAATCCTGTATGACTTTGGGAGAGTGACCTAAACACATACTTCGTGTCAAATGCTACTGAATTTGTTAATAACGTGAAAACTAGTAACAGCTGATGAATTTATAAACCGTGAGTGTCTGTACCTGACTTGCAAGACTAAGGCAGTGTTTGCTACTGCCATTTTCCACATAAAAATGAGCAAACTCAAACAACACAAGCATGGACATCCATGACACTGTTGCCCAGCAGGCATTTTTAGGTTATAGCACCAGCTGAAGAAAAGTATTTGCGATACAAAAAAACCCCTAAGATCAGCAGATGTACCTAGTGATTATGTCCCATGATCTACATTCCTGAAATAAAGAAATTGTTCTTTACAGATGTCAGGCGTACACATTTGAAGCACTCCAGAAGCTTGATGGCCTTCTGGTTGTTCTAAGAAAGAGACTTTAATCCTGTAGCAGTTTCATTTTCAACAGGAGGGAAGATTCTTCTCCTCCCACCCCCCCAAAATCACACTGTAACAGAGGGGCTCAAGAATTCTTCATGCAAAGAACTGTGAGTCTGACACTTGCACCTACTGCCTGTTTTTCTCAGGCACCAGAATGAAATAGTGTTTAAATAAGGACTCTATTCAATGCAGCAGTATCTAAGAGAACGCTTGTTTCACTGACATTTGTGTCATTACAGGGTAACAGTTTTCCACTGATAACTCTAAAGAGGTTCAAAGGAACGGCACAGATGTTTTAATGTGTGACTATTTTTTATTCTACAGACACCTACGCTAAGTCAGTTAAGCAGAAGCAATAAAAGTATTTTCATACTATCTGATAATTGTATGCATCCACTTAAATATAGACTGAAAGAACATACACCTGCAATTGATTATTTAAAACTAATTCTCTCTGCCAAACTTGCAAAGTATAGAAAAATGTATAAGGAGTCCTGGTAGAAAACTTCTGCAGTTACTTCTGTACCATCTGCTTACTAAGGTATCCAATTTAAGTGAAATTCAGATTATGCAAATCAGTGGCTGCTATGAAATCAATGCACTGAGGCTGGGTGAAGATTAGTGTCCCAGCATCAAGTACATCAAGTCAAATGATATTAATATCCCCAAAACCTTAAGAAATAGGCACTGACATTTAAAATAGTAATAAACGTAAAAAAAAATTAAGATAAAATTAATAAGAACAAATAAGAGATCTACTACCATCCCGATCTGCCATGCTGTCAAAGAAAAGCCAGGCGGAGTCATCCCTCCCATATTTCACAAAAGCTACATAGTGGCTTGTTTCTATGCAGAGAACAGCAAACAACTCCATCTTCTGGTACGGGATGCAGCCATGTCGCCAGTCCCAGTCTGGCAGATCTTTAGGTAGTGACAATGGATTGAATTTATGGCTCTGTCTCTTGGGATGAAGATGAACCTACAATTGAAGTGATTATTTCAGAAGAGGAAAAACACCCCATAAGATTATTTGTTTCAGTGGCAAAGCTAAAAAGAACGTTACTGCTGAACTGAAGATTAATAGCATTAGAGAAGGAACTGCAATAACAGTAGCAGACTAAACATTTCTTCTATTTTTCCCCACCACTGTAGTTCAGTATCGCCCAGAAAATTCAAATCCAAGGTTAGAAGGAAGGTCAAATATAATGCAACAGTTTTGTACTGTGCTCAGACTTGAAAACAAGCCATGACTATGACAGCTTCATGCAAGTTACCAAACAGCTCTCAAATGGTTCTATGTCATGAATTTATCAAGTCAAACAAGGTAGCATGTATGTAAAATTAGGATTTAAAGCAGGCGACAGGGAACAGATTCCAAGCTGCCTGCGATTATTATTTCTCCACTATGTTCAGTCCTGGATTTGGCAGTGCTGTGTTTTCAGTAAGAAACAGCTGATGAATACATTGCAGGGTCAAGCGCAGTTCCTCATTTGTCAGCAAAGGCTACACTTTACTTGGTGGGTGCAGTTACACTACTACTGGTGAGAAAGTCTCACTACACTCTTTTGATTATTACAGCACATGCCATTTGGGTTAAACCCATATATAATAACAAAGACAACAACTTACTTGCGTATTGCATGTTTTGCAGAACTGCTTGATTTTCCCAGCAGAAATATCAGTATCTTCATAACATTCTCTGCATTCATACATAGCAAGCCCTCCACATATACGGCACTGCCTGGGAGCTGCATTTTTGAAGAAGATATTAGTCTCCATTTTGGGGAGGTTTTTTTTCTTTTTTAAGACAAGGGTTATGGAAAGGAGGCAGGATTACTACTTTAAATAGAGAAAAACACTACATTAAAAAAGCTAAAACCAGATTGCCAATTAAAGCAGAAGTGCACCACTGTATTTAACTTCTTCCCTTTGACATGATATGAAATAAGAGAAAAAGGTTTAGAGTGGTAAGCTGCAAAACAGAAGATGATAAAAATTTTTATCAACTGCATGAACAAGTAAAAACAGGCTTTTAAGTTGAATTAGTTCTCTCTATCGGTATTGGTGCAGCTAGCTTTGCCCCTGTGTCTGTCATCACTGCGGGGGGGGAAGCATAAGCTGATGGCCATGACATTGAAAGAAAAGGCCATGACAGTTTCAGAGATTATTATTCTAATAAATTTTAGCAGCTCTATTAATTCTTATCTCAAATTTAAAACTGTGTGTCTTTTCTTAGGTAATGCAATGAAAAAGTCAGTGGGTGACAAGTATCAGAAATTTAGGTCACAAAAAAAGTGATAGAGTTGAAAAATGCACCATCACTACATGCTGCAGGTTTACATATTAATCTCAGGTTCTCTTCTAGTTTGACAAAATGATGACAAAAAGCTTAGAAACAAGCAGCACAAACTGATGAACGCTAATGAAACTTAATCATCACTGTCCTGTTAACCAATCTCAGTGCTACACTTAGCTTTTAAGATTTCCTGCCTGCCATATTAATGAATTATTTTGCTGCTAATAACTCAATTTTAACACCACCATCTTGAAATAAGAAGTTTAGTTGTATAGATACTCAAGAATTACATAAAAATAAGTTATATTCTCTACATTCTTCTGAATTACAGCTTTTAATTGACATGAGGAAAAAAAAAAAAGCATTCTAGCCAGTAAACTTTCCTTTCTCCTCCGCCTGAGCATCTCACACTACCTTGTTAAACATTTAATAAAAACAAAAAACCAGAACTACCAGGAGTACTTACTTTTACTGTTACTCTCAACAACTCTCTTTTGTTACACAACACAATGTTACATACTTACTATCTTCAAGTAAGTCTGTTATATTTAATTCCAAAGATGGAAAAATTTTGTTGAACATTTTGAAGTCTTTTCCAAACCGAGGCATCTGGATAATCAGGCAAGAGGGTGCCTAAGTAAAATGCCAGAATATAATGTAATGAACTTGAGGTAGATAATTATCTAAATTTAGAGACATACTTGTAATACAATAAACATATGCATGTTATTTAAACTTGCAGCCCATTGACTTCAAAATTAACAAGACGGTAAGCAAACCAAAATTAAGTATTTGAGAGAAAGTACAGCTAAGAACCCCAGGAAAGTGGCATCTAAATCACTGTCAAATGTTTTAAGTCTCAGTCATGTGCAAGTATGATATTAAATATACTGAACTACACTTCCCCATCGGGAAGGGGCGGGGGGAGAGGGGGAAAAGGAGGCGGGAAGAAAAAAAAACAAAACAAAACAAACCTTACCTTTGTAAAGCTTTTTACAAACAAAGGGATCTCAAAATATTAGTCCTTAAGACAACTTACTGGCAGTAGCTAAGAAGTTTTCTTTTAGTAATTCGGTCTGTTCAGCTGAAAGGTACACGTCATTAAGTCAATCTTGAAATCTTTTTGTAATGCAGGCAACCTGTACCACTGACCTAGTACTCCCATTTCCAACATGCCTGCATTTCGTTTTCGCACCACATCCTACTTTTGTCCCATTGCTGAATGGGCAAAAATGTAGGTATCGTCACTTCTAACAAAGCAACAGCTGGCACCAACCTCTGCAAACTTCAAGTTGCTGTTGATGAACGACCACTCTAGTAACTGCTGAATTGTTGGGACTCCAACTTTCTCATTTTTGTCCATAAAAATTTGATAGAAGTAACAGTCTTGTACTTTCTGACCTGCTGATCTAAAAACAGATTAAAAAAAAAAAACAAAACAGATTCTGAAGCTCTATTGCAACGATGACTGTATTTTACTATGAAAATAACATCTACTAGAAAATAGTCTATACAACAACATCCTCTCTGCATCGAAATATATTGTGCTTTAAAAAAAAAAAAGCCAGCAACAACAGCGAAGTGCCTTAGATGATAGGCAATCAAGTATTAAGTGTGGACTGATTTTTAGAAAAACTTATTTAAGAAACAAAAGCAGTATAGGTTTCAGAGTATGTTTTAAAAACATATGCCTATGCATACGATCCAGGGGATCAGGCCCACCTAGCATGGGTTCATGAAAGGCAGGTCCTGTTTGACCAACCTGGTCTCCTTTTGTGACCAGATGACCCACCTGGTGGATCGAGGAAAGGCTGTGGATGTTGTCCACTTGGACTTTAGTAAGGCCTTTGACACAGTCTCCCACAGCATTCTGCTAGAGAAGCTGGCAGCCCGTGGCTTAGACAGGTGTACTCTTCGCTGGATTAAAAACTGGCTGGATGGCCGAGCCCGGAGAGTTGTGGTGAATGGCGTTAAATCCAGCTGGCGGCAGGTCTCAAGCGGTGTTCCTCAGGGCTCAGTTTTGGGGCTAGCCTTGTTTAACATCTTTATTGATGATCTAGACAAGGCGATGGAGTGCACCCTCAGTAAGTTTGCAGATGACACCAAATTAAGCGGGAATGTTGATCTGCTTGAGGGTAGGAAGGCTCTGCAGAGGGATCTGGAGAGACTGGATCAATGGGCTGAAGCCAACTGCATGAGGTTTAACAAGGCCAAGTGCCGGGTCCTGCACTTGGGTCACAACAACCCCAGGCAACGCTACAGGCTTGGGGAGGAGTGGCTGGAAAGCTGCCTGGCAGAAAAGGATCTGGGGGTCCTGGTGGACAGCCGCCTGAACATGAGCCAGCAGTGCACCCAGGTAGCCAAGAAGGCCAATGGCATCTTGGTCTGTATCAAGAATAGTGTGGCCAGCAGCAGTAGGGAAGTGATTGTGCCCCTGTACTCAGCGCTGGTGAGGCCGCAGCTTGAGTCCTGTGTCCAGTTTTGGGTGCCACAGTACAGGAGGGACATTGAGGTGCTGGAGCGTGTCCAGAGAAAGGCAACAAAGCTGGTGAGGGGTCTGGAGAACATGTCTTATGAGGAACAGCTGAAGGAATTAGGATTGTTTAGTCTGGAGACGAGAAGGCTGAGGGGAGACCTTATTGCTCTCTACAACTACCTGAAAGGAGGTTGTAGTGAGATGGGAGCTGATCTCTTCTCCCAAGTAACTAGCGATAGGACAAGAGGAAACGGGTTCAAGTTGCACCAGGGGAGGTTTAGGCTGGACATTAGGAAAAAAATTTTTCACTGGAAGAGTTATCAAACATTGGAAGAGGCTGCCCAGGGAGGTGGTTGAGTCACCATCCCTAAATGTGTTTAAAAGTCGTGTAGATGTGGTGCTGAGAGACATGGTTTAGTGGCAGACCTGGTAGAGTAGGGTCAATGGTTGGACTGGATGACCTTAAAGGTCTTTTCTGACCTAAACGATTCTATGATTACTGAACTACCAACTGAGTAATACTTCTACGCATATGCATTAAAAACTCCAACACACTAAAGCAGCTTTCATTGGAAAGACAACTAAGTTTCAGGAATAAAACATCAAAAGGAACAACAGTAATTCTCTTCAGTATGATATTGCAGTAAGGAGTTAAAAAAAGTGACTGGGTTTCATGAAACATTTTCTTTTAATCGGGGAGATATTTACACTGCTTCGTACAGTGGAAATGTTGCTAGACTTGCCATATAGTTAACAGAGAACTCTCAAAAAGGATAATCTAGATTTAAGGGCTGTCCAGCTGTAATTGCTAAGAAGCCTTCCACACCTAGACAAACATTAAGAAGGCAGGCTACTACATAAACGCCCAATGCTAGCCACAGTAAGTGGTCTGGATAAAGATACTCATCCTCAACGGGGGGCGGGGGGGGGAAGACACCACCACAAAAAAACCCACCACAAACCACAGGAGGCAAAAGACCCCACTAAACAAAGAAACACACACCATAACGCCTGCGCACCTCCCCACCCCCCACAAAAAAACCCAAACCAAACCAAAACAAAAAAACAAACAAACAAAACCACCACAAAAAATAACCATAAAACCACAACACAGTTTTTCTATGGATAAGGAGAGGGACAAAGGCTTAGGCTACCCATTTAAGTAAGCTTTGAGGTCAGATGTTTCGAAACAAAGTCAAAATTAACTACTGATGTTTTCAGGTAATCCTTCTGTTACATAAACATAAATCTGACATATTTGGCAAGACAGCTTCAGATGAGTAATTCAACCTACTCTAGAAGGACATAAGGAAGGGTATAGAAGACCGTGCTCACATTGAAGAAATGGATTCTGCTTTCATGGAGAAAAAGCACATAGGAGTAACTAGCCTCTAACAGAAAAAGAAAAAAGTTAGGTAGGAGCTGTTTCATCCTAGTGTCAAAGTTCCTGGGATGAAATTCCTGGGACCTTTCATCAAATTTGCTATAAATTATAACCTCCTCCCATCCTAGCCAGTGTTTAAGACAACATTGCTTTTTAGAGTACTCGTGTTGACAGGATTCTAAGTGTATGATGCGCAGAGTTACTATTATTAATTTTAAGCCTTCTTTCTAAGAAGAGAGACTTCTGAATTACTCTTAAAAGAGTTACGGTACGTGCACAAAACACACCAACTTCGGTACTAAAAGCTGAATGGTGGAACATAAGTTCTGTTCTCCTCTGTATGGCACAGACATGACAAAAACCTTGAAGGCCAAGCTTTACGAAAGAGGGATTAAAGAAATATGGAAGACAGTGCAGAAACGTACAAGTGGAACAAGAGGCATCTTTTCTTGCTTTTACTTTACTTCCTTTCAGCTGTGACTTCTGCCACAAGAGCACACCCGTTATCTACCAAAAACTAGAAATACATTCTCACATGAAGATCTATTATTCTAATTATTATAATAAATACTGTTGTTATAATTATAGTGCTGTACCCCAGCTGTTTCACCAGAATAATACATTAGCCACAGGGATTTCTCAGCACACTGGATTTCACAGAATTGAAGCGAGGCAGTAACAACAACTGTGAGGGTCTTAAGATGGCAAGCTATTCTCTAAACATTTTCTCTATAGACCCCATACATTATTGAAGTCACTAGTTGTTGTGTTTTGGTTTTTGGGGGTATTTTTAACCTAACAGTAGATTATAAACATAGACTTTTGTCTAGACAGAAGCAGGAATACAGTTTCAAATTCATGATATGCCTCAATCTCCCATCTCTGCAAACTTCTAAATTTCCCTGCAGAAGATAGCCTCAGTATGCTCAAATAGCATCTACACAGTGAACTACAGCATACTACACACAGATGCTCTAGTTATGGTGTCGTAGCTCCTGTATCTGCATAGTGCAACAGACAGTGGGCACTTACACACCTCACACGTCACTGAACTAAAGCAGCATGTAAACTAATACAGTTCCTGCGATAAATAAAGGACTGAAAAACTATAGGAAATGCCTTGCAACACTTGCTGCCACAGAACGCAGCAAGGAACCTGAGAATATCAGGTGCCAGCTAGCAGAATGACAGCAGTGGGCAACAATCCCTACCTCTGTTAAACTGTTACGACAGCTGAATCCTTGTAGGGCTACAGTCAAGAATGAAGGCATACATAAATGACAGTCTCTGTTATTTTGATAAAGGAAGAGAAGCCAAACTTGATCAAGGCAAACCATTGAAATATTTTCATTAACCTTAAAGAAGAAATACAAATCGGTTTCCATGGCTTAAACACAATCTCTGCAGCTTGTCCCAAAAATAAGGAGCTATAAGCTGTAGGCCACATTAAGAAGTGCTGTAGGTCCTCTTACAGCAGCCCTTCTCCAGCATAACTAACAGCTTTCAAGGAGACAGCACTAGGACAGGGGATCTTCATCCAGTTCTCATGAAACTATATTCATGAGCCTTTGCAACAAGACACCACTGGGGCAAAACCCACCAACCAAAAAAGGTAGGAAATAGCGTCAAAATTGTCAATATATATTGAATCTTATTAGAAATACGAATCACAAGTCAAAGGTGCTCTAAGAGCTATCTTAATTCGAAAGACAGCAGATAGTCTCTCCTCGTCAGCCTCTACAAATAGCTGAGTTCAACAAAGAAAAAAGATTCACCTTATTTTCAACAGTGGCTCAACTCTTAGAATATGGTGAAATAAAATATTCAAAAACTCTTCTGGATCTAGGGGAGGGAGGAAGAAAAGAGTCTTGTTAGTATGCAAAACCAGATTCATTTAAAACCAGTCTTGAATAATGTGACTTTTCAAAATTTTAATAGGAAAAAAAGTAAAAGTTCATTTTTACAGCTTTATTAACATAGTAATATTATGACAAACTATGAACGTTTTCATGACACAAACCTCTATTTACCCCTTCGGTGTCAAACAGCCCTAATAAAAGACACAAGCTCAACAGGGTAACAAAGCCTTCCAGTAAAGATCAAAAAGATACTCTGTATTTCAGAGGAATCATTTGGCGGCACACAATTTTTCGAGGAGAAATAAAAGCTTTCAAAAGAAAACAGTGAAACTGCAGAGAAGCAGCAAGGAGTAGTGACAATAACACTTACACAAAACCCACACAATAGTACAAAGTTCATCTAAACTAGAGACCAAGTTGTCTCATCAATAATTCAGCCAACACTAGCTTCCCAGAGATCTATTCTCCCCCAACACCAAGAGTTTTCTGGTGTATTTCTCTTCCTGTCACTAACTGCAATAAATATTGGTTTTCAGCATTTAGCATTTACAAAGAAAGTAGTGTTCTCCCAAACAAAAATGAAACACCTACATAATACAATGCTAATTAATCATTTTATGCAGCAGAAGATCAAAAGGTTGGAAATTGACTTTTATAACAGGATTTACACATTTTATTTCTTAAAATGCTACCTAACCATTGTGACGATGAGATGTTGTAGTAGAAGGATTATTCCTTAGGGACTAAAGTGACATTTTGAAAGAGGACAAAGACCCCAGCCTGATCACAGTCTTGGTTTCTGAGGAAGAGCCTTAGATCTCCCCTAACTGCTAGAAGGGAGTTACGTTGGCACAGGAAGGCAAGAAAAGAAATCCAGTCAGTGAAAAACCGTTAAGAGCAGAACCTGTTCAGCTAAGGTTCCTTACAGACCCAAGGAAGCAGAAAAGACCTTTTTGCCACCCAATGGTCGCTCAAATTTCTGGCAGAGATATTACTGCTACAGAGAAGTATTTGTGTGCTTTGTTCTGGTACAATGATATCGCAAGGTATTTCAGTTCCTTCATATTATGCTTCTTACAAATCTCAAAGAAAGGAAAACCTCCCCAGTTACCTTTTTCCTCTGAAGTGAATCCTGATGCAGCCTCAACTTTTTCAAGTATTTTCCTCAGTTTCATTATTTTTGTAGCACATACATATCCATATCTATGATAAATGGGTTTAATAAGCTATTAGCTAGTTTGCAATCAGATCAGAGATGCAGAAAAAAACCCCACTCTTAAATGCTAAAATACAGGCTCTCAGATCCTTCTTTAACTGTGTACAGTATTTCTTCAAAACTATATATTGACTCCTCTAACTTCCAGGTTGCTTTTAATGCAGTATCAATTTAGCCCAGTAGTCAATGTTCTTGCATAACCTTTAAGAGCTCTTTTTAAACGTTAACTTAGCAGGATAACTGTTTTCTGATTTGTCAGTCAACTACTTTTGATTTGTTTTCACTCTAATCTACAGAGCTTAATACATCGCTTTCAGAATGTCATGTAACAGCAGCACTGTGGGAGTCGTTAATAAGAATTTATTTCAATATTTGCAAAAAAGATACAAAAAATACATTGCTGACCTAAGAAGCTGAAGTTTTGAGCATTCAATCTTTTCCTCTGAAACTTTACAAGTAGTGCAAAGAAAGTTTTAAGCATGCTGGAAAGGTAGGAGAAGTAAGACGTTCAGTCTTCTCAGCCATTTCAAATTTTTGCTACTTGGTGTGTATCCTACAACCTATACCACAGAACTCTGGAACACACCAGGCAAAGTACACACACTCTTAGAAGAACAAGGGTTCAGAAGCCATCGTTTTTTTCCAGGAATCGAAAGTAGAACTTTGTGATAAATTGTTCAGTGACATCCCACAGAATTTCAGAACTACAACTGTATTATTTGCATGTTTAAAAAAAAAAAAAAGCTAAAGACAAGTAACTTTTCATGCAGGTTTCTGCCATATTTCCTTTGTTCATTGTGCCTAAGAAATTACAAAGCTCATGTTAAGTTCTTTGAATAAAAGCATTTTGACCACTTGCAGATCACATGTAAAAAATTAATGCAACTTTTAAAGCCGTCAAATCTATAAAACTGTGAAACTCCACATAAGATAACCCGAATACTTTCCTTGTCAAGAAAAACATTAAAAACATGTAAATATGAATGCTTTGAACAAACATAACTTGTATTTATCAATGCTTTTCTATTCATACCTATACAAATTTTACAGTAGCTTTAAGCTGATCGCATTTCCAAATAGAGACTAGTCAAAATATTTTACTGCCAAACAATGAGTAACTATTTCCAGTTAGCACTGATTCAATTTACCATGAAGAACAAGTAAAAGTACTCAAAAAAACCTGAACAGACTTGCAGCAGCAGCTAGCCAAACTTTTCAGGTTTGCAATAGGAACGCATACACAGCAGGATCTAGTATAAAGTTTACATTAGACCACAGACCAGTTCATGTCTGTACTTACATTCTCAGAGGATTCACAATCTCTGTCCGCAACAGCTCTTGAGTCTCACTATAATACTCTACATCATTCTTTTCTTTAGGTCTGAGTAACACAGTGTCCAAAACAGAGCTAAAAGAAAACAAGCTACAAAGAAAAAAAGAAAAGGAAGGTTGTTTTGATTCTGAAAGATACAACCGTTCAGATGCCTGAGCAATATAAGACATACCAAGCAAAGCCACAGGGAGGATTAAAGAACTAAACAAACTCAAAAAGAGAGAGTTATGGACAGAGGACAACACAGCTGTACTAAATAGCAGAAGTCCACTCTAACCCAGTATCCTTTCTGCATCAGAGTACAAAACCAGTTGCCAAGGCAGGATTCTGCAAATAAGTTGTATTTCCCTCCCTCCACCCCCCAGCCTGTGTACTCTTTCATCCTTCAACCATTTACAGTCACAAACAGTATAGATACATAAGGGCCAGTACAATTTGGACATAATTAGCACTTCATGTTACACAGCGAATGCTGCGGTACTTGCTCAAATTGCAAGAGCATAGTAATGTGTCAAAGGTTGCAGTGCATGACTTCGTAAGCTGCACAGTACTACACACAGACAGTCATTACAACAAAGATCACGTGTTCTGCATTTCTAGCGTGGGATGCCACTATACAAATTATGAACTTACCAGAATAAGGTGGAGTCTAAGTAACAGGAGTTGTAATGACCCTGGATACCTTTCTTCTTTCCAATCATTGTCTCTAAACCTTCTTTTTCCATTTTTGGAGGAGTGTTTTCTTCTACCACTTCACTTAAGTAACCTCCAAAGGCTGAAATTTTTTTTTTCAAAAGACACTTTAAAGCCTCAAATTTTATCCCCCTTGAGATTTTCCTATTAATGTTTTATAGCTAAGTTGCTGCCTTAGTGTAAGCATTCCTTCTCTGGACTAGAATAGCATTTTATTATAGCTGAGACTCACTGCCTTCCAGAGAGTGAACAAGGCCTTACGTTCCACTGACAACACACATTAGAGTGCTTCAGAAAGCCTGCAGCACTGAATTAATTTTATCCAGTAGGAATGAAGTTCTCTTCTCATTACAAATGCCCTGTTCACACTATCTTACAAGTATCAGACGCTTTTTTTCTTTGCTGTTGTCCCAGGCAATACAACATGACCCATGAAATCTAAAATATCTGAAGTTAAGAAAAAAAAAAAATTGAGTTTTTCACCACTAACTTCCACCATAAAAATACATGTTAATATTTAGAAAAAAAATTAACTGACATTATAGAAAAATAACTGTCTTTATTTCTGATAATACAATCACATATTGCTGGAGTTGCAAATACCACTTTCAGCAAGATTGCTTTACAACTTCTAAAGTAAAAAATGTACAGTATAGCAAAAAATCCCTTAATTTTATGAAACTTCTTTAAGTATATGAACATTTTCTTGTTTTAAAGCATAAAAACAGAAGTTCTGTACAGACTGATCTTCTATTCATTTAAGTAATGCCTGTACAGATTTTCAAGTGTTCAATACAAGGAACATATTGCAGGAATAAAAGAAACCAAAACCCAGGTCAGTTCCCAGCTGATAAATAAGTAATAAGCAGAAGCTCAGTACCTAGAGAGTTGCAGCGTTCAATCTGGTTGGAAACAGGCTGTAGTGAGGCAAACCTGGAATCTGGCCTGCAGCTTTTGAGTTTAACAAAAAGAGCTTTCTTCGGAGCACAAGTGAAGTATCGAGTTCCTTTAAATGTTCCATCCGTACAACCTGCACATTCATCTTCCTGAAAATTCAAGTGAGAATTCACTATTTTTCTTATTTCTAGAATTCTGCAATAAGACATTTGGTAAAATATCTACCCATAAGTAGATCAGGTTCTTCAGGTACTCTGAAGCTTGACATACAATGTTCCTGCACTTTAGTATACAGCACTTCAGCTACGGTGTTCTTTAACTGGATTTATCGAGGAAATTAAGAGTCGTGCTTTTTTTTCTTTGTGCTTAAACTTTCATTCCATCCAAAATAAAACAAAAATTCCATCAGAAGCAGCTCGGGGGAGGTGGGAGAGGAGAGCGAGAATTAAACCTAGTCAACATCAGGAACTTAACTAAGCTAGCTAGTCACGCCAGATTCCTTCTGTACTTAGAAAGTGCACACGTGCACTACGGAGCACCTTTAAAAACTCCATTAAAATCACTAGGCATTGGGTAGTGTGACTACTTCCAGAGTGACCATGGCCCGCACAAGAAAAACACCTGCTTCATAACACACAACATGTACATCAAGGAAAGACAACACAAACCAGGTATGAAAAATAACAAGTTATCATTATTTATCTTTGGTAATATGATTTAAGGTATATTGTCTGCTTACTAACAGTGGCTAGGTTTTAATGCAGAAATGCGTAACAGGCAAGTCCAAGACCCCAGTTTAACACAAGGCATCCTAAGATGCAGTCTCAGAACGCCTGTGGCGAACTATAGCTTGAGCTTCACCCAAAAACTCCCCAGGCATCAGGATTTTTTGTAATAGCTGAAATTCCAGTCACATTCTCACCTACTTTGCTAAAGATGTTGCTTTACATAATTAAATACTGCTCTAGCTGAAATTTTACTGAACATTATCCCAAATTAAAGAACCCCATCTCCCTAATTGCTTTAGCTGATAGCCAATCACAACCTTGGCAGCAGCTGCCACAGAGTAAACACCAGTACCTAAAAGCAATTCATGGTTGCAACAACTGTGAATTTACAAAGGGCCCACAGCGACACACAAAGCACATGGCTGTCAAATCAACAGTATCACTACCATCAACTATCAGAACCAGTGTTATGACTCTGATAGTTATAACTCTGATGGTGCCTGTTTGCTGGTATGCAAAAAATAAACAAAAAAATGATATTCAATACAGACTCTTACAGCCAGGGCATTTTATGTAAATCTGTGTTTCAAAGAACCTTTAAATATGGTCGGCTTTTTTCAATTAAAATCTCCATAACATAAGCAAAGAGCACTCCTGTAAAGTAAGTGACCAGTCCTACAAATTCAGTTACCCATTGTGACACAAAGACATCTCAGATCCTGTTAACAGAGTAAGGTCTAGGGCAGCCACAGAAGTCGGAGCTCATCTAAGAATTTAGCTATGTTCTAAGGAGATCACGTGGCAACCTGTTTGGACAAATTCCTCCAGACTGACTGCTTTTGCAAAGTATGCAGACACCAACTCTCAGAAACAAAACATGTCATTAATATTAACTACAACTTATATTTACCAGTTCCAGTCCAGCTAATACTTCATTTACTCCAGGAGGCTGGCCAATCCAGCGGATTACTCCATAGAAAGGAGGATTTTCTTTAACTTCAGCCAAGGAACCTGCTTCAAGACCATGCGAGTTCCCAACTAGGCCTGCTGTTGATGGACTCTCCTGGTTAGCCGTAGTATTTACATCACCAATGACTGACTGAACAGATAAAGAGAGAGGACTATGTCCAATAGTACCATTAGTACTTGATGTTTTGGTCAAGCTAAAAGGGAGGGAGTGAAATCTGTTTTCTGTAGACACAGAGTTTGTTAAAGGTGGTTGCAGTGGTGGTGAAGAATGCCCAAATCCAGGAGACGAATCAGTAAGTGATTTTGCAGGGTCTTCAGCAACTGTTAAAATTAAAACCAAGACGTTAGTAAATGTTGGTGGTTTTTTTCCCCCATCTTAAAAAAGAAAAGACTTCGCTATCAAACCAATGAAGTGTATCTGCAACCACATCTGATTTAATGCGTGTCCTGTATAGGAAGCACTAACAGCTGGCGACATGTAGGAAGATGTTTGTCTCGTGGCAACACTGGAGAGACAAAACTGGCTGAGGAGACACTGCTGTAGCCCTGCCACCTTTACAACCAACAGAAACGAACAGCACAGAGAAAGGAGATGTTAGCCAGAAACTACAGGAAGGTTTAGACTGAAAGCTTTTTTATCCCCCCCCGCCCTTGGATTTTTTCTTTGAATACAAGTTAGCAGCCCCAGGATTATGACTGTAATGGGCAAAACTAGGAAGAACTCATTGGTCAGTGTGACCGAGGAAAGGATTTGGTTCACAGCTTACACAGAGATGAGTAATTGCTTGCAGACACGATTTGCAAATGGAAAAGTGTTTATTCCCCTGGCTCTATCACAATATACTTTGGTTCTAACACAAAGAATCTATCAGTGTCTACAAAGAATAAAGGATTTAAATAAGTCATGACTAATGCAGTGCTTGACAAATGAGATCACAACTAGATACAAGTGTTCTGTATCTTCTCTCATCTCTCTACATGGTCTCTAATACAAAATTGGTATTCACAGAGCAAAAGCTTCTTCTTCATCACCTCTCCTCCCAATGTTGTTTTATTAACTGAAGTTAATGTCCAAAAATTTTTTTTAAAAAAAATATATATTTAACCCTTTACACTTCCATAGTGCTTTCCAGATACTAATATTTATTTTAAATATTATAATAAACTAATTTTTAAACAGAGTTCCAAGCTGTTGGGACAACATCTGTTAGGCAACCAAGAACAATTTTAAATTAACATTATTAGTTTAGTATTTACTCCTTCAGTCACTAAGCCAGCCAGCCACACTTTAGAAAAGTTGACCAAGGGGAAGGGGGAAATTAGATCTGGAAGCAAATCAAGATATACTGATCCTTTGGGTACATGCACCCATACCTGTAAGAATTAAGAGAGAGATTTTACAGAAATAACTTTAAAAAATACTGAAAAAACATTTATGCTTCATGAGATTGTATTTCCCCCCCCTACTTCCAGACTGATTAGCTGGCATGGCAGAGTATTACAGTTCCCTTAGATCTGTAACACTAGCTACAAAAAGACAGGCAAAATAAAATTACTCTATATACTTGGCTACAAGGAATATCTTCATATCTTCCTTCCAAGCCTCAGCTTTTATTTTGCCTGTAAGATATACGCATTCCCACAGAGCTGCACATATGTTGCCAAGAACGTAATCTCCTACATGCAGGATAAAACAACAGGTCTGTCAATTAAGACAGCATATATTTTCATGGGGCTTCCGAGATGCTTTTTATGATATAGTATGTCTTCCGCTAAGAAAACATATTCCAACTATTTTAAATTTAAACTCGTACTCGTTTTATTTGAAGAACAACAATACACTCTTGTTTTGTTTTGTTTTTTAAATAAAGTGTATGCCTACATGAAAGACTATCATCTCTCTTTACCTTCATCAATATACCATGGGGGTTTTGTTTTCGTTTGAGGCTGAGAGTCAACTGATGAGCCATTTAATGTGTAGAAGACTTCAGATCTGTTTCTATTTCCAGGTTCAGAGGTAGATCCTGGAAAACAACATGTTTTACTGAAGACATTAATCTCTATTTGCAAAAGGTTAGCTACACTCTTATTACTATACCTTCAAAAAGACCTGTCTTTCCACAAAGCAGCAAACTCACCCATCAAAGCTAACACAGTTCTAAGCTTCCAATAAGACAGCAGTTTATCCTAAACCAACTTAATCCTCCAAGCTGAAATTTCAAGTCACCAACCTGAAAATGCAGCAGAAAATACCCCTCAAGTGCAAATTTTTCATTACTATAAATTAGGGATATAAGGAAGTATTTGAGATACAGTGTACAGCAGGTATTTTTTGTTTTTAAAGCGAGAAAAATTCAGCGTAGGCAAATAAATTACTGGTGCAATTCCACACAGCTATAACTTGCGCCAACATACAACCACAGTTACTTCAGTGAAGACCATCTCTGCCAGCATCCAATGCCAGGTAGAATGAAAGCTTACAGAATATAGTGTCGTTAGTATTCTACAACCCAAAATAGCCAGCAGTAAACTCAAAAGACACTGAATTTTGATTTCTGCCTTTAAAAAAAATATTAAAAAAAAAAAAAAATATTTCCCTTCCAGGATTTTTATCCCTGGGAGGATTTTCAGAGCTGGCCAAAACCAGAGTCAAGTGAAGTTTATATTTTGGGAATTCAATTTTGGTTTTGAATCACAGCAAAATTAACATATTCACTATTAAGTAGAGCTGTTCCTGGGCTAAAAATTTGGTAGTTTCTAGTCCTGCAGAAGGAAGACAACACCAAATTATATTTATCAACAAATATGAAAAAGCCAAACACACACCGCACTTTCAGAAAAGCAGAATGCAGCCCTAAACTGGTTACACTAGACAACTAGGTAATACGCTCTTGAATTTTTGCTAAATGTCAAGCTGTTTTTCATGAAAGTGAAGGTATTTTGAACAGTCTTAACTTAAACTGTCTACCATCTTTATTATGATTAAATAAATTCATGCTAATACTCCAGAGAAATTTAACTTGATACGTAACTGAAATAATAAATGAAGTGATAGAAAATGCAAGGCAACACTTTTTCCCAAGCAACAGGAATTTGTAATCTTACATAGGTAAAGAAAACCACTTCCCATACGTACCTGTAGCCTTTGGCTTACTATGATTGAATGAGCTTTTGTCACCACCACCTCTTGAGGTATAGGCAAGCTTGGGAGGTCTCCTGTCCTGTGACACAGTCTCTAAGACGTGGTATATGAAGAGAGTATTAGCTTCCCTCTTCTATGCTTTTACTATGTCACAGAGAAGTTCAACATGAAACATTACTGAACCAAGGTGTGGCATCACAAGTTTTAAAACTGAGTGGGGCAAAACCTTTTTTGGCACATAACCAACATTTCACGACCAATTCCTTTAATCTGAAGTCTACCATTATTTCTTGAACACATCAAATACATTGAAGAACGTGAAGTCAATGTATGTGCCTGCTTCCATTATGGGAAACAGATGCATGAAATTCTAAACTTTGTTTTCTACCAGCACATCTACAAGAAGTGCTCTTTTCCCCAAAATGGAGAAGTCCCCATTAATTCTCCAGGGAAGAGAGAAGAATTCATGCAAAAACATGCATTTCAACTAAACCAACAAGTAGGAGGTAAACATAAGAAAAGTCAGCCAAATTGAAGACAGAGGGCAATAGTTACAGACTACAGTCTGTACAAGACTGCAAGCTCATTAGTACCTGTCTTCAGACAGAGCACAAAGTTTTACGTGAAACTTTTTTCTTTCTTCAGAAAAGGAATTGGGACTGTAGTGGTTACAAGTTAAGACTATTCAGTGAATTACTGTGGACAGTGAATTTTTCCACAGTTTTGCTACGAATTTTTAAGTATTTACTCACAGAATGCATAAATAATACTATCGATACATTTCAGGCACAGAAAGAACAGCTTTCTGACCAAAGTATTTGAACTCCTGGAGTCAACTGAACAACATTCAATAAAAAGATTCCCACTACAGACACTCCAATATTCATGAATACTATGCAACTGTATAGTATTGTAAATACTATACAATTTGACATGAATTTTGTTCAATATTAAATCTCTTCTACTAGTGAGACCATAAACAAAAGGAGGAGGAACCTGAAGAGAAGTATAACACAGAAGGTTAAACTAATTGAAGTGAATTCAGGGTATTAATTCCGCAGTATTGTTTTGATCATATAACAGTGCCTAGGTTGAGATGTTATCAAAGTCTGCCTTCTGGTTAAGAAAGCAGGGCATACCTGGAATAACATCATTGATATGCAAAAGAAGTGTACTTTCAACACTTGCAAAACTGCACAGCTGTATTCCATTATATCTTCCATCCCAGTTTCCAATAGGATTATCCTAAAAATAGAAAAACATGTTACGTGTATCCCAAGAGAAGATTTACATCGTACAGAATACAAACATATGTCTACAGGAATGTAAAAAGTAGGAAAATGAAAGGTTTGACATCTATTTTTTCCTGTAACAAACTTCACATTTAGAACAGTCAAACACTACAATCTTTAAAGGCAAATGCAAATTTAAACTGTTCTTTTGAGAAATAATTCCTATCGTAACAAGCATTCCTCTACTAAAATCCATTATTTATAAACAAGTTAGAACAATTCCAGTGCGTTGTTAGGCAACAACTACTGCAATCAAGAAAATGGAAGCACCTGATCTATGAAACCAAAATACCCTTTAACTACCAAAAATTTAAAAGCTGTTCATTTTTAAAAAATTGAAGTTGCTAGAAATAATTTTTAATTACAAGCTTCACATTTTCTTGAAAGATCAACTTTTGTACTTAAAACTCAGTATTTTTAAGGTAGAACAGAGCCAAACAAACTAAAGTTACATGAAAAAAAGCTTTAAAAAATAACTAACAAAGAAAAAGGCATCCAGACTACTTTTTTAAAACGCAGAACAAAGCCAGTCTCACAAGACAAACACTCAACTCTTCAAGACTGACATCTAACATTGCAAGTAGCTCAGTGGAGGCTCCTCAGAGTAACCGGAGTATTTCTCCTGCACTGTTTAGCATCAAACAGGATACCGTTTACCTGATGCCAAAAAACAATTACCACCAAGGGGCATCTTTGAACACAAGTGTTTATTTCCCATTTCAGGTCAGCCTCCGCTGAAGTAGCTTGTGGATAATGTTTCTTCTTCTATATTGCATGTAATTTACTAGCTAACACACATGCAAAAGTTATTAAAGTCAGATTATTTTCTTACCATGTCCACTCCAACAACGTATCCTAAACTTTCGTTTCCTGGTAAGACATCACAGAATATAACTGTCCCATACTCTATACTCTCTCCTATCTTCAGAGAAACCCTGGAGTTGATCTCCAGAGGAGGAAGTTCTACCTGCATTGCGTCAACTGGAGCTGCATAGTCACTTTCCAGTTCATTGTCATCATCTTCCACCAGCTCCAGTTTGTCCAAAGCAACAAAAACCCCACAGTCCTCATCACATCTGAAAAGCTGCTTGCCTTGGTACTGTCCATCAGTAAAGCCCTGACCACGACCTTCTTCCTAAGCGTCGGAGGAAGAAGAGGAGGGGGAAAAAAGAAAAGAAAAAAAAAAAAGCAGTGTATTTTGTGCAAAAGCAGACTACTACAAAAACAGTAACATAATCCAGTGTTTTGCAGAAACTGCAGTAAGAATTTGCCTGATGAACTATCATTACATTGGGAAAATTCTATTGCCAGAATTTGTGGCAAATGTACACACTGTCTATCTTAGGGGAATAAACAGCAAGATGTCATTAGATTAGAGAGCAGCTGCAGGTGGAAGCCTTTTTTATTCAGAGAAGCATGTTTTCTTCAGGAGCAAATCTTGCTTCCATCACCAAATTTTTGCCAGATTGAGACAAGACTACTTCATACTAGACCTAATGCTAAGCATTCAAAAATTCCACTTAGATGCCAACTAAAGACAGCTGATTTTCAGAAGCACTTGGCCCTGATATTCCCTGAGGTTCTTAGTGGGAATTGCAAAGAATTTCGGAAAAGTTTGAAGAGGACTTTGAAAAATATACTTCTAATACAAGAGTGGCATTCTCCTGAATCTAAGCCTTCAATGGTTGACATTAATTTTGCAGAAATATCTCACTAGGCGCACACAACAGCAACATTCTCTATCTTAACAAGTTGCCATTTGACTTTCAGGGCTCTACAAAACCAGCAGCCCTAAAATCCAAGCCTGCATTTATGGATTGTATCCTGCCACGTGCAGGGAAAAATAAAGTACTCAACAGAAATCTGAGAGTCAGGTATTTGCCACAATGGGGATGTAAGTACTTAAATTTTTCTAGGCTGGAAGAGTCAGAGTATATTCAAGTCTTTTTGCCAGCCCACGCACCTCATCAAGCTTCACTTAATATGTAGAATACAAGGCTGATGTGATACAGTGTGTTGACAGGTATTTAATAACAATACTTATGAAATGACTGAAGGTTACAGAATTTTTAGGCGTAATGATGCTTCTAGAAAAAAAAAATGTATTATCACTGCCTCTTTAAATACAAGATTTTTAGCTCATCTTGTAAGATAAATATGATGCTCCCCCTTAGCAAGAAACTTACCAGCAACTCTACTCCAAAGTATATCCCTGTTAGGGACCTTTCTTGCAATAAGGGTCCTCTGAAGCGAACAACTCCAGGAAATTTATCATCTCCTGATCTCAGCTGTACTCTAACAGGCGAGCCAATATCTATTTGGACGCCTTTAGTTAACCTGCTTTTGCTTTTAAACAGACTGTATCTTTCCTCACAGTTAGTAATGGCCAAAAGCAACTCAGCTAGTTTTTCATTTATTTCTATAACATCCTTCTCATCCACAAACAGGATGGCATGAGGTTGCTCCAGAATCTTTAATCCAATCTGCAGTTTCTTGCCTTTACAAGGAATATTTCTGGAGTGTCCCACAGAAGAACGGTCTTGAAAAAACTGCCCAATGCTACCTTTGGGCACTTTCAAGAGCTTTTGAGTCTGCTTGTCTATGACACTGCATTCTTGGAGAAGCAAGTAAAAGATCCGCTCTTCCCAATAGGATGAACTTGCTTTTTCTTGACTCCATAAGCCTGAATTCATTGTGATGAAAACTTTAAAAGCTGCGCAGAAGTCTTCAAGAAAAATAAGCTGTTGATTTATGCGCACTGATCTTGCCAAATTCTACTGGAAGGTCCAACCTTTGTGAAACAATGCAATGTTCATTTTGCAAAGAACCGAATCCAAAGCAGAAAGCCTAGAATGCCAAAAAAAAAAAAAAAAAAAAAAAAAAAAAAAAAAAAAAAAAAAAAAAAAAAAAAAAAAAAAAAAAAAAAAAAAAAAAAAAAAAAGGCAAGTGAAACAGGGGAACTACAGCTAGTCTTAAGTAAAACAACACAAAATCATTTAAAACTGTGACCAGCCCCACTGCTACAGAGTGAAAACAGTTCACAAAATCTGAGACAGTGAACAAAGTCTCAAAACAGCCATAATACTGTCGATCATGGACATACCCATTTCTACTTCTATTACTGTGTATTCCCTTTCCTTCTGTAGTTCCTTGAAGTAAGGGACTATGGAAAAAGTATGAAATGCAGAAAATACACATAAGTGAAAGGAAAAAGAAATCTTAATTTCAGATGAACAGGAATAAATATCCCGCTCAAGTTTACAAACAACATTTTATGGAAGCTTTCCACTATGAAGATCTTTTCCCATGCTTAGTAACAACTTATTTCTGACAAAATGTACTGCATGTGTCATCCCACATAACATTTTGATTTAGCGAAGCAGAAAATTGTGTCAATGCAATAAAGGAACAGAAAATGGAAAATTTAGTAATTTATAACAGCCATTTCTTTAAATGATAGAAATGGACAATTCCAGTAAGCAATAGTATGAAAAACAAACTGTGCCAGCATTGCAACATGCAATTCTGAAGAAAAACCCGAAGCTTTTCTTTTTATCATTTTAAAACGATAATTCACTTCAATGAAGTAGGAAATACATCACTTTCAGTTATTAAAATATCCTGGAAGAAAGCACCTTAGTTGTAAACATCATCCTAAGAATTATAGTTCACAATCAATAAACTAAACAAGAACAATTTGAAAATACTTCATTGTACACGGCGGCAGATACAAAAGTCCACAGTTTAGATCAGACTGGATACATGAAGAAAGATCCACAGTACCTTAACAGGATTTGTTCTTCTAAAGATGACAGAAAAGGGTAGCATACAAGTTAAGAATGTACTGTCATGTAAATTTTCCTGTTAGTAATCTGTGATGCCAAAATTTGCATTCAGTTAAAGGAAGATCTCGGTGATTATTTACGGATTTAACTTCAGTGAATAAAAAGCAAATACTCTTTGTCCTTGTGCTTCCTCTTGCTATGCTGCTCCTCCAGATCTTTTCTCCGGTGGCATTCAAATACCACAAAATATATTGCTGTTTCTCCTACTCAGTTTGATCCCAGCTTCAGAAGCTACTAGAAAGCAATGGAATCCAGTAGTAGTCTAATTATTTTCATCGTCTGTTTTTAAACAAAAAGAGTATTTATCAAAACTCTTTTCCCCAAAGAAAAGTAGTTACAACCACCGAGGACCTGAAATTTATGCAAAGTAGCATCTTTCAGTCACTAGGAATTCACAGGTTTCTGTGCTGACTTGCGGAGCCTCCTAGTGAGGCTCTCGTACCATACAGCCATTCAAATCAAATACAGCATGCTTCTCATCTTCACAGATGTTACACGCGGCTATCAATGTCATTCATTACCACGCTCTGACACCGCTGCTGCAGCAGCTTACAGGAATTATGTGGTTTAAAGTGTTTCCATCTGCAAAGTAATTAATATCTGAGGGACAGAATCCGGACAGTTTCAGACCTCACTGAGATAAAGTCTGGTAGACTGTCAATCTGTTTTCAAGTTAAAAAAATTTTTTTTTCATTTTTATTTGATACACATAAACGGGCTTTAATGTTTGTTGATGATTAACAAAAAAGTCCCATATCGGTATCGGATTGAGATAGTAATGTTTTATATGGGAACTGATAAAGACCACAACAGGATCTCCCCTGTCCCCCCCGCCCAAAGGAAACATGATGAACTGACCATTAGTTTTTATAAGTCTACTCAGATGTTAAAATAGATTTCCATCCAAGTTCTGTCTAGTTGCTTCCCCTTACTTTTTCCAGGCACTCAGAAATAAAATAGGTACTGTCTTGTTCTTCGTAGTTCCATTTTACATTCTCAGCTTTCAAAGGCTGATGCACTTACTTAACTTTCGTTTTTGGAAGCCATCCCACAAAGTTAATCAACCGCCAATACACTAGAAACAAGTATCTCTGACATTACATGGATCATGACATTTCCTATTTCACTTTTATAAATAATTCCTTTTAATAGGTATGTATGGAAACAATCTATTAACGAGATATAATAACAATATCTTAAACATTAACAAGCCTGTTCAAAAGCTTCAAAAAGGTAATTTTTCATTTTTATTAAAAATATTATTTACCATATCTTTATTTATTTTAATAAGTATATCCTTGCTTGCAGCTCCATTGCTGCAGTATTACATAATCTTCACATGTTTAGTAGTAAGGAATTCAGTGTGAAAACATGTTAACAGCTGCATTTAGATCATATAACCGTAACTTCACATGCTGCGTGGTCAGTCTTTCAAAGTTCTCGACATCTGCAGAGATTAAGCCACAGAATACAGTACCAAAAGCTTCTCCATTATGAAAAAGTTCATTACCACTATATAAAATGCTGTCCTTTAAAAACTTATCTACCACCACTGCCCCCTGCCAAAGAAAATATACAGCTCTCAAAACCAAATCCCCTTCTTTTAGAATAATCATGATAAATTAGCATTTTAACAGCATAGAAAAGCTTGCTAAAAAACCATGTTAAGTTCTGGCAATATATCAGAAATATATGTACATAAAACACTGATTTTAAGATACTTTTTTTTATTTACAGTCATTTTCCACGGAATCGGTTATTCTGTGAGTAAAGTATACTTGCTGAACAGCACACACATATCAGACTAAGCCCAGGAAAAACTATTAGACCTCAGTGTGAATTAACCAGGGAACCAAACAAATTATGCCTAGCAACGATTCATCATTACACTGCACAACATACCAGCAACTATAAAACTTGGTGCATACCAGAGAGTACTTGACCATCACCATGGACGTTTAAGTGTCAGAGTCTGTTCAATTGCATTCTTCCACTCCACCTACTACCTGACTTATTTTCATGCTCAAAGGATTTTGGGAAGCAACAAGCAAAACACTACATACTTTAAAAAAAAAAAAAAAAAAAAAAGTCAGAGGTAAGCCATAATAAGATACCTAACTTCAAAGCTTCCCTAACTTCTTTTTTCCCCTCCCCTGTCTTAAGTCACTGTTGTCACCACAGAGACATCTCATAAAAACAGTTTGCTCTGAAATACGAGAACTTTGTTTCTACCCTGCGGTAGCCTTAGATGAACTATACAAAGACGTTTGAATCAGCTATCGGGTTTCAGCATGAACACACAAGTCTGTAGCTCTGATTCAGAGAATAAAATGAAGAGGCCAAAATAAACTGTACAGTTTCTTACAGAACTGTGAAACAATACCAAGTTTTAAACAGCTGAGACGCAAAGTTATGTTCTTCAACAGTCCAAAAATAATTTTCAATGGAAGGTTAAAACTAGGAGCAAGTAAATTTAGTTGCAGCTTAATGTACACAGAATTACATGACTGCAATACAAGCCATGCGTGGAAAAAATAGGAATTGTTTCTTCAAAATAGTGGCTTAAATATTGTCCGATACAAGTAAATTCATACTGGCAACATGATTTCTAAAAGAAAATGCAGCTGAAACACTCCACTAAATTTTGTTAGGTGTTGTAAATTTGAAATATTCTACTTCAGAGGAAGAACAAAAATCATTATCAACTATGTGAATACTCTGGCATTACTAGATTTGGCAAGTGTACACCAATGCACCATGACCACCGTTCTGCAGACAACCCTTCTGTCAACATGATATGCAAGTCCTCTCCATAAAATGAAACACGTATGTTCAGATTCGTGTTTAACGGCAAGGCCTATGTATCTGTTTATCACCTAGCGAGGTAAGCTGTGACATGTGACGTACTTGCAAGTCACAAGGCTGGATGCAAAACTAAGATTTTGAGAATAATTATTCCCCTCGCCCCGTTCTGCGAATCTTCTCTACCTCTCAGGGCGGTTACGAGCAGGACAGGGAAGGAAAGCCCCCTAACACTTTTTTAAGTCGGTGCAACGGGCTGTCCGGCGCTTAACGCCGAACTATCGGAAACGCACAGCGGGGCCCAAGCTCGGCGCCCCGGCACAGCCCTGGCGGGAGCTCCCGCCATCCCCGGCCCGGCCGGGCCCCGCCGCTGGGCCTCGCCCCGCCGCCTCAGGGGCGGCCACCGCCGCCCGGCCCCACCGCCCCGCCGCCGCAGGGGCGGCCTGGCCCGCAGCGATTGCCGCGCCTCCAGCGCGGGGCCGGCGGCCATGGAAGCGGCCGGGGAGAGCGGCCCGGGGCAGTGGGGCCGAGCCGGGCTGCGCAGCCGCCTCGCCCCTACCTGACGGCACCGAGCAACGTCCCGCAGCAGCGCCCGGCCCCCGCGGCCCCTCGCTCACCTCCTCATCCCCAGCCCCGGGTCTCGGCGCCCCGCCCGCCGGCGGGACTCTCCCGGCGCCGGCTCACAGCCCCGCGGCGCCCGGAGCAGGGGCCCGACCCGCGACCCACTCCCCCATCGCCGTCACAGCAGCCCAACGCTCCGGACGGCGAAACGCTCCCTACTGCCCCGGCAGACCCGCCCTCTCGTCCCCCAGCCTCTCTCACAGCCAGTCACAGCGCGCCGGCGCCACCGCTCCGCAGCGCTATTGGCGAAGAGCGCTGCCAGGTGACGAGGCGATTCGGGGGTTTCCACTCCATCAGGATTGTATGAACCGCAGAAGGGGGGGGGGTGGGGAGGTCAGAAAGGAGCGGCTGGCGGAACGCTCCCCCCTGGGGGCGCTGATTGGTCGTCCAGAGCGCGAAGGCGGGACATCGGGAGCTACGGCGGGGCTGATTGGGTGGCGCGTGCGTGTGCCCCCACTGGCGGCGGAGGCGGAGCTAGCGGGCCCCGACCGGCGGCCACCGGCTCCGCGGGCGCTGCGGCACGGGGCCGGGCGGCCCGGTCCCGTCCCGCGGGACACGCTCCTGCCGGGAGGCTCAGCTGGCCGAGGGCCGGGCCGGTGCTCTCCAGCTCTCTCTGGAAAGGGCGCACGCCTGCGTCGAGCTCCGCGGACAGCAGTCCCGCCTGGGGGCTCGCGGCGACGCGCGGCCTCGGGCGCGCGTGCCGGGGGCGGGCCCGGCGCGGGGTTTCAGCGGCGGTCCAGCGCCGCCGCCGGGGGAACCGGGACGGTGTCCGCCTCCGGATGCGCAGCGCGGCTGAGGCTCGGGGGCCCGCGGCTGGGCAGGCGGCGGGCGCCGGCGTCCCCGGGTGGCGGGTGGCGCTGCCTGCCTGCCTGCTGGCCGGCGGCCCCGAGGCGCGACGCGCGGCGACGAGAAAAGCGAGACTTCTCGGGGCCGTGCAGCGGCCTGGTTCGCAGCCAAAAACGTCTCCAAGTTAAACGCTGCCAACCGAGCGATTTTGCGCAGTGCTGTGAGGCAGCACGCCGGTTTTGCCCGGTATGCAGCGCTGTCAACCGCTGCGTAACCTCGGGGTAATTCCAAGCGTCCCCCGTGAAGCAGGCGACTGTAGGGTGACCCAGGGACTGCTCCTCAATGTCACACCTGATCTGGCCTCAATACCCAGTTTTGAAATACTTTTACGCTGAAGAAATGTAAGTAATGCTACTGAATATTTGATTTAATAAAAGCCTCTTTAACTGACCTGCTTTTGAATGTGACTGTCATCTGAATGCTGTTCTGTTTTATCCATTTGGCATCAGTGTGTCCTTAAATAATGAACGAGAGCATGAACTCCAGAATAGAAGAGTTGCCCAACAGGACGGTTATGTTTAAAGGCTCTGTTCATGCATTCAGCATTTCCAGAAAACAACATTTATTTTTAGAGAAGAGTTTTCTAATCACATGGTTTTCTAAATTCATGCTTTAAATTTCTTTTTAAAAACAATTCTGAAATTTGGTACTGCTAGAAATGAACTTCCTACAAAGAAGCGTCTTTGAAAAAAACGGCATGTGATCACATACCTAAGGTGGTTACGATAATGTTGACATACAAATAAACGCTTTCCTAGTTTCTTAGTATCTTTAACATCCCTTTAATACATGTTGTTGTGTAATTCAGTAACACGTGCAGTTCAACATCAGCTAAAGTAAAGGCTGTTCCCTATGGATCTCCAGAATCTAGAGAAGAGTCAGTAAGCAGATGCAAAGCAGCCCCGGGTTGGGGCTGGAGTGCCCGCTCCTGAGCTCTGAAGCGATGCGGGTCATTTTTGGCGGGAGGATGGAGAGGCACGACCGGGCATGGGTACGTGCAAGACGGAAGGGGCACGATCTCAGTGTGGGAAACCAGCAGGAGTTCATTGGAAACTCCTGAGGAAACGATGAGGTTCCATCTACTATGGAATGTATGCTCACACTAATCATTTTATTTAGTCACTTAGAAGCAAAATTGCGTTTTAAAGTCATATTTAATTTTTAAAGAATAGTGGTGAAAAGATACTAAGATTTATGCATTCCATCTCTTCATTTTGCAGAAGGGCAGACAGTAAAGCCAAGCTATGCTCTGCTAATCCTCAAGGTGGCTATCTATACACAGCAGCTGCATTTTCCTCCACTTGTAGAGCTGCCCTTTATGCTTCTACAAAATGCATTAGCGTGTCTGCTATAAATCCTGTTATCCCAAATTTCATTATGTTTACATTTTGGGTATAAATAAATTACATGTGGAACGTGACTATAAACATTAGCCTAAGTACACCCTAATTGTATTTGAGAAGAAAAGGGGACAGACACATTGTAAAAATAAAATACCAAAATACTCGATAGGAATGACTACACGTGGTGCACCTAATAACTCAAAACCAAATACTTTAAAATATTTCTCTATTCCATGTAATTATGTACTTAACCCTCTAGGACTTCGGCAGGAAAACTGACCAACATAGACCATTTAGAACGCCTGTCATTCTACAGACAGAGCAGTGCTCGCGAAATGCAACCCACGTTAATATCCTGTTGACCCACTGGGCTTGCAGAACAGCGCAGTGTCACCGACAGCCCACAGATGAAAGGCAGGCCAAGACTGTTGTTTACTCTACAGCTCCTTCGTACTCCCTTAGAAGTATAAAGGAGTTGTAGAGTGATAACAGGGCTTTGGCAGGGTAAAATGGGCCTGTTAACGTTTCTTTCATGTTGAAAACCCTGTCAGTAACACCAGCATGAGGTATTTGCCGTTAAACGGCAAATTATTTCTTTAAACCACACTCCTGTTAAAAGAGACACGTTTTGTAATCATGAAGTATGGTAAACAAATTCCACTTTCAGATGACACAACACTATAAAATTAAACTTCATATAAATACCATGGAACAGAATTTTGTGCTGTGCCAGGATAGGAGTATGGTATTCGTGTATCATAGCATCACCCCAAAAGTACAGAATATTCGTGCAGAACAGCCGAATTTTTCTGCTACTTCAAGCATGGAAGTGGTAGGTATTTATGCAGCTGCATTAAAGAGAGGAAAGGTTCTTGTAGAAGCATCAAAGACAACATTACAGCACTTTCTAAATATTAGTTATGTGGTAAAAGGGGACTTGGATAAATACGTTAGGCATTTCTGCCGCTTCTTTTTTTCTTACTATCTACAGTTCTAATGAATGATTTGGTAAAATAAGTAAGGTTTAGTTACATAGTTCGGGGCCTGAGAGGGAAAAGCAGCACAGACTATGAGGTTGCCTGAAGCTATATTAGGACAGAAGCTGAAGCGTATTTTGTAATAGGGATATTACAGCCACATTCTTGAACAAGAATAAGACCTTGCTGTGCCTATAAGGAAATGCCAATAAAATCTGGCAGTAAACGGCAGTTTGTATATAAAATTGGTTTATCTCACAATTTTTCAAGCTGATACCAGCTACATATACTATGGTTAAATATTGTGTCTGTCTGGGTTTATGTAATCTATCTGATTGGGAAAACGTGAACTGCCCAAATCAGGGTATAAATCAAGGCAGGATGTTTTACACTATTGCAGCAATCCCTTCTGGTTCTTTAACTATCAAAAGAACAAACATGGTCTTTCAATACAGGCATCCTTAATGTGGCATTGCAAGGCTAGCTCATCTGGTGGCTGGTTACCAAGTTTTAGACATGAACTTCCAGGTCAGTCTTCCTAAAATGGGTCCTTTCATCTCAGATCGGTATGGAGGACCTAACCCTATGACAACCACTTTTATGCACTGCAGTGTTACGATTTTAACCTTGCCTTGCTCCTATGTTATTGCAGAGCACTCTTTTACCCTTGGTAGATGCCTTTTAACAGTGTGCTCTTTATGTATGCCAGACAAAGCCAGTGCTTCCACAGAATACAAACTCTGAGGAAGCCGGTGCATGAGGATCCCTTTTCCGTCACTGACTATGACAGAACATGCTTTTCCATTAAAATTTACCACAGTTTTATGACTAGTCAGATAAATCGATGGTGTAAGTGCACTTGCCCATCTCTCAGAATGGTACACTGCCATTGTGAAAATTCCCCTTTTCCACTGCTTAACCCTTTACACTGTATTTGACTGTTGGTGATGGAACCAAGAATATAAAAAGAAAGATACTATTTATGCATTCTGCTAGCAAACCCCACCGTATAGACTTTTTTTGAATGTACTAATCAAGTAGACCTTTAGGAAAATGAAATGCTGCCAGACTAACAACACTGGGTCCCAGTGAAGGGCCAGGGGTTGTCTGGACCAAACTCGAGCTCATGGGAGCAGGATGAGGAGGAGCAGCCTGCTAAACCCACTGTGGGTGTCACGGCTCCTGGGCACGAGGAACCCGTTCAGGAACTGGCTGTGACCATACAGCAGGCTCTACTGAGGCTGGCAGAATTCTTGCTGAACACCCTTGATTTGTAAATTATTTCGTATCAGCCAGCCATGCTCATAATAACAGATTTCACTTTTTTTACAACATCCAGGTTAATTTGACTAGAACTTACTTATTCTGAAATAACTGAAAGTAGAGGTCATACTTAATATACTGAAAAATATACTTTCTTCTTTTCTTTTAGCTTTATCAAGAGCAGGACAATAGCAGTAAGCATCACAAAATGATACATTGCTTTTTGGCAACATATAAATAAACAGATTCAGAATTCAAAGCTTAGATACATCTGTGAATTGTCAGTGTGAGTGAAAAGCACTGAAATCCCCCTTGGTTTTTGCTCACAATTGTAACCAAACCCATAAATCTAACTTTAAAGGAATGAGACTTGTGCCAGAAACCCATGCCTTGTCTACACTTAAAAGGGTTGGCTGGTATAGCTACACCTTAGAGCTGTGTTGGCAAGCACAGATTTCTTTGCTGGTGTTACTTAAATCACTTTCTGCATGGAACATGCTAAACTGGCTAAAGGACTTTGCCAATATAACGGTATCTACACTAGGGCTTTTGCCAGTGTGGCTCTAGCTGCATGGGAGTGATTTTTCATCATTCTGACAGCTATTTTGGCAAAACTTCTACATTTAGACTGAGTCCAAGTCAAAGCTGGCATTGTTTTATGTTGCAAATAAAGCAGAAGAGAAGCATTGCCAGTTTATGGCCCTGGTTTTACATTATTTTAAATTGTTTGTTCTAAAGGAATGTGTGGGGCAGGATCCATGTGGTCCTTTGGATGTTTGCCTCCCACATTTGTGCTGCATTAAAATCGCTTGGTTTTTCAGTGAGTGAGCTTTGGCAATGGGGAAACTTACATTACTAAAAAAAGATAGCATCCATATTATTCACCCCAGAAACAGCTATTCTGATGCTTTAAAGCAAATTTCCAAAGTGAAGTGAACTGCAAAAGGAAGCATCTGGGCCAAAGAACATGTGGATTAATGCATCATTCTTCTTCACTTTGTCCTCAGTTCAACAAAGAATTTAAGCACAGGATTAATTTTAGGCACACACATAAGCCCATTTCAAGTTTAGTAGTCATGTCAGATATGATAATGCTCCTTTTTGAACTTTAATTAAACAGATACTTGAAATTAATCATATGTTTAAGCACTGTGCAGAATCGGGATTTCTGTCAGAAGTGCAAGTTTACATAAAGTGAGGCTATTTATTGTGGTACCATCTGCATTTTCTTTCCTGAACTGGATGTTAAGTCTGTATTTTAACAATGTCCCAAAGGGCGTATTTTTCCACATAAGTACATTTACATATTTGGCTCTTTTTTCCTAATCTCTCTTTGGCTAAGTGTGGTTTTTTGGTTTCAGAAATCCATGCAGAGAAGTTTACATTGATTTTGTAATTGTATTTACTGTGGAACTCTTTCCTCTGCCAGCCTTTGTGTTTGCACGTGTAATGCTGCCGCTGGGGTTTGCAAGCCTGCCCTTGCTGCTGGAGCCGCGCTGCGGGCAGCAGGCCCTGCCTCGCCTGCACGCAGCACAAGGGCTGTTCGAGGCAGATAGGAAATTTCATGCGTAATCAGTCAGCGCTGAAACAGCGAGCCAATTGGATGAGGAAGTCTGATTTAATCAAGGCTTCTTCCTTCCTTTTTGTAAAACACAGAATGCGCCTCTTAGAAGAAAACACAGACATATTTTCCTGCGTTTTGAAAATGCGAAGCAGGCTTTTCGTGACTTCGTCCAGACTACACGTGCACCACAACTAAAACATCTTCAGCAGTTTCCAGGTGAGTATTCTGTGCACTTCGGTTTCTAGCGTCACTTACAGCTCAGTGAAGCAGTTGGAGTGGCATTTACCCTGAAAAAGAACAGGATGAGTATCTATTCGAAGTAAAATTGTGTAATTTGCTGCAGGGGTTTTGCGTTGTTTTGGATTTTCTTAATATTTAAAAATAAATAGTAGCTTAGTTAAAAGAGCTTACAATGATTTTTACCTGTGAAAATGAAACTTTAGATAAGTACAGATAGTTTTCAAGGCAGATATATACAAATTATGATTTGTATATCATAACGTTCACTTCTGCATTCTTCTGTTTACAAGTGTGTTGTGTTTCTCTGGTGAATCATGTTTTAAAGTAGTATTTTTATATATATACACACATAATGTAGACATACTTTATGTATACAAAGTTATATATAAAGGTACATATCTTGACTATAAATACAGTTTTGCTTGTAAGGTTATACCAACTCACAACTTAAGGAGGACTAGAAGAACAGTGAGCACTTTCACCTCCTAGTCTGAAGTCCAAAAATAAGGGCTTCCATGATGCTAAGAAGGATGACAACATGTATGTACTTGCTTAACCAAGCCAGGCAAAGGAATGGTTTCTGTTACAGGAAACTGGTTTGCACTTCCATTATTTCCAGTGGGGAAAGTAATTGCTTTTCTTTTTACAGCCCTGCAGTTTGCCAGAAATCAATAGGTCTGCTGAAGAAGTTTCCTCACCTCTGTATGGTGTAACTGCATGGTAGACAAACAGAGGCAAAATGATATGGAGTAACATCCCTGTCCTAAACCCTGTCATTACCCAATAACCTCTGCTTGGGAGCTATTTTTACATTTGTAGCAGGAAGACTTGCTTTTTTTAAAAGTAGGTTGTTCTGTTATTTGATTTTCACCTGTTGGCTGAATTGTAAGCAACACTTCTCTCATGCTAACTAACAGAACGCAGCACCCTGGCAAAGTTTTTAAGAAGCTCTTAGAACTTTTTCAACTGCTAGTATAACACAGGTAACAGGCAGGGTTTTTTTTAAAAAAAAATCCTGGGGAGACATTTATGCAGCAGAATGGCCAATCTGGTCAATGAAGTAGGAGTATACTGTGTTAGGCATTTTATCAGTATGTGGTAAAATAGCAGTCCTAGCAGAACAGGCATACAGATCTACTACAAACACAGTGTATAGGTTAAAAAGATGAGTAGAAGGAGAATGCTTCTGTATAATAATTAGAAAACTCAGTTTCTCCTTCCACCTAGCCATTGTCAGATTCAGTTGTTTTGTTCTCACAGTACAGAGACAAGTCTCTGGAGAGAACTTGAAACTGTGAAAATATGACAAAAGTATTATACTATTTTAGATATCATCCTATTTTGCCCTAGAGGTTGTGATTAAGAACAGATGGCAAGTTTTGGAGTCTTGAGAACAGTAAATCCTCACAGTGTAAGAGAGCCAGGCTGCTAGTTATACTAATTATCTCCAAAATTTTAGTTCATCTGAACTCATAACTTGCAAGCTTGAAAGAAAAATACAAGGAGAAAAAATCTGCCCCCAGTGAAGTTTATGACAAAATTCTCACAGTTAAGAATGGAGAATGGAGTTCCCCACCTAATCTTATTCAACATCATAACTTCTTATGGTTTTCATGTTTGATTTTAATCTGCCAAAAAGATACCCAAACACTGTCAGTGGTAATGGTAGTAGGAACGGTTCTTCACTGGTAGCTATGTAGATATTTGTATTTATTACTTCAGTTCTTATGGAACTACAGTTGCCTTCATACAAGTTCACAGAGAACAATAAAGTCAATAGAAAAGGTTACCAGACTGGATGCTTTAAAGGCATGCAACTAAGAAATGTCATGTTTTTTGTAATCTTTCAGTGATAGCTTGCAATGGACCAAGACTCACACTGCACAGCGGAGAGGGAACTGTTGGAAGCTGTAAGCAGGATTACTACGTTTTCTACCGCAAGTCCATCTGATGAAGAAAAAAATCAACCCAAAGCTGAAATGTCATGTCAAGTGAGAAAAGAAAACCTGGAAAAAGATGACCTGCAAGGTTGATGCTATCCTTTAATTTTATTTTTCATGTACCTATTTATGCCATTAATCTTTGATATAAAAAACTTTGCTTTATTTATTGCAGCAGTAGTCCAGAATTGCACTGCAGTACTCCACTGAAAGTAAGCCTTGATTAGACTTGTAGTAATAATGTAGCAATAGTGAAACATGCACATCCTTGTATGTATATACACACATAGAGTTTTCCTTTTAAATCCCTTGCACCTAAAATATATTCCAGATTTAATTTACACACCAGGGACCAAAACAGTGATCATCAGATGGTCTGTCTCAGGAGTGCATTCTCTGTGCATCACAAAATCTGAACTTCTTGGCTGTATCACCAAGGATACCAAGATTGAAGCTAATGTCCAGCAGTAGTCTCTCACATGCCTTACGAAGAGGCAGCACTGAACTTTTACTATGCTTAAGATTGCTGTCATCTGTTATTAAATAAAATGTTACATCTAATTCAAAATATATATAATCTCATCAAGATTTTCAGCCTGCAATGATGTCATAAACACCACCCGTCTTAGGAAATATATGCTTTGTAGAGATTGAGCCAAACCCCAAAGGCCTTGATAATTGAAACTGAATGGCCAAATGATTAAGAACATGTAAAAGTGGGGCCACTGAGGGAGTACTGTGGTGCCTTTACAGTTCTACTGCTGCATCAAGCTGTTACCTTCCCATTCATTTGTGGTCATTTACCTCCATTGTCTGAATCTTAGATACATTGCGGACTGACTTCAGCTGACTGCATTGATAGACATTATTGATTGGAAATTGGAACTGGTGTGCCCACTGAAATACAAATATTCTATTTCTTTTATCTACTTTGCTAGCCTGTATGCCACGTGATGAAAACTGTTGTCAGTAGATTTCAAAGACAGGGAAATCACCTTTTTGAAAAGCTACATCAAATTCCCTGTAAGCAAACTCTTCAACTGGCTGTCCTACATTTTTATATATGCATATGTATATATGTTGGTGTGGGTGTGGCTGTGTGTGGCTGTGGGGGAAGAGAGAGAGAGGAAGGGAAGGAGGTATATAAAATATTTGTAGCTGAACTGTGGCATCAGTTCAGCTACAAAAGAAAAAGAGGATGTGAGAATTCCTCCTTCAGCTGAGCTGGTTATCTGAGTTTCTCCTTTACAGTTAGGATATTCATGTTTTCTCAGCTTTCACCTGTTACTGCACAAACCCAATATTTGAACAGGGTCAGTATTTTAATATATGTCTGAATTTGCAGCTGCATTGTACTGTCTCCTCCTTTTAGCAACAAAGAAGCCTGGAGAAACATCTGATTCAGAAGACTGAGTCTGCATTTCTTAGGGCTGCTTCTGGGTTGGTGAAGCATACCTCCTGCTCAAACTGTGCCCAAGGTTATAACCTAGACATACAATGCTTCTTGTCAGTATTTTTTCAATAACCTTGTATTCTGTGGCTGATTTGGTGCCTTTCAAAATTTCAGACCACAATAGCTTTCCTCAAAGAATCTGGATCTGTCTTTATTAGCAGTGAAATCCCTTATTGTATCAGTCTTTAGATCTTGCTGTTACAGCAACAGGAATTCTAGGCTCTCCTTTCACAATAAATGCATAAGAGTTTTCTTTCCAAATGTAAAGGTTATAATCTGAAATACTAAATATATTGTTTTTAGATTCCAGTTCATCCCTAAGTCCCAACTCTTCAATGACCACTAAGGAGCTTCAGGAATACTGGAGGAATGAAAAACGCCAGTGCAGACAAGTCAAACTCCTTTTTGAAATCCCATCAACCAGAATTGTAGAGCACCACTTATCTAAATATGTGGTAAGCTAAGAAATGAATATGTAAGAAGGTCATTAATTTTTATTCACTCTACAGGGGTCTGCACAGCAACACAGCATGCCTCACTACATGAAAGCCCTACTGAGGGCCAAGTTTTGCAACCCGTGGTCATACCAAGTAGAACCTGTTCTCACTGATCGTATGGGCATAGCTGGTGGAATCTGCCCCTAAAAAAACCCTCTGACAATCGGTTCACAAAATCTGCAGCAGTGGAAAAGTGATATAAAGTAAATTAGTAGCTTGAGTATCCTTAACACCCAGAGGCTTGTCAAAATTAAGGAAATTCACACAAGTATAAAAATATCAATATAGTTACACTTCCACTGAGCTAGCCTGCTGTAGCAGCTGCATTGCGTTTATATAACTTTCGCATCAGAGATTTATGTTAGCACAAGTGCAAAATTCTTTGATGTTGACAATGTCTAACGCATCCTCCAGCTAGATCACTTGGGATCATTCCCCTTCCCTACCTAGAGCTCCATTAGATGGCATATTTCTGTCATATTTTTAAGGTGAAACATGAATATGAGGGACAGAAACAACAGAATGGGTTGGATTTTTGTATCTTTATTGATGGTACTGACACTTGAGTTTTATTTCTGATCCTACTCCTGGCCTTCAGGAGGACTGATCTAGAGCAAGTATCTTTCAGTACTTCTGTGAAATTCAGATTTGATTGCAACAAGCTCTCTGATCTGTAGGTGAAAAACGCTAAGAATCATACTAATGTTGCTGATACTGGGTGATGCAGCAGAATTTGAAGCAGGTAAATGTTCTGGAGACTGTCCTAAAGTCTTGTTGCATGCTGTACACACCTACTTAGATGCTGCCGTTCTTGCATACACTCAATAGTATCCTGCTTGCCAAATAGTTAAAAATTATTTTAGTATAACTGTATGATAACAAGAGTGTCATTCAGTGTACATGCAAGTAATTAAAGTTAGTCATAAGTTACACGCCTAGGCAAAAAGATTTACATTACAACAAAATTTAGCCGATTTGAATGATAGTGTAATTAAATGGTATTTCTTCCCTTTTTCATGCACACTCCACAAATGAAAAACCAAGTACTTGTAAATTATTCACTTAGCTGCCCTTGATAAAATGATAGCTTAAAAAATTGCTCTTATGATTGTTTTGGGTATGCGTCAGGCATATATACAATTTTCAGCAGGGAGCAGGACAAAGTATAGGAAAATGTCACTGTGCTTACAAATGATAAGAGATCAGAGAAGTCAGCTCAAATTTAGAAACCTTTCAAGGAGTGCCTGTAAAGATCATTTATGAAGATTAAAAGAGAGGATTTCTCTTTAAGCAAAACCAGGGAAGATAATCAGACAGACAGTAGTGCTAGTACAGGTTTGCACCCTTCAACATCAGCAAACAACCGGCAATTGTAGAACTGCTCCATTTCCTGTATAATTCAGTGGGAACAGGGTGAAGTTGAATGTGAACATGGTCATAGTTCAAAAGCCAGCAAGGTCAACAGTCCGTGTCCTTAGCTGGTGTACAGTGGCACAGTTAAGCTAGCCTCAGTGGAACTCCGCTGGTTTGCGCACATTAGGGATTTGGCCCTTCCTCAACATGATTATGTTTGGATCAGGACCAGAAGAGAATGTATTTGTACAACACATAACACACAATTTTATTTTGCAGCTATTTTTCTAATATCACATTTATTATAGTCATTTTGAGGCTAGTGAAGAGCTGAGGAAGACATACTTTTGAGTCCTGTTCATGTGGGACAGCGTTGCTGTTAGCTGTTAGCGAAGGATTTTGGATAGCAAACAGATTTTTGTAGAAATGTCACATTTTTTTGCATTATTTATACGCCAAGTAAGTTTGAATAACAGGACAATGATTTAGACGGGAAAAAAGGCCTTGGAGTTCCTCCATCATATTTTTGCACACACCAAATATTACTGCCAAATATTCCCTCTTCTTTCACAGCGTTAATAACACCCCCAAATCCCTAGAAATGTCTGATACAAACAACATTTCTGAGTATTATGGCCAATGTAAAATAGATTACTTTCAATATGAAGTCTGGGAAATCCATTCAGTTCACTGAAGATGATTGATTGCAGCAGCCATGGCTGTTATAAACAAAGTACAGCTACAGAAATGCTTTGTAAGTGATTTTATGTGCTTCAGTCTGCTGCTAGTTCACCATTCCCAGCACCTTGCAGGATGGGATCTGTTAGTGTATTGTTCATCTACAACTTATTTACATGCTAAGGCTAAGTCTGGTGGCGAAGTCCAAAACAGCAGGAGGTGGGAATTATTAATTTGATGGCTGCAGATTTCAAAGATCAGGCCTACACTGACCATGCACCATAATCTCAGGCAGCAACTAATTTATCAGCACTGCTATAAGCCATAGGAGTATACAAGATTACACACAAAAAATTGATGCAGGAAGGTTTGGGCTGGTGGAATATACAAGGACAAAGTCTTTTCAAAGCAATAACAGACAACAGCTGACTGCACTGGGGCTAGGATGGTCTTTCTCATGCTTGTTTTTCTGTTTTATTGTTTTTAGATGTATAAAATCATCATTTTGCAAACAGGGAGTTTTGACAGCAACAAGTCTGTAATTGAACGGCGTTATTCAGATTTTGAGAAACTGCACAGAAATCTGCTGGAGGAGTTTAGTGAAGAAATGGAAGATGTGACCTTTCCCAAAAAAACTCTAACAGGGAACTTCACAGAAGAAATAATCAATGAGAGAAAATTAGCCTTCAAGGACTACCTGAGACTTCTATACTCTATGAAATATATCCGAAGATCAAAAAAATTTATTGACTTTTTAACAAGACTGGAGCTTCAGGAAGCATATGGTTGCCTGCGGGGTGGCCACTACACCAAAGCTTTGGAAATCCTTTTAGAAGTCATTGGTCTGCAGGAAAGGCTGACGAGAGGCAACCCTGTCTCAGTTGTCCCTACTCTCTGTGCTATAGTGGTGTGCCACAAGGACCTGGAAAACCCAGCAAGTGCCTTTGAATATGGAGAAAAAGCTCTGTCACGCCTTCGTATGCATACCAGCCACAGGTATTATATTCCATTGTTAGAAACAATGATCACTTTGGCATATGAACTTGGCAAGGATTTTCTGTCTTTGCAAGAAAAACTGGAAGAATGGAAGGCAAAAAAAGATCCCATACGGGTTTTTACCCTGAAAGAGCTTGCAGTTCGGGAGTATGTACAATGAACACAAGAAAGAATTTCATTAAAGAGCAAAGCTGTCAGCTCCTTTTTCTGAACACAAACTCTTGAAAGAGTAAGAACTAGAAATTACCCGTTTGGCTAACATAACTTTACATAAATAGAAAAAAATTTCATGTTCAAAAGGGACATTAACATTTATGTTGGAAAATACTATATTTACTCTACAGATATGAGGAGCACCTAAGCTTATTAAGGTTTTTGGAAAGAAATTTGTAACAAAAAAATCGTTTATGATTTGCTTATTTTGAAAATAGCCTGTCTTGTGTGAGAAGTCAGAATAGCAAAATACAATTAATAAAGCAGTTATGAATCTGCAGAATCAGAGGCATTGTTTGCTCACGTGGAAACTACTTCCTTTCAAGAAGAGAAATATCTTCTCAGTCGATGCAATCTAAAGGATGCATCTTCAGACACTGAATGTAGTTTTTTACTCCTCCAGCTGAAGCCTGGTCAAACAACACTTGCCATTTATGAGAATGATGGGATTGCTCCTGTTCCCACTGAAGTCAACTGCCATGAGTGGGAGGACCTGGGGGGAAGGTTTACAATCAACTTTGGTAGGAGCCAAGAATACAAGTGATCGTCATTCCATCAGAGATGAGGGAATATGCTTCATTTCCCTTTTGTAGCTGATACAGTTTTATGACTTGCATTGAAAGCACATTCTTGTTTGGGGTGTACAGCTCTGACCAGGCTAGAAAATTCGTACCACGTGCGCTCTGTACATAATGGAAAGGAACCACAGAAGAGTGCTATTGAGGAGAACATCTGGCTAATATAATGCTAGCATTTAATTCTGATTATCAAACTGTGAGACACATGGTTAACAGACAGTCTGTGTTAAGCATGTTCTTCCCTGTTGCCTTTCAGAGGTTTATGTAAATTGGGCGTTGCCTTAGTTTTACAGCCTGGTACACCATGCAAATATCATCTTGGTGGCACTGCGATATCACAGCTAATTCTTTCAGGGATCCAACCCACATAGACAAATACTAAGCTTGTCTTGGCCCTAGCACTCCTGTGAAAACTTCCTAAGAGCTGAAAAAGTCTCTATTTACCTGCTTCTGTAATTTCCCTCAAGTCTATTATCTCTCCCATACACTTATTTTAATAATCTGGTAAATTAATTCTCCTAAATATTATAATTAACATGTCATGCTAGCATGGGTCATTGTTCTCTGCTGAACACAGTCCAGTGAGTACTTTCAGGCCTGTACTACAGGTACAGATACTACACGTGTCACAATGAAAATGTCTATAACTTAGGAACAACTGTATTAACTTACCTCCCAGATGCATAAAAGAATTGCCTAATTGAAAGTGCACTGAACCTGAAAAACATTGCTGTGCATTGTTATAAGAAGGATGGCTTGGAAAAAATACAGAATAGTAGGAGTGTCTAGGGTGGAAAGTTAATATTTTAAGTAGCTGTTAACAGCTAGGACTGAAAATATGTGGATTATTTGTTATTTGACAATTATTATTTTTTCTGGTTATACCAGAAGTAAGAGAATTAAGATTAATTAATAAGAGTCTTAAGGACTAATCTTCCCACAACATACCATATTGCAGGACAGTTAAAATGGATCAAAAGTAACACCTTCTTAGAGGATCATGTCTGAACCAGTAACAAAGTGGTGAAGAAGAAAGCATGTCTGGGGTCTGCACCACGCTCAGGCCGCTTGGAGTTAAGGCAGAAAGGAAGCATAGCCATCATGCTGCTCTGTCTCCACAGCAGTTTGTGGTGAAAGACCAAAAGAATAGGGAAAAGTAATTTCCCCCCTTTTACTCGCTCCCCTCATTGTGTGCAGCATCCCAGGCACAGCTGCCTTGGATTCTTCTCAGGTTCCTATGGGACTGTACGCAAGTAGCTAATTGTGTCCACAGACCCTCACCCTACAGCTGACTACAAGATTATAGAGTCCCTAAGTACATGCTGTCTAGCAAGGATAAGTACCAGGAGAGCAGCACATCAGAGAGATCTTACTTAACCTTTACTTGTGGTAACACTGTAACTTTCCATCTCCGAAGGATTAACTGATCCAAAGCGAACCAATTTTTGTTGGCCTGGCAGTACACATTAGGAATATGAGGAGGTGCTATTTGGCTAAGAGAAAAATTTACATAATTCAAAAGACACTAAAATAAACAGTGCCCAAAAACCCCACTGTTTTGTTGGTATAAGCCAAATTTCTTCTGAGAATGCTTTTCCATATAATGTATTAGCAGAGTTTTGTCCACAAAACGGTCCTAGAATAGGTCAATTTGCACCTATGCACCAGAAGGCAGAGGTCAGTCTCCTTGTATTACAGGGGAAAATGAACTAAATAAACACAGGAATGGTGTGAAGAAAGAACAATGTGTCGGATAATTCTCCCCACACTGAACTTCTTTAATGGAGAGCCTTTTCAGTGGGGCGTCTCTGGCAACCAGTCAGCCACAATGTCTTCAGAGCTACCCAGGAAGAACAAATCATCTCCCTCGCTCAAAGGGCTGATTTCAGTTTCTGCTGCATTGAAACTTCTAGTCAAGCCACTTCATGCAGAGCCTACAGCATACGTCATCAAAGGGTCAAGTGTAGTGTTCATAAAAATCAGTTTGTGATTTCATTACTATTACAATACAACAAAATTAAAATCTCTCCCAACAATCCAACCTCCCCCAAGCATCGTGTATGTATTCCCTTCCTACAAATGCAGAGCCTGTGACCTTCAGATGTATTCATCTCTTCAGAGATGACATTGAAAATCCTTGGAAAGAGAACGCTAGTATAGTGATGACAACGAATGGGGACTCACGGGGCCTGGATTTCACCTGGAGCTCTGCCACAGACATGGTCTGAACTTTGCACAAGTAACTTAAGCTCTATGCCCCTGTTTCCTCACCCAGTACTTCCCCAGCAAAGTTCCCTCATTCAGGTTTTCAGTACTTACTGAACAGAAAAGCTGTGAAACTTGACTAAATATGTTAACTCCAACATTTAGCTTAGAAATGTGCATTGGGATGGAGGCAATTTTGATTTGTACAAGCCTGTCTCATTTCTTGAAGATATCTTGCAATGGAAGAGAGCTTACAGACAGTGAGTTGCCAAACCTGTGTGCTTATTGTTGATTGCATAGTGTCTTACTAATGCAGTCTTATTTTAGAATCAGGCGTTACTTTCCTTATACACTAGAGAAGTTACAAAATTATCTATTGATTGCACTGGACTGTAGTGAGACCATGCTGGCTCATCAACTCCATAGGCAATCAGCCAGTTCTGATTTCTTAGCTGTGTACTCTCAGAAACTGGTTGGACCTGCCAAAAGAATTATGCTTTCATTTACCCACATTTCAAATGTCAACTTCTGCATATTCTTTTTCACTTGATTTTTACAGCAAAGTGAGTATTCAGCAGTTACATGTTACTAAACTAAAAGGTAATGGCATTTCTGCTCCCATACTGACCCTACTATCTTCCACTTGGAATGACAGCCTGCAAGGACCAGTTTTCCTCTGCCTGTACATGCAACTTTATCTTCCACAGTTAAAACATGTAGCCGGGTAGGGCAGATTTCCTGCAGGGAGTCAGCAAAGATTAGTCTCTCTCCATTAATGTTGCCCACTGCAGGGATATGGTAGTGGCTGCAGAGCCCCCATTCATTAATAGAATCTGTCCTGGCTTTTTTATACGATGTATAAAAATTAAATGGGTGCTCTCCACCTGCCACCTCATCTTGTTTTTTCTCTAAGTTTTAAGAATGGCTCAAAAAGGAAATAGCTAACATTTTCATCCACATCTACTTGTTTTGCTTATCTATTGCCCTTCCTTAACTCTTGTCAAGAAGCCATTGGAGAAACAACAGCTAAAATCCTTGCAGACTTTCCATGGGGTTTGCATGCTGTCCCCAGAGTATACATCGCACCCTTCCAGGTGCTGGGCCAGCAAAAGTGAACAGCACTGCATCAGTGAAGCTATTTTGGAAGAAGAAAACTCTGGCACTACCACATACACAAGAATGAAACATAAATTAAGCAAGCAGGTGGTTCCTGCTTCCAAGGGCCATTTTACTTTCACTCTTCATTGCTGTACAATATTTGAGTGATAAAAGCCTGTTTTATAAACAAATCCATTTCATCCATTTCCTGTCTCGCAAAAACCCATGTGCTTTTTACAGAAAAATTCTTCAGTTTAATAAATTAAATGGAAATGAGCAGTTGCTGGCATTTGTCCTGTTTGCATTATTAACATTCATCAACCATTCTCTGTACCTGGAAGGCAGCTGGCGTCAACAGACAGAATGTCTGGAGACCCAAGCTCTGTGCTTGGCAATGTCACAAGCCCACTGAGTGACCTTGATCAAGTCTAATCAAATCTCAGATTTCTGTTGAATACCAATATTGCTTTTATCTCTTCTATATAGCTATGTTTTATTTCTATTTTATCAGTACATTCCAATGTACCATTTTCCCCTTTTTACAGCTGGGGGAATTGTGGTACAAATAAGAGAAGTGATTTTTCCCAAAGTCTAATACAGAAGCCCGGAGACCACACTAAGTGTCTGGAGAAATAGTCAAGCACAACTGGCATCACAGCTTTGCAAAACAAAGACGTATCACAGTTGCATGTTCTTAAGTTCGTCTTGTATGGACAACCACAACATAGCTTAATTTTTGCCTGGTACCATACTCCTGAGACAATTGCATGTGATGTCTATGGAAGAGAAAACAGTTGAGTAAGTCTGACTAATTCATATATTTGAGGAACTAATAAGTGGTTGAATAGGGAAAATATTTTAACCACTACTTTATAAAAATAACAAAGCAGAAAGTCTTGCATAAGAGATTTTTAGAATATATAAAAAAATCTCCAGGCTTCAATATGATTTTCCACAAGAAGGAACAGAAAAATATTTTCAAATACATTTTTCCAGTTTTAAGCATTTCTTAGAACTCCAGTATTTCTTTCCACTGCTCTTGTACTCTAAACAAGAAGAATCACGCAACCACTAGAGAGTACCATATATGCTGGCAATCTGTTATTATCCACTTTTCTCAACAAGAGCACACAATGCATCAGAGCTTTTTTGATATGATCTTACTCTTCACATTGTCAGATAAAAATCCAAGTATAAATTCACATTTAAATTTTTTCCAGAAAAAAAGGTCAAAAAAGAAAATATTGTCCAACCAACATCTGCCTAGCATGTCTAACAAACTACAGGCTGCATACATACAAGCTAGAAGAAAATGTAAATAAAATCTGGGCAGATCATCTCCAAGAGTCCATGGAGACTTGTATTACAATCTATTGAGCTTTGCCCCATTTCCATATCAATTATTTTATCATTTGGGGCATTAAGTAGATAATACTGTTTACACAACTTTCTAAAATAACTAAAGAAGCCCATGAGGATGCCTAGTTACTTATGAAACATATGCAGACAAGATACTCTCTGTGCAATGCAGCATCTTGTTTACAGGGAATCCTGTGATCTTTATCACATACTTGTTATTAACTCCGGTTATCTGCCGCGTCACTGGAGGATAATACTTGCTTTCCTGAATCTTAATAAGGCTAAATACATTTATTGAATTCAACAGATTTGTACAAGCAGCATGGGAGTCGAGTTCAGGACACAAGATGAAATCTAGGTTTTGTGACTCAGACAGCAGCTGAGCAAATCAAATCAAGAATGTTTATTTTCTGATTAGATCAAAGGCAGGAGCAAGATATGTTGAAAAACTAAACACAGTTATAATGGTGTAAAATACTGAATGTCAGTTCCCATCTGGATGAGGTGAGAACCCCAAAGAACCAACCTATTTACATTAAGATCACATTACAACATATGTTCATCACACTTTGTGAGTATATATTTGCTCTATAAACAGATACACAAGACACTAATTTTCATGTCAGACCAGTGAGAGTTGAGAGTAACTACACCGAAATAAATTAAGTTATAATTTAATTGAGAGCAGAATAAGGTCTACTGTCTATATAAACACGTGCACATGGACAGATGGGTTGAAGAGTAGATAGAGCAAACAAATTCGAACATTTTGATGTTTAATAAATGTTTGCCAAGTGTTTTAAGAAATTCAGATCAAAGCCACTTTTACAAGTACCACATGATTATATATATATACATAGTTTTAAACATATTACCTTCTTTTATTAGAAATAGGAATACATCTGTAAGTCTGTGATTATTCAGGCAAGAAGAATACTGAAGAGAAATAGATTGGATGGACTTCCCTATACTAATCTCTCTAAACTACTGTAATTTAAATATTGTTTCATATACGACAGCAGTAGAGTAGACTCTAACTGCGATAACTGAAAGGAAATCTTAAAGAATTTTACTGAAAATACAGAATTTAAATCCTAATGTTTTCTTCCTTATTAGCATTTCTAAAAATTTGCCTCCACCCTGACAACTGTCTGCAGTGCCACTAGATGGAGCTGCAGCATTTGGAGGAGCTCAGGACCCCCGCAAGCTGAAGTGAATGGAAAATAAAACTTACTTTTTTTTTTTTTTTTTCTTTTTAACAAAAAGGATTTAATGACTTGAATTTTTTTAAAAAAAATCTAATCTGAAGTCTAACATTTAAATTTTAATATGATTAAACTAAATATATATATATACATCAATTCCATTGTGACTTCAGACTGTAGCGCCTAGCTTTCTAGCTGTCCTTCAGGACAATTTAACATACCCCTTTATCAGCCAGCTCTACGAGCAGGCTAGAAAGCTGAAAGAGAAAATGTTCTTGCAGGCTTTTAGACCTGGTGAGTTCAAAGCCAGAGTCACTGCAGCGTCTCAGTTCCTACAGTACCTTTTCCTTCTGATCAAAAGGAACCAAGTAAAACTCACAACTCTTAAAAGAACTATCAAATAATGGGGGGAGGGAAGTAAAAATAAATGGACCCATAATGCCTTCTGAACGGTGCCGGGGAAAGTTATTGACTCCATTTTAGATAGCCGCACTCCCAAGTGTGAAAATGAGAGCTGATCCTGTTTTGAGTCCAACTACTATAAAATATTTTAAAGCTCCATTAATTTAATTATATAAAGGCATAAATATACCCCAAACACTATACGTACACACATTTGATTTTGAGCATTGCCCCTGTGGTGATAATACCAAAGGGGAAGACATGATGACTAAACCCGGACTGTAGTTGCCAATCATCTCCTTCATCTGTGCTTTAAGTAACAAAACATAGAAATGTTTTTGGAAGCAGCCCCTGAAAAACATGGCAGCTGGCTAGCATAGGCCTACAGTTCCCTGAGTTGTGCTAGTGATCTTTATCAAGTTGCTGGGATGGCCTGGATTCGGAGACTGGCTTCTCCCCCTACTGAGAGCCAGCTGCAGACCAGAGTTTGCAAGCAGCCTCCCCTTGCATCAAGATTTTTTTTTCCCAAAAGGTTTCTGCAGAGGCTGGCAGCTTTTAAAAGTGCTTAGGAAACAGCATGAGGGAACTGGGCAGTTCAGCAGCAGCAAAAAGCAGGAAGACTATGCCAAAGTCCTTGAAAGAATACCCTTACGAGGTCAAATTTTTGAAGGGGGTCTCCCTCTTTCCTATTCAGTTTCTTCCAGAAATCCTGGAAGGAAAGGGAAAAAAATAAAAGAGAGACAGAAAGAAAGGAGAGAGACATACAATCTCAGAAGAAGAGACATGGATTTAGCTGTTTCTGTCACTGCACCTCACCTCCAGGAACAGCAGCTTAAATATGTACTGGGTTAGCAGGGGGGGACTTCCATGGACTCAGTAATAATATACAGTGCTTTTATAGTGCTTCACATGTTCAGAACATTTTATAAATACTGGGCCAGATTAATCCAGGCTTTAAATCTGCATAAACCTTGGCAGAGGGCTCTGGTGCCCGTGAGATTATGAAGTCTGCCATGAAACTAAATTGTGACGATCAAAAAAGGAGACTCAAAAAAGGCACAGCCAGGAAGAAAAGTTTGTTATTTGGGAGTCATGAACAGAAAAAAAGAATTCTGAGAAGACACAAACAAACAGCTGGTCAGTTGCACAACAGATGGCTTCATTTTTAGGGCTGATGTTGGGAAACCTTGGGAAAGGAAGGGCATAAGTTTCTGTTTGTTTCATCTCCTCTGGAGAACAAAGAGTCACGCAGATTTTTAAGGCAAAAACAGTAACTCAGAGAGACTGACAGGAAGAACTGGGTTTTGTTTATGCACTTATATATTTCTTATCCTGAGGAGAGAGCAGCGAGGATACTTGGTTGTAAGTAAACATAAAGAATGGTATAAATTATATAGCCTTCACAAGCAGCAGTAAACCCAACTAACTTGTTCCTTCATTATTATGCACCATGTTCATCTGACTGGTCCGCATAGCAACTGCAAGAGGCTTGATTTGTACTACATCAGAATGTACTTTAAACGTACTTACATTTTAAATGTATTTAAAATTATGATTTGTCCTGCTGTGCAGTAGCTTAATGATAACTGACCTAATTTGCCATGTAAGTCTCCTGTATAAGAAAGGAATTCATTTCCCTTTGGTAAGGCAGAGCACTCTGAAACAGCCTTTGTCTGCTGCTGCCACCCCAAAACCTTTCAATATCTAAGTTAAGAGGCAGAGCATGAAGGCAGTGCGAGGGAGACACTTGATCTGATCTCAGTATGTTTTCCCTATTTCTGCCACACTGTAGCATGCCACTGCTGCTCACAACAGAGAGGATGAGGGAGCAGTAAACACACTAAACAAACAATAAGTGGAATGCTGAGACAAAGAACAATCACACAGCTAATCACAGAGGAAGCACAGGGTAGAGCTAGGCAGATTATTTGTGTGTCAGTCTAGAGGTTCAGTCTTTCCACTGGATGTATTTATAGCTAGTATTTTGCATCAGTTTCACAATGTCACCATGTGGCTCCACAGACCTCTCTGCTCATTCCTCCCATCCCATTCTCTCTGCCTCAGACGCTGCAATTATATTTGGAGAAAAATAGATCAATTTACTAGCTATGGAAAGGTCTCTAAATTGGAAACAATATACTCAAGAGACCATCTCTCACCTCACTGTTGCCACATTTGATTCACCACAGCATAAAGGATTGGCTGCAGGCATGCCCTTAACTTCTGAATTGACCTATACTGTTGGTCTTTCCTCAGGCCCAGGTGGGATCTATTCACTGAACAATGTACACCCTCTCCATATTTCGTCTTCCTATTTCGGTAAAGATCTTATTTTCACAAAAGCACATATAGCCTTAGAGATCTAAAAAGCTCAGCCTGAAGTTTTCAGACATGGACGCTTCCTGTCTTTCCTGCCATACTGCAGTACAGCTCAGCTGCACCCCACAGTAAGTTTTCAACTATAGTCTGGGGCCATGAAGTGTTAGAAGGCACATCTCCACAGAAAATACAACTTTCTTGCTTAATCTTTTAGCTGTGGTTACAAGAGCTTATGTCTCCTTGTACAGTTGTATTTAAAAATCTGACTTTTCTCTAAAGATTCTTTTCATTGTTCTTTGTAATGAGTGCCAGACTTCAGATACTGTCTTTCCTAACAATGTGGCTATAAAAAAAATTCTCATCCTTTTATTCAGTGCCATTTAAGGCTTTCCTGCCTGTTGCAGATGACCCTCAAGCATTTGTGCTGGTCACACAGTTGTCATGATTTGACATTGCCACATCATAATACACTGATGCCCTCTGTCTCACTGCTTTGGAAAGAGCAGGGACTAGCCATGGAGATGGACTTCCACCAACCTGACTACCACCTTTGGTGCAGGCAGAAATGTAAACAAACATATGTGACTGAACTATGTTCAGTTCTCTTCTGGCTAGTTCAGACCATCATCACCTGTCTCATGCAGCAATCTCTCTTCTAATTTTCTCAGCAGGTTTGATGCATCTTCAGGCCCTACAGTTCTCTTCCACAAAGGAGCAATGGTGGTGATCAAACTAATGCCTTAAAGAAACATTTTATTTATTTAAAAGAAAAGGATCAAAAGAAAGTCTTAGAACAATGAAATAGATCATATGCTAGCCTGATTTTCATTAAGTCCTCTAGGTCCAGGAAAAGATCTCACTCTTAGCCTCCTTCCTCAGCATGTCACCCTGTGTCAACCTATCCCTCCTGACAACTTCTGGCAACAATCATCTTTTTTTAATCCTGAGAAACCAAGTGGAGTTTGCTTTATTTCCATGCCCCTTGCTCTGGCAAAAAGATTTGTATAATTTTGGATCCATGATTCACATCCCCCAAAGCTATTTTTTTTATTCCTCCTACTGTCTTCCTTGTGGATGACTGAGGCCATGTATCACAAAGAATTGTGTGGCTTTATCATTTCTTATGAGAAGCAGCAAATGTTAGAACAATGTGTACATAAAGGGAGATCTGATAACCCACCTATGTATTGCTTCACCTGCCACCTCCAGGTCATTTACAGCATTCATGCAATTCATTCTAGTCAGTATTGTCAGAGCAGAGCATTGCACTATTTGGAGAATCCCACTCCAAGCCTGTTATAAAGCAATATACTGAATTAGTTCCTCCTCTATTACTCTGGTGTAACAGAGAACTTGTCCCTCTGCCCGTTTTAACTTTGAACTGAGTGCTTACATTTCTACCTTCTCTTTACCAGTTTGGTTTTGGTTGCTTTGTTTTAAATGACTCTTTTAGGAATTTGTATGTAGTTCAGAGCTAATTTTAGCTTGATCAGAAAGTGCTTTGGGGACGCTTGCATAAAAGGTGCTATAGAAATGTACTACATTGCATTGTATCCAAATCAAATTCAACGTAGTTAAAAATTAGCTATGGTAGTAAAAAACGCTGCAGGGACAAGGCTGGCACAGAGTCTATGCTGGAAGAAAATGCCTAAATAATTGCGGTCCCTGTATTTTCACAGGTTAAGACAAGGGCCTTCAAGGGCAATTCAAATCTGATGCTTTGAGATATGAGCTGATCACATGCAGAAATCAAGAAGGGATTTATAAGCAGTGGATAATCAAGCTGCAGCCATACAGAAAAGCCCTAGTGGACCTAGACTACATAATGCTCAATAGCATGTGGATAGGAGGGTATATTCGCTTCTCATTTCTCCCTGCCCTGCTGGTAACAATACAAGGCACATGATGAGGGCATCATGCTAGGTGAATCATTACTCAGAACCACTGAGAAAAATCTTATTTTTTCACAGAATGAAGAAGCAGTGGCACTCCGAGGTCAGAGTTAGGCAGTCAGGTATACATAGGTAATTGCAAGCATTGCAATATACAGTCTTTACAAACCTACATTGATTCACCACAGAACGCCTCCAAAAGAAAAGGATTTCTTAAGATTTCTTAACATTCTCCCATGAGAGTAAGTTTCTTTTTCAATTGGTTGTGCCAGTTACAACCTTATTTTTATTTTCAAGAATTTTCATTGAATCACAGAATTCCTCTCTGACACAACTCACCTTCTATAGATATTTTCCAATTGATCTAATACATCCATTCTACCTAAGAACTCCTTGCCTATTTTTTTTTAAAAAACAAAAACCTAAGCATGCATGTAAAATGTAGCATCATTAACAATTCTTTAATATATACAAGCAAATCTGGCAACTTTAAATCATGTTACTTCTTTGAAACATGCCACAGACTGTCTTTTCCACTTTCTACTTAGTGAATCTTCATAGGGTTTTTAATACTCTTTCTACTTTTGCCATGATCAAAGGAATTGCTCTCCGTTTGCTTGTTCCTCTGATAAGTGATAAAAGATGTCAGTGAGACTAATGAGAACTGCCTCCAGCTTCCTTCATAAAGCCCTGTAGAAAAGAAATCACAATGCATCGTCAAACCCGCTAGTCTTTTAGGAAATAAAGTGTGGAAAAATACAAGCCACAAAGACAACAGCGGGATGGGGGGTGGGGGGCGGGGAAGGTTTTGTAAAAGAAACAAAACAGGATATTGATGAAATATTACTCCTGTCAATGACCTGTATTGGGGTAAATCCTGAAACCACTGCATATGCAAATGTGGAGCTTCATTTCTTTGGGCGATAATATTTGCTTCCCTCCTCCACCCCAACATTGCACAAGCTGAAAAGGTAGCATATAGCTTCCCCCTTCCCAGGATACAGCAGTGTCAAAAATCAGAATCCAAATCCAAATTAGACCTTTACCCTTCAGTGCTGAATGACAGTTTACATTACTTTTTTCAGAATCTGCCAGAACAAAACCCTTTTCAGCTTCAAAGTTAATTTTGCCCACGAGTGCAAAGGCCCTCATTCCAGTGAGGACTGAAGGCAGTTAGCACATCCTCACGCCCTAAAATCATGGGTATGTTTCCATTTACGCACACTGAAAACAACTGGAATAAACCCCATGGATCAAATGAAGTGTGTGCATTGAGACCAGTCCCAAACAAGTGGCAAGATTTTAATTTGTGCTGTGAAAAGCTGCTCAACCTTCTGAGCAAATTCCTCTTCCAGTTCCTGTTTCTAATTTGCTTCTGCAGACTTGCTGACCGATATCTCATCTGCAGGGGCTGCTTGCGTATGTTTTCTCTAACCCAGATAATGGTCAAATGCAAATAGATAGGTATCTTGCTGAGGTAGGACAGGCAGTCTCAGTTCTTTGAATTAAACAGCAAAACCGAAGACGCACGCAAATCAAACAGCAGACTTATTTCTTGCATAGCCTCCTCCTAACAACAGCGCACACACCCCCTTCAACATCTCCTTTGTGGCAGATGTCTAGAGAACATGTTCTTGTTTTTCAAGACTGACACGGACATGCCAAAAGGTGGTAGCACTGTGATTTTTCCTGTGAATAACCTGTGCTATCACACATGCTTAGTCGATTGCATATTAAACCCTGATTAGCTAGACCTGTGGGCTTTTTAGCAAGTTATTTGAAGGCTTAGAACAGAACGACCTGATAAAGAATCATGACCTTTAAGTCAGCAAGCAGAAAACTTTTATTTATTTTGTCTTGTTTTGCATAGATACTTCTCAGTTTTTTCCTAAAAAGAGACTGATTCTCTGAGGCTGGTAACTTTTAAAATATGTTGATTTATGACTAAGTATAGCCATTTTATTATGTCTGCATATATAGTTTTCTATCTATACACATTTATTAAGGCAACCATAAAGGGTAATAATCTACAAAAATGTAGACTATAAATCAATATTTATAATATAAATACAAATTAATGCAAGTGTTCTCAAGGGGAAAATGTAAAGTTATCAAAATATATTTTGCTTTTCAAACTAATTATTTTAATCAACAAAGGAAGGTTTATTAAGTGACTTGCAATGGTTGTTTCTCACTATCATGTCGTTCAAGATTTTAAAACTAGTAGGTCTCATCTTATACTTCATTTTTAACCATAAGTGGTAGAGGAAAAAAGGCATCCTGCTTTTTCAGAGACTCAGCGCTGAGTGCTAGATATGGCAAAATGGATATATTTAAGTCCAGGGAAAAAAATGCAATATTGCTATCTTTTTAGGAAAATAACTGAAGAGTACACACTGAAAACAAATACCTCTATTTTCTTGCTGTTGACTTTAGTCACTGAATGGAATTGAGTAAATGGAACCTAGAGAACTATTGTCTCTTCACTGCTAATGAATGTCTCTTCACTGGCCCAATGTGAAAACCTTGCCAGCAACACACGTTTTTGGATTTTTTTCTTTAAACTTTGAATGATTTAACACATCAGAATAAATTGGACTTAAAAAAGGTTTAAAACTTAATTTTAAACAGTTTTACTCAAGAAAGATTTTTTTTAAACTTAAATTAAAAATCCAATTTATTTTTTAAGTCATTGATTTTTATCCATCCTGCTGTTCCTCTTCATTAAGGGAAGAATGACTCTGATGCCTCAACAGAACAGAAACTCTGATCTTTCTCCTGGGGCTCTGTTTCCCCTTTATACTAATATTAAATATGAAGGGTCTATGGAATCTTAAATAAGGAAAAAAAAAAAAAAAAGAAAAAAGTGTTTCTAGGCTGGATAGGGGAGGGATTAAGCCAGGGAAGTAGCCTAGGGGAGAGTGGAGCTACATGAACAGACAGACACCCCAAGGCAGCTTCTATCGTCATCATTAGCTTCACTGGGCTGAACCACCAATTAACGTCAGCCCTGAATTTGGTCCATACCTCCAAAGTCACAACCACACATACTCTTAGGGCTGTGTTCTTCTTCTAAAATAGTACTATTTGTAATAACCTAAGTACAATTCAAGGTTAACCACCGAAAAACAACATAAGTTGCTCTTGATTTTGATTCTGTCTGGACTACTGTTGTCTTGTGAGAGAGTCAGAGAGTGCAGTAATTAGCATGGGAATAAGCCGATGTTTTCATTCAATTTCCTTCGTGAACATATTCACTGGAAGAATCATTGGCTGGGGAAGATGCACAGTTCTGCACTCATTATTTAAAGCTCACAAATGCAACTTTCCCTTGAGCAAAACACCTCTAGAGAAACAGTGCCTCTTGTATTCAAAACAATAGATATTTAATGTTTTTTTTCACATGAACTGTCCATTTAATGCATTTTACTAAAGAAACAGTATGGTCTCCAGAATAGCAGGACATATTTTTAGCCTATTTTTACAAATCTTGAAGTTAACTATTGGAAAGGACATTTAGCAGCAACTTGCCTGTAGAGCTTGAAACTTACAGAACAATTTCAGCAACACAAGCTGATTATAACATCCAATCCTGCTCCAAAACAGAATAATTTCTCAGAGGTTCCACAGGTCACTGCCTGTACAGGAGTTAGTGATGAGTTTAAGGTTTGTAGCCTCAAAAGATTGAAACTGGAAGCTCTAAACTCTTGGAAAAAAGGGCTCTCTGCTCTTCAGTCTTTATGACTGTGGAAAGAACACCAATTCTGTTTTAGGGCCACCTCAGGAAGACACAGGTTTCCACTTGGTATTTAGCTCTATTTTATTTGCCAAAACTTTGCAGGGTATATCAAGAGAGCTCTGACACAGTTTGATGAAAATGTATGGGTAATTTCCATACCTACACAGCAAAACTGACTGTCAGAGATGTATCAGGGAGGAAAGAGAATCTGCAAATTAAGAAAGGAAATGGCAATAAGAAGTGTTCTTTGGAGAACAAAGAGAGGAGACTACTGAAATGTCTTGCTACGCGTGTTAACCCTGTCCAGCACTCAGACAGCTAAGTGCTTTTTGATGTCCATAGGTCGGTTTTTCCCCTGACTTCCAGCCCCTCCACATTTCTCCAAATCTACTAGCTACAGGCTGCAGTACTCAGAAATATGCAATTTAATTTTTTTTAAAAAAATAGATCATTTCTACAAAAAGAAAGAACCAAATCGTCGCTATCTGTTAGCCGAGACAGCTGCTTTGCTCTGCGCAGGCTAAATTGCAGCCTGCATTTTGATACTCTAGTTCCCATCCATCAGCACCCTCTTTCCCAAGTGAGCAGTTTCCCTGTGCAACTACCAAGAGAGCAGCAGTCTCCTGGCTACCTTGACTATCAGTCTTCTACTGGGAAAGAAAAGCATATGAGAAACAGCAGAATTTTTAAAAAGAGAGCTTATGCAAAAAATAGATGAAAGAAGAAATGAAAGAAAGACAGAGGATAAAGACAAGAAAAAAAGAAAGTAGTCAAATCTAGAGAGGTTTAAAATTACAAGGAAGTGAGGGATTTAAAAGAATAATGAAATGCTGACATAGAATTAAAATCTAACAAATCAAGTGCACAGTGGAAAAAAGAAGAATACAAGGGCAGTTACAGAAATAACAAAAAAGTGGGGAAAAAAAAGAAAATAAAGGAGAAGACTAATATAAGATGCACAACTTAGTTATTGTGGTATGCTAGACAGAAATCCAGAATGGCTTTCTCAAAGCTGCACAGTGAATCAAAAATTTAATGTCAATCATTACTCATTTTCAGAAAGAAAATCATTACTCTTTTCATGTTACTTTTCTTCCAACAACAACAAAAAAATCTGATTGGAAACTTCCCAATCCCGCACAAAGTGCAAGGATTTTCTACTTGAAAATGAATTTTTTCAAGTGAAAATCGTACTGCAGCTCCACGTCAAAATATTTTAGACAACTCTGAGAACAACACCAACTTTCCTTTGTCAAAAGAAAACAAAAAAATCTCAGAGGTTTGCTTAGAAATTGCTTAAAGCATATAGAGAGAGGTGGGAGTTTTCCAAAGCTGGTTTTATTATCCTTACATAAAGGCAGCTGAACGGCCACATTTGAAGTGTGGCAGAAATTAGATCCTAGATCTCTGTACCATCTGCCTAGCGCATTCTTATTTTTCATTCAGGTAATGTCTCCTTCCTTCAGTAATTTCTGTTAAAACCACTCTAAGAAGCTATTCCAGAAACTATATTAAACTTAGAGAAACATGTTGAGGAATTGTTGCAGTGACGTGTATTAGTGTTTCTCCAGGGGAAGCAGTTGATTTTAATTTTGTTGTATCACTTCTAGGAAACATCTAAGCCAAAGCACCTTTTTATATTCGATCATTTATTATGGTATTTCTTTCACTTAGTAGGTTTTTCAGTATGTGTAAAAGACTAGGCATTTACCTGTGTTATTTTCAGGATATAGCAGCAGGGAGTTCAAGGAAAAATATTAGTGGTGAGGCTTGTAACAGGAATGTCATAGAAATGCTTATTCTTGTGATAAGTTCCATTTTGGGGCTGTTAGCCAGACGTCTTGTAATAAATTTAGGCTTTCCTAAACAGGAAACCTCAGGAAAATTCATTTGAATGAACTGTAGCTGCAAATTAATGTTGCCAAGTGCCTTTACACAGACATGCACTTAACTGTTTAACAGGCCACAGTGCAGTATGGTTTAGGGATGTTCAGGATATAGCTGGGAGATACCACAACCTCTGCAGTAATTATTTTTTAACAGCATAGTTCAAATTGGAAGACTCCTACTGCTTTTAGTATCTTCAACTCTTCAGTTTCACTTAAGTTGTGCTCGTTTTTATCCTTGAGAGACCCAAGGTAATGAGGTGGTGCAATAGTTTTGCTTAGAGCTGCATGGAAACAAGGAGTAGGACACAATTACCATAAAAATCAACAATGCAAAACCTGGAAGTTGGAATCCTTGTCCCTTCAGGCTCTCCCCAAAATGAAGACCAGAGAAAAATCTCATCTGATTTACAGCTGCATGGACAGATACGTGGCCACATATACCACCATGGATACAGGATCTGTAAGGACTGTATCAGTTAGAGATCCTGTTGTTGTAGACCATTGAACATATATATCACCTTCCTTGTTGTTCAGTCCCTACATCTTACCAATTTTTAGTGTGATTTTAGAAATATAATGCTAGAGCTGCATGCTATAGTCCTGTACCACCTCAGAAGTGCTGTGCACAGAGGTGAACGTCCTCTCTAACGCCATTTCCTGCTGCACTACTTACGTCACATGTTCAGTTGCTTCTCCACTATGGTACCCAAACACATTTCACAGTATTTGCTTTCACAATACCACTCTTAATCACCAGACACAGTTCATAGTCCCTGTTACTGATTTATTACTTTGCTTTTGGGGATACCACAAAAGATTGTATTCTTCTGGTTCCAATCCTACTTTGCAGTCCAAGTCACCTGGAAGGACAGGTTTGCCCTCAGTTGGCATTCTGCCATCAACAGTGTCATAGCAGTGATGTTACAGTGAAAAATACCAGCTAATGCCAGGCTTCACACTGACATATACCATTCCTGAAGACATCGCTATTTGACAAAAATTACTTTTTTGACAGCTATTGTAAGACAAGTCCATCATTCAATTCTTAATTATTTAATATTTTCCATATAGACTAACAATAATGGTTTTTTATGTAATAGTCATAAGATTTACAGAAGTATATATATATTCCTTACCTGGTTATTTTCCATAAACAAACTTTTTATTTTCTCAGAGAATGAAGTTTGGCTTGTTTGAAAAGACTTATTTTTCACATTGGTTGCGATTGATTTTATTCTCATCATTACAGTTACTTTGTTAAAGAAATGCTACGATATCAATTTTCGCAGCTTACCCCAATCACCAAGAACATTAGAATTACTCGAATTACTAATTTTCAGTTGAGGTGGGAACCTGGTCACTTTTTAGAAAAGCTAAGAATATTAGTAAAAGTAAGGTTAATTTTTAACTATCAGAAGTTCTCACTGATTTATAAACAAAATTGTCTTGACAGGGGGCAAATGAATCTGAAACAAAACCCAGAAGGGATTCTTTTACTTACACAGTCTATTCCCACCCATCTAACCAGCTCCCATTTCTATCTTCAGTTTGCTGGGAGACAAAAGTATGGTGAATCAATCCATGCGTTATAATGAAGTAACTACACAAAGTATTATTAAATTAAAAACCCACTTGTCTTTACTGAATTGTATCTTTATGTGAAAAAGAACCCATTTTGGACCAGATTCAATCTTCACGTAAATAGGCGTACTTTCATTCACTCCACTGGACTGTTTCATAACTACAAGCAGGTGCAGGAGGCAGCTCGTGGTATATTTTTATTTCAGATATTTAAATTTCAGTTGGAAACAGCCTCAAAATGATAATCACTACAGAATAAAAAGATTTGAGACTCTGCTGTATAAACCAAAGTTATGAAGCGCAGAGGCCAGAAAGGTATTTAGGTCAACATTTCTTCTCAGTGTAGCATTCTGGGGTGTGCAGTCTGAAGCTACAACCACCTCCCACTCAGAGAGTAAGTGTGGACATAGCGTTAGCTAAAATGGGGTACTATCAACATAAATCTGGGAGATTGTACTCTGCCACTTTTTAGTTACATGGACATTTAGATCCAGTATGTTTTTCCTATCCATGGCATTTATAATTTTGCATATGAAAACAAACCTTCCCTAAAACATTTTAAAAGCTGTTCTTAACTAAAGTGCCATTTAGTTGTCTTTAGTGCTGCTCAGTTCAACAGCAAAATTCTTACTGATTCCAACATGTTGAAGATGATTCTGAGCAAGATTTTCAAAGGGAGGGTTTTTTCCAGTTAGTAAAACAGTAGTCTCAGCTGTGGGAACTAGGGTTTACTTCTCACTCTCCGTCATCCTTAGAGCAAGGCAAAAAGAATTTAGGCCTTTCAAAACACTCACTTACAGTACAGAAGCTCTAGAGAATAGAAACACACACAGAACAGCAAGGCAAAAGCCTGGTGTGCTAAAAAGTGCGTCTTGTCCATCTGTACCTCCCACACAAATTCCTCCAGAAAAATTAATAGCCTGCATCTGGCAAAGGAGGGTGCTTTGAGCAATTTGGAGTAAAAAGGCCATTATAGCTTTAAGCGAATTATATAAAATAATAGCATATTTTTAAATTTTATAAATAAACTTAAAATGCTCAGAGAAGAGCAAATTATTAAATATTGGGAACAGCTGGGGAAATATCAGACCATGGCTACTTGTATTTCCTGCATTTTACAGCTGGTTTGCAAGTACAAAGCGTGCAAAGCCTTAAGCCACGCAGATCAGGTGATCACAGTGGACCAAATTCTGTGCCCTTTATTCAGGCTATTTATTCTGCATTTGATTCAAGTGGTGTTTTGCCTGAAAGCTCCACTTTCTTGTGCAAAGTGCTTTCACTTAGGACTGATTTTAAAACCTGTTTAATTTGATTCAGGAGGTAAAGTAAGTTTCCAAACTCCTCCAGACCTTTTGCATTCTCCTGTATATCAAGGAGAGAGGACTGTCCAAGGCATTCCTACTCTTACCTAAGATCCCACACCTTTCCCTAAAGGAACTAGTAGTTACAGCAGGTCCCTTCCTCTTTCCTTTCAGTCTTTGAGGTACCTCAGCCTTCTCAACATTGCCAGCCTATGACAATATGAAAGGCATCTTTATTTCTTTGGAGAAGAAAAACAGGAGCTGTTTAGTACTACGAACATTTTCTCCTTGTTTAGGCTGTTGTAAATGCAGTAAAAAAACAACAAAAGAATGCAAACAAAAACCAACAAAACACAAACAAAAAACCTCCCCGAGAACAAACCACTGGTGTCATTATATTTAAAACAAAAAATCAAGATGATAGAGGCAGCCAAACACTACGAGCATGTTCCTTTTAACCTGAAACTCTGCCTGTGGGCCATATCATCCCAAAAACCCTTTGATACAAGATAGGAACTAATGCTAGGGGCGTATACAGAACTGCACACAGGTACCTGCTGATTTGCCAACTCACGGGTTTTAAAAGTCTCCTTGCCTCCTCCTGGCACCTCTTGTCAGTCACTGACAGGAAGATCTTCCTCTGTGAAGGGCGATTTGCACAGCAGGGGACCTGCAAAGCAGCTGCCGCAGGTACTGCAAAGAAAATGTAAGAAGCAAATGATACAAAAATGAAATGGAAAAAAAGGATCAGGAGAGGGAGGGGAGGAATTTGCTCTCATGAAAAATGGGGCATGGAGCAAACAGGGCAGAAGAGAAGAAAAGGCAAACATGAAAACATCATAAAAATCTCAGAGGGCAATGGATGTAACTGATGAGAGATATTAAATGCCACATAGTGAAGAAAGATACAATTGCACGCACAGAGGCCCTGAAGCGCCTATAAGCATCACAGCTACACATGAACTAGCTGTCTGGGTGTTCTACTTTGTGGCCAGTCCAGGCAGGGCAGGGGTCTCCCATGCTCTTGGTACAGGAGCAGAGCTTGAGCCACAGCAGACCCTACATTAAATTCTCATGGGCTATGGATAAACAGCTGGTGCTTTTGGCAGGACGGCAGAGTCCTATGCACTGCAGTCACATCATCTCACAGTGCTCTGGAGAACTTTTCTATGGCAAGCAGAGGGACCATTTGCACATCTACTATATTCCCCTCAGAGGCAAGCCTGTATTATTTAAAGGTACAAGAGGAAATACTTTAGCTTCAGTTTGTAATATATGGAAAGGAGAAAACATGAAATAGTGCATATAGCCTTTATAAGCTACAAATCTAAAACCAAGCACATGATTAATTTAGGTTTTCTGCTTTACAGAGCAGTATTAAAGGTTTGCCCAGAACATGGCTTCTCTCTCCCATTCCCAAGCCCCATTTTTTCTTTTTCAGTAACTAGGTAGCAATCTTTTCAGTACTGATCCCTTTTCCTGACTTTTTCCAGTTCCCTAGATGTGCCATCCATCACAAAGAATTCTCCTCACACACATTAAAAAGAAACCTGAAACATCTATTGTAATAATCATATCTTCATACTGTCTTCCTAAAGGGCTTAAAGACAGGAAAAGCTGGTTTTGTTATGCCACTATACAATATAAGTAGAAGATGAACAGAGTAAATCAAATAATAAAAAAATACACGCAGAGATAAAAAGCTGAGTAACCACTTTATTTATTTATTTATTTTAAAAAGTTAATTCAGTCTGCAGGGTTGTAAAACGTTTGTGTGCTTCTGCTAGTTGGGATGCTCATAGCTATGACTGGTAAGGTGCCTGGAAATTCAATCAAAGCATATTTTCAGGAGATGAAGCAGTCTGTCACCAGCTCTTGGGAAAGCAAGTGCTGAGGTGGGATATGTGGCTGAAGTACCCTTAGGGGGACTGTTAGACAACCCAGGCTAACTGTATGGTTGAGATAATTATGTTTTACAGTGATGGAAAAGATAAGTGAGATGACACGCCCTGACTTATGCCTATGGAGGGGAGGAGGTCCTCAGAAGAGGCAATCAAAAGGCATGCCACTCTATTACAAGGAAGAGTTCATCAAGAGGGGCAGTGAAATGGCAGTTTCATGTCTCAGTCACATCTACCTCTTCCTAACTGAAAAAGTACTAAGGATTGTTTTCACTTCAACCTGCTGAGCAGAAAAAGGTTCTGTTTGCTTCCCTCCTGAAAATGACCAGGAATATAATTATATACAGGACAATTTATATCTAAAGGCATGAATTCAAGGAGAAGGTGAAGATAAACCAGGTTTTCAAATCTCACAATGCACAGATTTTGATATATTTAAGACCTAGATCCAGCCTCAGCATTTAGAGCTTTAAAAATTCAAACTTCTGGCCCAGTCCAGAGCTCCAGGTTCAGGCATGCCAAACAGCAGGAAGATTCAAAAGATAACTTTTCAACTTTTGCTAGAAGTTTAGGTAAAGAACGAATTGCCAAGAACTAGCAGCGGAATCAGTTCATACAAATTTCATATTTTAAAGGTAAATTAGAAAGCCCGCAGTTTTTTTACATGGCTATTCCAAGCTGTCTCAAGCAATGTGTACTAACAGTTTAAACTTGAGACTGTGTAATTTCATACAAATGTGGCTGTGTGCCAGCTCTTTAAACAATTCACTTAAACAGCTATAGTTAAAATGCCCCAATTTTCTAAATCAGCTGGGAAAGATATTTCATAGCAATACGGAATTAATATTGTCCAACTTGTTAAAATTAGTCATGACTATAATTAAGAGCATACACAGGAGTAGCCATGGGAAAAACAGGCCTTTGAAAAGTATTTTTGGAGGTAAAATTACATATTGATCCCTAGTGATAATGGGATAATGCTTCAAGTTTGCAGGCAGAACTACAGGTCTTTCGAACCATGAAAAATGAACACAGCAGAAGCTAAGTGAGAAAGTTAATAAGTTACAGACGAAGCTGAATATTTTTGTAGGTGGTAGAAGGACATCTTCACAGATATAAAATGTTGTAAAAATAATTTGCATTTACTTTGCACTAAATAAGCGGCTATAGAAGACAAAGATTATGATATAGGCAATGCTGAGTGATTGGATTGCCTGTTAGTAAGGAAGAAGGTGCTAGAATTAAAATGATTCATTAAAATTAGGTTGATTGCTGAGCTCTATGAAATGCCTTAAACTTAAGCATTCAAAATGGTCTAAAAAGGAAGCAAGAAATAAAACAGAGGTAGAATATAATATCTGTCACTGGTTGTTGTGGTGACAGAAAAAAAAAAAACAAACAAACAAACAAACAAAAACCACAAAAAACCAGGCACTCTAGGAGAGAGAAAGAGTCCACAGTGTTATTAAGTCAACAACCCCCAAAGAGTGGGATTATTTTAAAGCAGGAATTTCAGTGCTGCCAGATGCATGTTTTCATTAGGACCAAGAGAGCTCAGCTGCACACATTTCAAACCCACTCAGACTTGTGGGCTTTAAAATGTGCTCTTGTAAGCGAGCCTTCTGCATTCCACAGAGAAGCAGGACTCTCATGTTTCCAGCAGCATTAGAGGTTGTAGCTGACCTGGTAAACCTATTTATTGTCATAGCTGTGTACCAGAACGTACGCATGGTGATTCCCAAAGCCAGAATCACTTGGTACCTTATAGAAGCATAGAAAAGCAGTTCAGGAACAAAATATGCTGGTAAGGTATCAAACAAAAGAAGGAAGAAAAGTAAGGCTGATACTGAAAACTCATACAAGAGCCTTGTCTTTGAAAAGCAGAGAGAGAGAAGATCTGAAATGCATTTGCATTTCTTCATTGAATTGTTCTTTACCGAGGTCCCAAACGAATACATATGTAGGTGGTGCAACAAAGTAAGATGCTTTGTGCCGTGAAACCAAAATAATCTTTACATTAGAAAGAGCACTCACCAATTTCCCTTGCTGACAAAGCCTCTTTAGAGCAGAGGCTTCCCAAACAGCAGACCTTCCAAAGGATAAACACAGTAAACAAGAAAAGAAGGATGTTGACCTATTTTCAGGCCAGTTCCTCAGCTGTTGCACATTGACAGAGCCACTCATAAAATTGTTTGCAGCTTTTTGCCTTTTGAATACAAGAAACTTTTGACCAGATTCAGGTGGGCCACTAGAACAGCAGTCGCTAGCCCAAAACCATCAATTAATAGTTTAATTAAAAAAGCAGGATTTTTTTTAACTGCAAGAAGGAGAGATCAATACAAGCCTATAAAATCTAAAATCTTCAAGAACAGATTTTTTTATTAATCCTTTAGAATCAGACATCTCCTTTCACCAGTATTATTATTCCTCTCTTTCTAAACTCTTGAGAACAATTATGAGATATTAGAAGATATTTGTGCGTATCAAAGTCATAGAAAATATATTTCTGATCCTTGTGTTTCACACAGTTAATCTATGAACAGAAATGTGATGTCAGCATTTGAGCTCTGAAAAATCTGCCTTCATAGATAACAATTTTCACCCAAATGTCTATGTGACTTGGGGAAGATTTCCAAGATAATATGAAGCCATTTTTCCTCCCCTTTGCTAATTACATTAGTTCCCCCTGTCCTTACTTCATCTAATTTAGAAAGGCAGAAGTAACTAATCATAGTGTATGGGTTTAGTATGAATGATGATTTAGCCAAAATGTCTTTTTCTAGAGTTCATCAGCACCAATTACGAAATGCACAAGAGCCTCTGCAGAGCCCATTATTCTCCAGCTAAGCTCAAGTATTTCAGTTTTAAACTTCTACATTATCATGAATCACTATTACTGCAATAGCAAGACCCAGGCATACGTCTATAACCTTCCTTTCTTACCAGCATATTGACTTATGCACTAGTACAGAAAAAATGTTGCAGAAAACACTTTTTGAAAGATGTTTTTCATTAGGATTTCACTACTGGTAGGCATCTTGCTGGAAGGCGACATTATGGAGATCATTGTGTCAGGCCTCAGTGTCATTGCTGAATTTATGTCTGCTTCCCATCTTCTTCCAGGCATCTGTATTTAGATTATGTGTGAAATCCTGGACCTCTTATTCAATGGCAAAATTCCCATTGACTTCCACAGGGCCTGGATTTCTCCCTATGAATGTTTGAATGAAATCTCTTCATTTCATTCCAGGCTAAAAGATGCTTGGAACACAACAGTTCTCTGCTAATTAAGAAATGTATGACAATTGTGAACGTCTCTGAAACAAGGCTCCTGTAGCCTTTTGTCCTTAATTCTGTTCTTAATATGTTGGTTAAATTGTGCAGTATTTTAACCTCAAGTACTTTCAGCTCAGGTAACACAGGCACTTCCAATGGATAGCCTGTGGGACTCCTCATGCTTAAAAGTTAAATGTACGTTTAAGTGATGAAATGTCAGGTTTATGCATTTTATATAGCTTTTTCATTAGAGTGTATTTGGTAGCTTTCTGCTGTACCAATCTAGAATACTGTTGCCATGAATAATTTCTACAATAAATTAATAGAAATCAATAGAAATAATAAGAGAAGCAACCTTTGTGTGATAATTTATCATTCAATTGCTACAAGAAATAAAAAAAATTTTTTAAAAAAGAAAAAAGAGTTGAATAAGGCTTAAACAGGCACTTGAAAAATAAACCAGAATGAAGGCAGACACAAGGGACAGGGAGGCAGAATAAACACAGGAAACCACTCAGAGAGGGACCGTATCGGAAGACCCCCTACCAAGTTTCAATAATCGCATACATGTCCAACTCAAGATTACAAATGGTGTCACGTACTGTGAAGGGCTCAGTGTCTTTGTATACAAAAATCCATGGCCATGGAGAACCATGTTTCTTTCACAGGCCTTTTGAGAAATGTGTCTCTGAGGCATCTCATTTGAACCACCCAGCCAGGAAGCATTAGTTCTCTCCACTACTGCACTACATGGAAGAGTGAGATATCACCATTTATGAATTCTGTTCTTGCCTCTCCATAGTTATCATAAAGCTCATGTTTAAAATCACAAAGTAAAGATTAAAACAGTTATTTCTAAGACATTCTTCCTCTGCTCCGTGTTAGTCTACATAAATTAAGAGTTCTTTCAAGGAGGCACTGTTTATTCTTAACAGTCTGTCCAGAGCCCATAATGCCATAGCTCTAAGAACTTTGAGGCTTCTGCTCGTACTAACCAAATAGATATACTGCAGCTGAATGTTGCAAGTATGATTTAAGCCAAAAATCTGAGGGCACCTGCTAAAAAAAGTAGAAACATGGCTTATTTTGCCATTCCTTTTTGTCAAGTCAAAATATGAGGACATACACAGTAAAAGAGGACATTTTTTGAAGAATGCTCCTGTGTAAAGCTGATTTGTCCAAACCATCACTACTACTGATGCAGTGATTTCATTCAAAACTCAGTACTGTAGTGAAATCATAATGGGAAATCGCTACCCCCAAACCTTGTCAAAGTAAGGCTCTCCCAAGTGCTTGCATGATTCCGTTTTCCTCCCAAAGCACATGTTCACCAGGGCACAGCCTGCGCTGAACACACTACTGGCCAAGCTAGAAGTTAGACATTTAGGACTGCTCTCAAAAAATCTCTCATCTGTTTTGAGGCTTTTAAATTCTTCACATTTTGAAGTGAAAATGCACTCTGAAAGCATGGAAAGAGACTGAAACACGACAGGTACCCTAAGGGCTACACTGTGCCACTCTAACAGTGGACTGTCAATCACTACACCATGGCAGAACAAGTGAAAACTTGACACTCATATACTATTGTTTGGTCTCCCTTTGTATCACTGATCACAGAAAAGAATGAAAAGGATTCGATGGATCATTCCCCGCTATTCAATACTGGTTTGGATGTGCAAAACACAATCTGGCCCTGATTTTTAAAGAAATTCCAAAAAATAGAGAGATGTCTGTAGAGAACAATACCAAGTTTCTTTGACTTAGTGTTGCCATATCCAGATATTTCATTACTTGTCCTATATTTTAGTTATTTAAAGTTTCAGTTCATTGCTTATTGGTCTCAGCTTTCAATGGAAAAAAGAAGAAAAGGAAAGGGGTTCATTTGTATCCCTCCTGCTAGCAAGGCAGAACATAAACTCCAGAAGAAAGTAACGGGGAGCCCAATATGACTCTTCTAGATCTCCTGATTCAAAACTTCATGATTTTTGTGGCCTACTCATTTTTGATTGCTTAGGCTTACCAAAACTTTAAATACACTCAGAAGCTTTTAGTAATACATACAAGATGTAATTAGGTGTCATGACTGATGGCTGACTATATGACAGCTGTTCGAGTGTCATGTGTAGTATACTAAGTGATGCAAAATAAAAATTATATTAATGTACTTTATTTCATACAACAGGCAAGACAGACATTCAAACAATGTTATAAGCAAGTTTTCAGGCTGTTTGTAAGTTTGCATCTGAGCAGAGAACACTCATGCTGTAATTTTATTTTTGTTTGGATGGCTGCCAGGAAATACCTTTAAGATATTATGATTAGATCTACCTGTGTACACAGATCTATTTTTTTTAAACTTTAGTAACACCTGTAGCTGAAAGACTTGAAACTATCCATACAGATTTGCAGATATTCATCCAAAAGGCTCAGAGGCATTCTCTTTTTGAATGTAATATGGTGCTGGGTATATGCATAGATCAGGATAACCTGAATGACCAATATTGTAATTACATGATTCAGAATGTATTTCACAGAAAACATGGAGATCATTTATTACCTGTTTCTGTATGTGACTAGGCCAAGATGTATCAAGATAAAACAGTAGGGGGTTAAAACTTTTGTGGATGTTTAGTATGGCGGAGTAAGGAGATATTTGTTCAGCAAGTTCTGAAATGTTTCAAGACTGTCTCAAACTCTCATCCTCAAGATGAAAAAAAAAAGTTAAACCTGAGGGTTATTTTTAGTTAAGAAAAACACTTCTTCACTGCTCATTCTTTACTGGTAGGCTTGGAAAAACGATGAGGCAATAAATTCAGCATTAACCTCAACTGCACCTGTCTGTTCCAACTGCAAAAGCTTTGTCTGTATTAGTCTGTAAAAGACATAGGGTCAGATTGTTACATTCTTGTGAGCAGTATCACCACAATAACGGGGCATTTTGTGCAGCATGGACTAAGATGCTGTGTAAGAGAAAATGTATCTCGCTTTTTCAAAGCACTAGGAATGAAGGGGTTGTGGAAAACAGTCCTATAACCTCTCAGTGCTAATGTGCCAATCCAGCAAAGACTGAGCACGCACTAAACTCCACAGAATATTCATGTGCTGAAAATTAAGCAGCTGCTTAGCATTTTCCTGCATCAAGAGTTCTGCCAGGTTTTATGCCCTTTGCAGTTCATAGATTATTCTCAGGTTGCAGTTCTCAACTTTCCCAGATCTGCTGATGATCACTAGGGTGTGCAAGAAGATGATGGTCAAACATTCCTTTGTATCTTCAGTTACTTTAGTTACTTTAGCTTTTCATAAATGAAGAGGTCATAAGCTGCTGTAGAACATGTCTGTGTTATGTTGGCTATTACTTCCTGAGTCCTCTGAGGAGCAGATGAAGCATTCACTCAGGGTTCTTGACAATTCCTACTCTTTTCACAGTCTTGACTATTAGTGCCCCATTTACTTTTGTTTTCTGAAACGTGCCACAGTAATTTGAGAAGTGTGCTGATCCAAGAACAGGAAACACAGACAAAATTTTTGGACTCTGGGCCTAGCTCTACAGCTAACAATGAAATATAGTACATACTTCAAAGTACTGTTCCCATGAACATACATGTAAGTGCTGTCAGTGTCAGTTTTTCCTCCTTGCTTTAGCTGTCTACAAAATATATTCAATAATATGCACCAATTTAATGCAGAAATATTTGGAGGATTACTTAATTTATAAGACCACTGAGGACCTCAGAGAACTAGTTGAGCACAAAGTATTTGCAGGAATCTCAGTGGATTCTGTTGCTGGTAAAGCCTCAGACCAGACAGAGATAATCTTACTTGGCTTTCAGCATCCAGCCATTAGAGTGAGTGGTGATAACACTGTTCTGACTGAGCATTCGTCTTGTAGAAAGGATACTTAACAGCACAGAGTGTATCAAGCCTCACATTAATAACTGATACAATTCATTTCAATCAGAATTATTGCCACAAGCACCAAGAAGTGTAATTAATATCTTCTAGTGCGCCTTGTCTCACAATAGTTTTTATTCAACATGAAGGATCATTAGGAGTTGGATCACTCCGAAGAGAATGCTGCATCACAAATTCCTTGTGCTAAGCTCTGGTTAAGGATTTTCCACCACAAGAAACTCAAGTATGAAATACTCATTACAGGGCTGTAAAATATGCTAAAATGAGTGGTGCTATTTATCTCAGTATGGCAAATATCTTTAAAAAGGGTTTATGTTGCTGAGAGCCAGCTTTCTGAAACTGGTAAATGAGCAGGTAGACACATTTCTTCACCTGCAACACCACTGTCACAGACTGCCACTCTACCACAGGCTGCCAAGTAATGTCCATTTCTACATTAGTGTAAAGCTACAGAATGGAATTAAATTCTCTGTCATCATGTCAATGCACACACATGGATTCTCCGGTATCCGATGTAAAACTATTTCCCTAGATATAGTGATGGAAAATATATAGGTTCTGCTATACAATCTCTAACATGAATGTCTGAGGAAGTCAGTGCCAATCGAAATCAATGGACATTGGATTTACTGCCAAGGATTTTTCCAGTGAGAAGATGCTGAGCTGCCTGTGTGGGATTTTCTGAGTTTGGTATAACACTAGGTGGCAGTAGTTGTTTTAGAAGCTTCTCTTTCTTTTTAAATTTTGATCCCCAAATAGAAGTGAGAAAGCACACATAATAAAGTCAGGGGTGATTCCACTGCCATTTGATGAGGCGAGGAAATTTACAGCGACTCAATACCAGACAGCAACATACAGCTTGAGAACCAAGACAAAGATGCATCCAAAAAAAGAGCGATAGCCCAAGATCTTGTTAAGAAACCTCTGGGAAGGACAACAGAAACCTGCTAAGGAGTCATACAGCCTGTCATGGGAAGGTTTCTTCTAAGGCATTCCCAGAACCAGACATGTCATTTCTTTCCCTTCTAGGGCCAGTTACTACATTATCAACAGATTATGGGCTCTTTTCTCACATGTGGGAAAAATACTGAAAGTCCACCTTTTTTCTCTCTTCCTTTGGAGATCAGTTATCTTAGGACAAGAAGAAATATGTGCATTAATAGTGAATTGAAAGGTCCGCTTTCTACATTGCATGCAATCAGATATTTCTTAATTAACTATCAAAAAAGAAATATGATGTATTCCCATCACATCATTTATCTAACAAGTAATAAAACAAAAATTTGTCTTTTTGGAATTTCAGCCCACCAAATTCTTTAAATATTAAACAAAGTGGATTCAAACAGCACTATCTCATGAAATAGTATACAAAGAAATAATTTGAAATTTCTACACTTTCAGTATGCAAAACCAAGAATGAAAAACAAGCAGGTCAGGTCTAAAAACTCAGGATTGTTCTAAATGTATAATAGATCTCAATTTCTTCTTTGCCTGATATTTCCTAATCCTGTCGAAGTATATATAATCAAGTTCTTCTGTATATCCATCTTTATAAAATGAGGTGCTTACTTTTTTATGAAAACTAAGATTTTCACCTAATGATTGAGTCAAGGAACTGAAGCTTTAAAGAAATGTTGTGAGGTTTGCATTTAACTTGCAAGAGTTGGCAACGCTGCATTCCGGGAACTGCTGGAATGGTGCTTTCTGAGACCATATACATCAGTTGTTCTGTGGGACATAGCAATCTTCTATAACCCTTTTGGGTAGCAAGAGGAGCAAGTAATGGCTAGGTCAACAAAGGGGATTTACCAATGACATCATCCATGTTGAAATCTAGTCAAGAAGTCCCTACTTTTAGAAAAATACTAAGAGATTTTTAATAAGAAGTCATTGGGAACTTGTTTTTTCATCATATTCAAAAGCACATTGCACCGTCACCAGCTGAGTTCCTCCTCGGGTCATATTGGGATGTTGGCTGTAAGCAAGCACTAGCTTAGAACTAGGTTCTGTCTTAAAGACTGTTTGAACACTGATTCTAAATAATGAAAGGAGTTGCAGTCATGGCACAAAATATTCTTGCTAAAATGGGGGCCATCCCTCTGGAAGATTTCATTTTTGAAACCTCTTCCATGTCCTAAGAGAATGAACAGTCAGGACAGCACTGAAGATCACAGCATCCCAGTAGAAAACAACAGCACTACTGGATTTCTAGTAAATGTGGAATTTCTGGCCAGAGTCCATACAACATTTTCATTTTTCTGATCCCAATGTTATTTGCCATCAGACCAGATATTTGCACTAATCTATCCTAATCTAGTTCTTGCATTCTTTTGTTCTCAAAGAAAAAAGAAAACAGCACATTGATTTTTTTTGTCTTCAGACTGACAATGATACTGGGCAGACTAATAGTGATACAGTTATGAACTCCAGCTGTCTTTGGGAAGGAAAAGCCATTAACATTGGCTTTCCCTTTATCCTTTTCTTTTATATCTGTTTGCTTGTTAGCTGAACTTTCTTTGTACCTCTTGAAACCCACTGTAATAATTCATACTGATTGCAAAAGACATGCTAGAAGAAAAGGCTGCAAAGCCACTTATTTGTAGTTATCTCAGTTGTTGATCTTAGCCAATAAACTGCTGACTGATCACTGCAAATGTTTCTGCTTATAGCAGATATGCAATGGGCTGATTCTTAATTCATTTTAGCTTCTGTTGCTGCCAGTCTTTTAGCATGACAGCTAAAATGGTCTACAATGCCCTAGCTCAGGCCACAGTGCAAGTGATGCAGCATGTCTCAGTAGCGGAGTAGTGCCTGTGCTGTTCTGAAACACGCCCTGCTGGACCATCTAACACATGCCATTGGCATCACCTCCAAAGTGCATGGTGATCTATTCATCCAGCTGTTTCAGCTGCAGATTATTAGAAGAAATGTATAGCCACACTACTAGGCTTGTCCATCATAGCTAGCATATTTTAAAGGAGTTGGGGCAGAAAGATGCAAGTGTGTGTATGGACATGGTGTGGGAAGGAAATGGGTATCTTAGGGATTACTCTGATTTCTATTGACAGCTCTGTTCTGCCTACTGTAGTACTCTGGGCTTTCCCCTGTTTCAGTTTTACCTTTATAGCGCTCGCTGTGATGTCCCTTCTCTATCAGGACAACAAGGTGCACTATGTCTTGTGCTCCAGCATTTCAACTGTCAGCCACAGAATGGAGCTCTTCCTGGCGTTTTGCAAACAACCTGTGGTGCATCACTCTGCTTCAGGATAGACTCTGTATTTATCTGTAGGATTCCAACACGCAACAATTAAGATAGCTGAGTAGGTAGAATGGACATGTTAAAAACCCTTCATTTGTGCTTCTCCCTCATCTCTAGACAGGCACTGCTAGCTACCCACAGGCACTTTTATCTCTTAAACCCAAGTGGGAAATTTTTCCTTCACATGCCCTCAGCTTTGAACTGGCTATCCCAGTGCAAAACTAAGTCAGTCTGCTTAAAGATACTCTCTCCATAGCCCTCACTCACTGTGAAGGAGACAGCTAAACATAACATGCAGCAGAGTGCACAGTTGTACAGATCAATACTGTCATTGCTTCTCTTTATTCCCTGTCTGTCCACATCCATCTGCTTTTTCTTGTCTTGGCAGCTTTTGGCAAACGGACTGACTTTTTGTTCTTCCTTTGAACTAGATCTGGGGTTACCAGCCCACAATTAGAGCTCCTACACCTACAGTACTCCAGGTGACAAACAGCAGCCCAGAGAAGCACAGACAGGTACACACACTGAATGCCTGCCTATTATGAGTGTGTGGCATCTGCCGTTGTGCAGAGGGCCCATGCAAGGCTGGTGTAGTGCTGCAGCTTCATTGTATGAGAAAAGGGTGAAAGTGATGCAGGTCCAGAGCAAAAGGATAAATTTCAGACACGTGGAGAATGTCTAATATAAATAAAATAAACTGTATGAATCAAATATTTAGCTTTTGAAATGCTAGCTGTTCCAGACGTAAAAATCTAAACAATTATGCCTGAGATAAGCATCACAAAGTATATTTATATTTCCCCCTAGGTTTTATTTTGTGTTCATTAATATATACAACATTTTCCTTTTAAAAAATACTTTATGAGCCACATGGTCTCTCTGTGTGCTTTTATGGAAGTGCTATTGGAGTTGGATGAAACTGCATTTACATTCAAGGCAGAACTGAACTCACTATAATCATGCCTAATTTGTTGGAGCACTGAGTATTTAAATCAGATTATTATAATGTTTATAGCTCCCACAACCCCCAAATTGCATGATAATTGTCATGTCATACAATTTATAGCTATGCAGACTCTGCATTAGGACTGACAGGACCATTGTGTATATTATTAGTGAAACATTTGTGAATCTGAAGAAATTACAAGGAATCCAAAAGAAATCTGAGGAGCAGATTCTTACTACTATGTGCACAATGAAGTTTAAAGTAAACTCACTCCATTGCACTACTGAAACTGTGCAGCCTTCACATATTCTTCTACCATTAGGCACATTTACTTCCTCAAGTTTATTCCTGATATCGGACAAAAATATAAGGACTGGATTGTGAAGCATTCAGAAAGAAAGGAGCTACTAAGTACCTGGACAACAACCTGCATGCTGCTTGTGTTTCAGCTCTGCTTTCTCTGTAGAAGCAGCTCCACGTGAAATTCAGCAACTGAATAGCAGACTTGTAAGCAAATATATGACACTGAAAGAAACACACCTTGCTCATTTTACAGCATTTAGCAGAGTGTGCTAATGCTTCATGAGTAAGTTTGTACATGTCACTATAAAATCGTTAAGAATAGTAGTTTCTTATTAAGAGGAGGGAGGGAAAAGAAATTACAAGACAATTACGTTTTCGGTCCCCAAACTATAATTCTCACTGCTAGAAAATGCACACAGCTGATAGAAACCCAATGGTGATACCACTGCTAAAATTCTCTTCTAGAAAGCTGGGAGAAATGTGGCCCCCATTTTCCATTTCTCAAATGCAGATCCCACTCCACAGTGCAATAGCTGCTGCTGACTTCCTGAGATGCATGGCCAGTGGTAACTCCATGTTCTCCTCTTTTAACTGAGTAATGGCAAATTAGTAGGGAAGAAAAATGAAGGCACTGTAATGATCAAAGAGGAATTTTTGCAAAAAGGCATGTGTGGTTGGTTGCTAACTGAAACACAACATCAGTGGTTCTTTTTAAACAGGAAGCAGATTCGCCTGTTACTTATGGAAAGGCTGGCAGAAATTTGCATGGCCTTGGAGGATGGTTGTTTTGGAACATCCTCTTTGAGGGATCTCAGGCACACTGCTGGCAGTGAGACGAAGCAGTGGCAGAAGGGACTTCCTTGTGGCTTGTAAGGAAATCTGTTATGAGTAAACCCCTGGACAGAGACAGGTTCTGTACTACCCGTGTGATGTTGTGGCGACCATGTGGGCCAATGAGCTGAAAAACAGGTGGTCAGCAGCAACTGCCAAATCACCATCTTAACCTCATCAATAGCCAATAAAGAAATAGAACAGAAACAAGTTACAGATGGCAAATAACTAAATAAAAAGACATTAAGCTGCCAAGAAGAGCTCTTCTGGGGAGTAAATTGGCCTGAATACCACCAATTCTGACTAACAAAAAGAAATTAAATTGTTCGCATAATTTACTCTATGTATTCAGTGCATGAGTATGATTCATATGCTTTAGCATTCAAAAGAGAAATAGTTTAAAGTATTTAGATGGTCAATGGTTATCAATAAGGCAAGTATTATTTATAAAGATGTAAAGATATTTTCATTAAAGAAAACATAGTCAGGGAGACAGAAAAAGAAATAGATCCTACAGATCAGCTTCTAGCAGAAGTTGATTCTAAAACAAAATGGAAAATGGGAAAATGGTAGATTAAAACTCACAGTCTTTGATTACTTTAAAAATCAAGAATGCAAGTAAGTAAAAGAACTGTACATATTTTTAGAATTTAAAAAATTCAGGTTCCAACATACCTGCCAAAGATTCAAAATTTAAATTAACCTATGAGACAGAAGCAGCAGACAAGTATGGCCATTGGGATACGTTACAGGAAAAATGCAACATAAATGAAATAAAACAGCTAATGTATCCAAGTCTCTTGTGGGCCGTGTTAGATAATTAGCATGAATGTGGTGGACGGTGATACCCAGTGAGCCCAGAAGCTCCAAAAGACAAGGACAAAACATTAGGTTAATAACAGCCATTTACAAAAGGCCAGAGAGTATTCGTCCAGTTGGCATGTAGGAAGTTGTTACATGAACCTATTACTATAACAAAGGAGAAGAGAACAATGGGAGCTAATGAAGGAGAAGGTGGCAACAATAGAGTTATGATAGTATTGCTTTGCTAAAGTTCATTTGTAAGACAGAATTAAGCATTGCATGCTACACTTTTAAAATACAGCAATCCAGACAGAAAAGGAGTGGAGAGTTGTAGGATTTTGTGCATCCACAGTGCACATAGCTACATCAAGCAGCCAATGGAAGCAGTGTCCAACAAGATTCTCAGGTGCTAAGGCAGAAATACCAGATCTGGGAAAGTATCCATATATGTAAACTCTATTATCAATATAACACACAAGATAACAAGTTTCAGAACTGCTTCATGCATAGAAAAGGAGGTGCTGAAGATCTGCCTGGCCTGTCAGCCTTACTGGGATATTCCTCCCTTCGAAAAACTCTGAAATAATAAGATTTATTAAACTTTTCTGTTAACATTAGTTTTCTTGCTGTTTTGCGCTTGTTTGTTTGCTCTACCATTCAGCACAAACAACACAAGTTTGGTAACTAAGTTGGGGGCCATTGTTAAATCTCAATGGTAAATGAGCGCAAGTCTCGAGAGAAACAAAAAACAAACCCAACCAGACGCAAGAAGCATGGTACAGCATTCTGCACTCAGTGGTTTGCCCCAGGGCTCCACTTCTGCCTTACAGCCAAGCTGGGATGGGCAGAGTTCCTGTGGGAAATGCCACACTTGAACAGCCTACCCCCCCATCTCTATACATTTTTGTAACAGAGAACAGTACGATCTCCATTAAATCACACAGTCTAGTCTCCCTACGTTCCATCCAGCCTGGCACTGTAGGAGCAGGGTGCTTCCAACAATGAGCAACCACACCCCGGGTGTTTATGTGAGCAGCTACGCTGCCACCACAGCACTGCCTGCAGTTCTCCCTTTGCACTTTAGTGATGATGTGACAAATCTACCACACTCTTAAACTGATCTCAGCCATTGTTGGAGGCCATTTCTGCATGAAGCTGTGCCACAGCTGTCAGGTCAGCTTGTGAGCATCTCTGCTGGCCTGGGATCAGGCTAGAATGGTGACCATGTGGACAGACTTCATGATTTATAGGCGTTCAAAAGCACATGAACACTTCCCTACAGCATGTAATCTCTGGTTACGTGATGCCTCTATATATCAAATGTCATGATGCTAAAAAGTTCTCTGATTTTCTTTTAAAAACAGATAACTACTTATGAAAGGTTATTATTAAACTTTAAGTTTCAGCAAACGTTTAAAATACAATATGCTGTAGAAGCTCATATAAACTGCACCTGTAAGTGACAACTTTGCAATACTCTTGTACATAGGAGGCTCAAAGCTATTTCTTGCCAGCAGCAGTGATCCACGGACTTAGATGTTGTTAAAAAGCTTACAATATCAGCAGGGCAACTGCTGCCTCCATTAGAAACATGATACTAAGATGCTGATTAATACCAGGAGGGGGCTTTAATCAGCCAAAGCCATATGCTATTTAACTTAAGATGAAAGTGCAAATGATAATCATTATTTCAGAAAGGATGTATTTAAAAGAAGAGCAGAACAGCAAGTGGCATCTTTTTATCATTACAGCTTCTTCATGCAGTCCCTTTTTTCTAAAGCTTTATAAGCTTTTATGAACATCTGGATCATTTCTTCATTATATAGGCTTCCAATATCATTATGTTTGATGTAGTGTTTTTAGTGGAGCTATGCTAAACTTCTAAATATACAATTAATTCCTATTAATTATAGTTTTCAAACTGGTGAAATTATCCATCATTAACTTAATCACTTGTATTTTATCTTAAAATTGTATTCACTCTTTTATAATCCCTACATCTAAAGCCATTTCTTCTGTAAGCTTTGTGTGATGTTTTGCATGCTGTTTGTATAAAGGCTTGCCAGCCATTTTCAACTGCTTGTAGAACTGAAGCTGTCAGCGGCAGACCATTTTAAAATAGAACCTAATTCAGCTTAGTTGTTTTACCAAGAAGTGCTTCAGAGAGAAGGGGAAAAAAGAGGTGAATTTGGATCTGTAAAGGGCAAGACTTCATTAGACCTGATGAAACTTTAGTGCTGTATTTCTTACACCAAGATGAGGGGTGAGGGGGGCTTAACAAGAGGAGAGTAAGGGAAGAGAGTCATTCACTGGCTTCCACTCCATGTGGCAGTAATTCAGCATGAATAGAGCCAAATCATTTGGAAGTCTGCATCCACTGTATTTGAAGAATTAGGAGCATCTTTAACATCAAGTTACAACACATCCAAAGGAAAAAACATCTCCAAAGTTTTTTCTGAACATTCTGGCCTCATTTTAGGCTTATTCTGTGACTTAAACTGCAACTTAAGTTGTGACACCTTCATTGAACGCCTCCCCCAGTTTCCAAGCCTAAAGTTGGATGGATGCTTCCTTTTCTTTGACATGACATTTGCACAATGAAAAGAGAAAGAATCACAGGGTATAAAGCACCAGAACAGACCTGCTTAGTTCTTGTCAGCCTGCTTTCAGATGCTGGAAGTCAGAAAGAGTGCAGGGAGCCAGAACTGCTGTCAGCACTGATGAGATTCAAGTATCAACTTTGTGGGGTGTGGTATGTCCAGTATGCAATAACCCAGTTATTATCATTGTCAGATATTTAGTTCTCAGCACTCCTGCTTCTTGCAGAAATACCTGGAGTGGGTGGTCAGGCTGAAAACAGGCCACTGCTTTGACTCCAGTCAAGATGTACTTAAGCCCTTAAATCCAGATTGCTGTAGGGCTCTCCCAATCCAGAGACATTGACCCTTCACGGAACACCAGAGCATGGTAAATTGGAGTTATGCAGGCTCCGATACAGCACAGAGTCTATGCAGCATTGCAGTCCATCCTGCTAACCCAAACTTCCTTGACAGCACCTTTTTGATTAGAGCTGAGGCCCATAGAAAGCTGCCCACCTTCTGGACTCTTACCTCATCACAGCCCAGAACATACCTCAGGTGCCTGATTTGTATATGCCTTAAGGAATGAAGCCCTTGGAAAAGACAAGTCTCTTCAAGGTTCATCATCCTGAGCAGGTATTTTCTAATTCCATCACACTTCTCCACTATTGCAGCTTTTTCTCCGCTGGACCTGAAGGAGCTTAAATGACATTCACATGCATCTTTTACAAGGAATGTAGTATTATCCTGGTTTTGTACTATGTGCTCACAGAATGCCTCCTCTGCTTGAATTTGCCTAAGCAAAGAGCATGAAGACCTCTAATTCTGACAAATAAAGCTGTCTTCTCCTTGTCTTTGGCATTCTGTGATAGCAAATAATTTCTGTAACTTCAACTCTTTAATTCAATTGCCCCCTACAATTTCAGAGCCCTCTAGTCACAGCTCTAGACATCCCATTCTTCTGTTCAGGTTATTTAGGGTATTATTCTCTTTATTCATGATACAATGGGATATCAAACGATCATTTTGGGCTCAAGGTTCCTTAAAGTACTACTTTTTATTTACAGTTCCAGCTGCCTTGGTATCACAGAACCATGCGCTCCTGCTCTGCGTGTCTTCCAGGCTCTCATTTTGGGAGGCTAACATACTTAAAAATACAGTTCCCAGTGCCTCAGATTACAAGGAAGCTGATTCTGCATTACTCCCCCTCACTTCCATCACATGTTGGAAAAATCTTGCTTCTGTCAAAAAAACCCCAGCTTGACTGACACTGAAAATTCTTGTTCCGAGAGAGAGACTGAGCAGGAGCTAAAGTTTGTTTTATTCCTTCTGTAGTGAGACAAGGTTGTTGTTGGTTTTGAAAACTTGTGGCAGCATGTGAGACCCAGCAGCAAAGCTACGCCGGCTGGGGATGGAATCCTTCGGTCTGTTTTAATCACTAGTCTATTTCCTTTCAGCTCCTGCCTCTCCTTTGGCTCCGCTATCATTTTTACTCCCCTCCTCTAAATGGAAATTTTAAAAAATAAGACTCAGGCATCCAACCCACGGCTTACCTCCAGGTGTGCCACAATATGCCTGCTCATCATAGGGGCTGCTTTTGCTCCAGAGGGCAAAGCTTTTACCTTTGATCACTCCACATGTATTTTCTCTTCATACTAAACTTAAAATTACAATCATCCCTTTTGGGTCTCTGGCAGCTCATTTGCCCATTATTTCTTCAGTAAGGCATACAATGAATGCAGTGGTAAAAAGCTACAGTCTAATGCAGTTTTAAACAAAAATCTAGAAACAGTGAAAATGAACCGTCTCTCCACAAGTAAATTAGCTGCCAGGTGCTCCAAGATCAAGACAGCATGTCCTGGTTTGAGGTAAAACAGGACCAATTTTGTTCAGTAACTTTACTTTTTAGCTAGGCCTCTTCTAGCTGCTGAAATTAACAGCCTGTTGTGCAGAAAACTGTTCATTCTCAGAGTGATAAGACTGATGTTTATAGTTTATATCAAGGAATGGTATGCAGAGAGGCTCTTGCTTATACTTACTGCTATAACAACCAAGGCCAGCCAACTTTATTTGTCCCGTTGGAGGGTCGGAAGCGGAAAAGCGTAGAGTGGTCACCCCTGTGACAGGACAGGACAGGTCACCCAAAACTGACCAACATGGTATTCCATCCCATCTGCCTCATGCTCAGTATAAAAGCTGAGGGATCACAGGGTCAGCCCTCTTTCTTCAATGGCCAGAGTCCAAGAAGGACTCTGTTCCTCTGACTTTGATCCCGATCCTGAATCCAGATCCAGAATCCAATTCCTGTCCATCACTGAGTCCAGTCTGGGACTTCCCCAGTGCCTGCTGGTGATGCGATTGTCATCCTGGGAGCTTGATATGGTTTTGTATATATTTCATTATTTTCTTGTTATTATTTTATCATCAATATTTCATTAAAGTAGTTTAGTTACTTCTAACCTCTTAAGTCTCTCTTTTTCTCTCTCTCTCTCCTGCCTCCCTTCGAAGCAGAGCAAGAGAGAGAGAACATCTGTCGTTCCATCTGATTGGGCCAATCTGGCCCAAACCACAACACAGCAATATCCAGATCCGACGGGGCTGGAATTTACAGCTTACTTCAGAAGTTTCTAAGTTAGGCTCTCCATTCACAAGCTCAATGTGAGTGAACAGTGTGCTGCTGTGCAAAGAAAGCCAACAGGATGGTGGGTTGCATCAGCAAGGGCATCACCAGCAGAGATAAAGAAGCCATTATCCCACTCTACTCAGCGCCTGTCGGGCCACACCTGGAATACTGTGTTCAGTTTTGGTCCCTGCTATGCAAAAAAAGACGTAGACAGGCTGGAGAGGGTCCAGAGAAGGGCCACAAAGATGATCAAAGGCCTGGGAGGCCTGCCATATGAGGAAAGGCTGAGAGAACTGGGTTTGTTCAGCCTTGAGAAAAGAAGGCTTAGGGGAGACCTTATCACCACGTTCCAGTATTTAAAGGGTGACTACAAAGAAGATGGAGACTCCCTTTTTACAAGGGGTCACATGGAAAAGACAAGGAGTAATGGGTACAAGTTACTCCTGGGGAGATTCCGATTGGACACAAAGGGAAAATTTTTCACAATGAGAACAATCAGCCATTGGAATAATCTCCCCAAGTGGTGGATTACCCAACATTGGACACTTTTAAGATTCAGCTGGACAGGGTGCTGGGCCATCTTGTCTAGACCGTGCTTTTGCCAAGAAAGGTTGGAACAGATGATCCTTGAGGTCCCTTCCAACCTGGTATTCTATGATTCTAGGCTAACAAAAATGGCCCAAAGTTGACTCTTTCTAGTTCTGCACAATGTACGTACCTCTGCTTTGCAAATCACTCCTGACTAGACAGAGAGAGCAGAATACTCCCAATTGCTTCTAGGTAATGCAGAAGACATTTATACGGTCACTTTACAAACTTGTCCGGGAAAAGAGGCTGCGGCTGATCCAAGAACATAAGAAATACTGGATTAGGCTGGTGGTGCATCTAGATCAGCATTCTGTCTTCAGCAATGGAGAAGGAATCCTTTTAAGCCCAACCCTTTATTTTCTGTCTTTTAACCAGTTTTCAAATAAATAACCTAGCCACCAACCTCTTGGCAATGTAGTTTCTTCAATAACCTTTCGTGTGGAACCTTGAAAAAGGTTTTTTGAAAATCAAAGTATTGATGTGCACATGCTTACTGGCACCTCACTGAAGTGCAGCAGGTTAGGGACAGGCTTTCCCTTTCTAGAAGCTCTTGCCCAATGCACCTCATTTCTCTGTGAACTCACTGAACTTTTTCTATATGACAGACTCTGCCCTCACTGTCCTATTGTTCCCAGTATTCCCTCTAGAGCTCATTTTGTATTTCACTTACACACCAATTGATAAGCTCAGACAGAGGCACTCAGATGAAGTCTGAAATTTCTCGTATGCTGCAGGCTTAGCATACTCACTGAATGCCACAGCCAGGGTTCAAACGGCCTCTGAGCATTAGCACAATCTGCAGCATCCAATGGGCTCAGTCCATTTAGTGGTGCAAAGGGTGTTAAAAAGCTTCCAGCTCCACCTGGCTGTGTGATATAAAACCAAAGTGTTGTACCTTCACTGCTGCTACAAATCAGTCCCTTTTGAAGACCTTCTTTTTTCATGACCAGGATCTTCAGAACTAATACACAGAGCCTTTAAAAGATTAAGGTGCTTGGCTCCTAATGGCCCCTTTGCTTACAGAAGGGTCTGGGGCTTGCAGGCTAGGGGATCCAGGGCAAATAAATAACCAATTTAGTCAACAGCAGCAAGGACTAATGACTAAGAGGCTCAGTTTGTACTAAGATGCCTTTGAGCTGGAGTCCCAGCTCTGCCTCTGACAGGCTTCGGGGCCCTTGAAAGTCTTTTTATATCCACTGCACTCTGTAATTATCTTGTCTGTTTAGATTGTGATCTCTTCGTGTCAGTGATTGACACAACACATTTGTACAGTGCCAGTAAAACAGGAGTCATAGCACAGCCCAGGTTAGGACCCTGAGGTGCTGCTTTCGTAACAGCATGCACTCTCCTCTTCTGGCATTGCAGTAAGCCATAGCTACATGGTAATATCCACCTGCTTTGGGCCATCTGGTATACATAAATGTCCCTGTGTCTTTTTACATGTAAATATAACTCTTTGAAGACTCTTCTTGTCGTTACCAGTCATTGCTTGTTAAGTGCTGTCAGAGTTTTCTGCACCATATGAGGTGGATCCACGGAGCCTTACAGTCCAAGCAGAGCAGCAAACCATTTGGAGACAACGTGCAGCGGACGAGCCTGGAGCTGGTTCCCATTCAAAGTGTTCCCCAGGAGCTGATTGCATTGCAGTTGCAGCAGGTTTTCAGGGAACTGGCAAAGGGGACGGTGTCTGTACACTCAGTTAACAGGCATGCTTTTGAGCATGGAGGGAGGCTGCAGGTTCAGGAAGCACAACACATGACATTGTGCCGAACGAGGAAGGAGATGCAAAGACAGAAGGGTGTGGAAGTGGGCAAAAGGAACAAGAGGAGGGACAGAGCAGAACCATAGCTGTTCTATAGGGAGGGACAAAACAGATCAAAGTTCTTAAGGCTAAAAATTTAAAATTTATATAAAAGGGATTAAATGCATAGAAAGTTTCAAAACGTGAGGGGGAGTCTTTGGTTGTCACATACCTTCTGGTGTTCAGCAGCTCATATATGTCAGAAAATGTAAGAAAGATCCATTTGGGGGTTGGACTAGATGATCTCCAGAGGTCCCTTCCAACCCCTGTGATTCTGTGAGACCCCACCTTTCTCTCTATCGCACAGAGACATCTGCCTTCCTGTGACAATGGCCCTGAATTTCAGAGCTAGAGTATGACAGAAAAGAGATTCTGTAACAGATCTGTTCTTCTAAGCACGGATTATCTTTGCATAAGATTTGTATGAAGTGCCTCACACAAGTGAAGCTGAATAGGGCTTTTAGGCCCAACGACAGTACACACAATACAAAAAAAAAATCATCATCATCACTGCTGTAAGCTGAAGCAGTGTGGCACCCCATTGAAGAATACTGCAGTCCAACAGCCTGGGAGAGAGAATATACTTTGAACAAATTAATCCACTGGTTCTGTCTTTTCAAGATTCAAATGCCAAATCACCCCCTACCTGCTGGTCCTATTTCAGTCGCCTCTGTCTGGAGAAATTGAACTGAGAGAGGATCATAACAAAATGAGGTGATTAAGCCTCCTAGAACAAATACAGTTCCTTATGCACAAGTGCTGAGGCATAAAACTTTCTTGCTTCCAAAGTCTTTTGAGAGTCCTGAAATTCTTTTCTTCTGTGTTGCATTTTGAAGTTGCTCCCCATGAATATCCTTGTCAGACAATACTAACTCTCCACCTACTACTGTCAGTAGTTTTCACAGAGATGACATTTAAAAGACTCAGAGCTTGAAAGCTAATCTCCCTTCTCAAAAGTTATATTTCCCAGCAAATATTTGGATATCTACCAGACAAATAAAGCGAACGTGGATGTATCTTTGCAACAGTTTGACCACAAAGGTAAAGGCTGTGTAAGACGGGGACTTAATTTGACTAAAAAGATACTTGAGACAAAATAGTGTCAGTTTCAGCCCAGACGTATATGTAACTGCAATTCTTTAAACAAAAAAATCTGAATTAAAAATTCATTTCTGTAAATGCAATGTTAAGGTTGATGCTGTTGTCTGCTGGAACCAGAGTTTCTATGAATGGTGGATCAAATCTGTCAGCAATTTAGCGTGGCTCACAGTGAAGAAATTATCTACAATGCCATGAGAGGTGTGATGGCTGCATTCAGACTACCAAATTGTCCTTGACCCAGCCTGGCTATGGCTGAGTGCTTTTGTGACAGCATAGACTTGAATATGCTCAGCAGCCCAGGTAGGTTTTACAAGCTGGGCTAAATTCCACTCTGTGACAGCTTCTCTGCTACCCACACCAGAGGTAGCTAAAGTGAACTTGAGGGTATGTGGGATCCCCTCACTGCACTAGAAATATGTCTGACGTCCTTGAAAATGTCTTGGGAATATTTTTGTCATCCCTTTTCTAATACATTTTTATTCTTTTTTTTCAGAACTGTCCAATGCAATTGCACTTCAATTTAAGCCTAAATTTTGAATGACAAGAAGAGACCTCAGCCATTTCTTTTAGATCTTGAGGAGAAAGAGCTCAGATGTTACACACCAGCATAGCTCAAGACACGTTATTTCAGCTGCTGCTATTGCTATGGGTAGTCTCTTTGGCCTAATGAGTCAGATTATTACAAAAGCATTTCTTCCACTGTGCAGCTGCAAGTAAGCCTGAAAAGCACAAGATTTGATTACTGCACTTTGGGAGAGCTTGATGCAAGAATAAAGAACCCACCCTCTATCTTTCTGTTCCTATACAATTGTCAGTTTTGGTTCTGCTCCTGTACCCACTGTTGCACACGGATCTTTCTTGCTCCCATGATCTGTTCAAATGCTGAAACAAGGTCCTGGAGTACTGGAAGGGGAGATCTCAGTGAAGCTCTACCTGTGCACAATGGCATTCAGTAGGGATTTTCCCAAGAGCTCTCCAAAGGCTAGTGCAGTTGCACACCATCCCCAGGGAAGCTTCCCCATTCTTGAACTTTCCAAGGCATTTCTTTAATGGACAGGAAATGCACGGGTTGATGGCAAAACTCAAAAAAATCCAAGTCTAGAGAAATTATTTAACAGCTGAGTCTTAAAATGAGGCCAAATCTCACCTTCATAGATCCATAAACCCAAAAATTAGCATGTTTTATATCCAGCACACACTACTCACAGTCAGATAATCTCTGTTCACTTTTGTCCCACCTTAACTGAGAAAAAATATTTCTGGCTGTTGACTTTGGACTTTCCCTGAGCCTCTTCCACACCTAGTCCTCTTCAGCCAAAAAAGTCTGAATCTGGCAGGGAGATCTAGATGAATGAAAAGGTCATTGTTTATCTAGATTTTATTTTTTGTCTCTGTACATTATTTTGTTAAAGTAGAATAGAGAGGGAGAAAAATTCAAGAAGTATTCTTGAACATGATTCTTCAGAATCATAGATAGCTTTCCAGAGAAAACATAGGCATCCTTTCTACTAATATTGTTATCTTCCCACAAGATGTCCCACATGTAAGAATGAAAACAGATTAGGTACCAATGCTCCCATTTATTATAACCCGCATTTTTCTTTTATGAGTTAGCATCCCAAGGCTGCAAAGTTTCCCGGGAGTTTTGGGCAGCTCTGAATGATATGTTTTCTCACACAGAAAAAGTTACTCCATGTTTATGCTTGTCTCTTCCCCATCTGCAAAGGGCTAAAAAATATTATTTTCTTATAATTATTCCCCACTAACATGAAGAAAAGACTGATAAGAATTTAAGGGCCTTGCCCAAAGCTGTAGAGTTTCACCTTTGGTTTCCCTGGATTCCTATGGATATCCATTCCTCAGCTATCGCACATCAAACATCCAGTCATCTCTATTTTCTGACAAATATTTCTGATCCTAATGGGCAAGGCTCATTTTAGTGTCATACAGGTTAATACTCAGAAAGGGAGCCTAGCTGTGTCTGGAAACTCACATTTATGCATTACTTACTCAGCTACACCCCACTGCAACAGGCACCCATTGCAGGGCTTCTATGCCCTGTTAATTAATCAAACCTATTTTGCAGTTTCAGTCCAGTTTCTAGCAGACAGATGGTAATATTAAGACATTGATATATTTCAGACTTGAACCCTGCAGAGCTGTCTCAGCGAAGAAAAAGACTGACTGGCGCAGAGCCCGAGCTCCCATCACAGCCCCCATGTGTGCTCCCTTTTCCAGGGCAGCACGCCCAGTGCACTTGCTTTGCAAGTAAATCAAGCAAAGCACACACGGTTCATCAAACCAACCTTTTCACCAGCTTCAGGAATAATGAATAGGAGACATAATTTCAGTGCAAGCAGCAGGACGATACAGTAGTAACGCCCTCTTCTACAGCTAAGTTTCTAGTGACATCACTAAATGTTCTGTGACTGAAAAATGTGAGGTTTGGGTCCAGGAAGTACCTTCCCCTTCATCCCAAAACTGCTTAGCCTCCCCAGGTGACTATCACTCCATTACAGTCTGTAGATCATAGGTACAAACCGAGTTAAATAATTGACGCTTTCCTTTTTGTTTAATTCAGCATACAACTTTTGCCAGTGTTGAGACACCAGACACCACAAAGCAACTGCTATAAATTTCCAAAATATACTGTGCTGGTTTATACTTTCCTCTCTGATGTTTTTCCCAGTATTAACTCTGTATCTTCTCAAAATTACACATTGTCAAATTAAGCACAGTGGGTGGCGCATTTATGATTGTTAAGTAAAACCATTGAAAGAACACTCATTTCTTATAAAACAACAAGGATTTTTACAGAATTCCTGTCTTGGTTCCACACTTTAAAAAAAATTCACTTTTTCTTAATCTTTTAAACTTGGGCTAAGCAGAGTTTTAAGGTTTGCAGAGCTGTTCTCCAGCTGAGTGTTTCCTTTTAGATATGCACACCTCCTTGTTGGACATTCATTATCAAACCTTGTGTTTGCCTTTTATCTACAAGTCCTCTTCAGTGTTCAGCATAAACTACATGGACACCTTGCAGATTGACATTTCTTCATTCATGCTTTACCTTAAACAGCATGCGAAGACATCAAAGAAGAGGAGCCGACTTTGATGTTACAAAATGAAAAACGCCTCATGATTTGCCAAGACCGGGGGAACTTGTAGTTTGCTCTTTTTTCCCTTAAAGAAATACTACTGCTTTACCCATGAATGTGAAAATCTTTGCCATTTTCACCAAACTTCTATAAACATTTTGTTCCCAGTAAAAAAACAAGCCACACCTCGTTGCAGTCCGTTAAATATGGGCCCCAGTGCCTAAACTACAGTGGCTTGAAGGAACACACACACTTTATTTAAAGAGCTTATTTGTTTCGCACCTGTGACTTTTACACACTCCAGGTGTCATGACCCCCAGCGTCACCTCACTAATACTGATAATAATAGTGCATGTGCTGTGTTTTTCATTCACAGGTCACTGAGAGGGATTTAGAAAAGCATGGTCATTCCTATGCTGTAGATGAAGAAACTGTGCAGTAAGAGATGTTATTTGGTTTGGCCATGGTAGCAAATAGCCAGCAATAAAACAGAGCAGTCCCAATTCCTATGCGGATGCTCAACTTGGCAGCTCACTCTGGTCATGAAATCAAAGGCAATGGTGCTCAGCACCATAACAGACACAAAAAGTGCCAATAAGCCCGGGAGAAGGCCAGTCGTACCTCATCAGAAGGTGCTGCACACCACAATAGGTAACGATTTGGTTCACAAATTGTGTTCCTATTGTTTTGGATACTACCAAGGGAGGTTTTCTTTGCATGTTTTCTTTCATTGTTTGAAGTCAAGAGCTACCCTGCCCTCAGAAGGGCAGTAGGAATGTGCATAATTAGTCCAAGGCTAGAGAATAGAGACATTCAAAATGAACATTTGTTATTGATTTCCCAGACTGCAGTGGAACTGAGAAGAATATCATGAGAGGAAAAGATATGTAATTAAATGGGATTTGTTAGAATGCTGCCTAGCTAGGTCATTGCATATGTATTATTCGACTGCATTGCTTCAATATAAAGCACACAGTTCCTCTCTCTGGTACAAAATCCTTTGATTAACCAGCCTCCCATCATTGGTGGAAGGGGCCAGCCCTTTTGTTGTTTTGCTGCCGGCAGCGTTGCTTGTGCTATTTCTTTAAGACTCTTCATCAGATGTGGTTTGTCAGGAACATGCCTAGACTGTAAGTCAGAATAGACCTAATTTTCTTTGATGTGCATTTGTAACGTGCCTGCTCCAAAAGGAGGGGAATGAAAACTTTGGTCACACTGTTAATCTGCAGGAACTACATTTTAAGCAACTGGATGCGAGTAGACTCTGCTCATACCATAATGTTGGCTATTCCTTTCAAACAGAATTTTACCTATAATTGGTGCCAACACAAGAACATATGTCAAACATTTACCACAATTGATTCAGCAGGAATGTGTTTAGCCCGGACTTTCTGCTCTGGAGGGACCTTTTCTTTTCAGTTTAGGGCCTGAAATTTTCCAAAACGACATGTATAGCTACCTCATTTCTTGCTGTATTGTGCTTAAAGACCAGCACAGATATGATCAGTTTGACTATTTGGCTCCAATAGTATAGGTTTTGTACTTAAGGCTTTTACCCTTGAGCGAGTGTTTCGCATACCAAGAAAGTCTGAAAGTGAAAGGGTTACACTTCCTTGAAGGTCCACTTGAGTGACTGTGAGAAGAGAGCCAAAATGGTAATCAGATCCCTATGAGATCATATTGAAAGCAGCCATGCCTATTTCACAGAGCCTTCTGATGTTGGAGGGTTCTGTAAAACATTTAATCACTGGAGTTTCAATAACTTGAGATTTGTTGTGAGTACTGCAGAGAGCACTCGTCTTAGATAAAATGCTGCCTGGTAATGCTCTTACTGCTACATGAGCCAGAACGCAATTGAATATCCATGGTGATTTAGCCTTGCACCGTCACCCCAGTGAAGGGGATGCAGCTACGTAGCAGTGGATTAATATAACTATTCATTACAGTTCATGGGAGGCCTGATCCAGCTTATGCCAGAGCCGAAGGAAAGATGGCATTTGATTTTACTGGGCGTTTGGGCAGGTTTTTGTGTGTCCAATCCTGTAACTGCCCTCCACTACCACAGAAGCTTCCCCAGGGCCCTCTAGTACTCTGCTGCCCAGGTGGCACCTATATGGCTGTTAGCCTGTGCTTATTACCCAGTGGAGCCCAGATGATCCTAATTCTGCCAGACAACTAAGCATTGGTACAGAGAGGTTTAATAGCTAAAACTTGTCTACCTTGCTTTTATTTTATTCAAACCTGCAAAGTTCTGACTGACCTAGAAAATTAAGTTTGGCATAAACCATGCTGATGCCTGTCTCTGAAAGAAGTGAATGAGTGAGGTTTTGAAGATGGCTCTGCAAAAACTCACAGATGTGTTTGTGTGTGGATGAAACCCAACTAGCTTAGCTCACAACATACCATCTCATCTGGCTCAAAGTTTGCAGGGAGCCAAGAGAAACTCCTTGTTAGCCTATCTTTATTAAACAGCAAACAACCATTATGCAGTTAAGCTTGCATCAAATAAACCTTTTATTAGGCCTAAGTTTTGAGAAAGCCCTTCTCCACTAATGGATATGGTTTACAGCTTATTTTGAAAGATGCAGAAACCAAGCTAAAAATGGACAAAGATTAAAGGTCGAATTACTCACACAGGTCAATCCAAATAACCCCTTCCAGTTTCCTGCAAAAATCCAAACCTGTAGACCATCAATGGACCTTATAACACTGAAGAAATCTGAAAAATAGTTTATATCTCTGAAGTATTTAAAACAAAACAAACACCCAAGCCTGTTTTATGCTACATTTTCTGTCTTTGCTACCACTCCTGAGCAGCAGAACAAGCAAGTTTGTAGGTACCAAGGCTAAAAGATGGTTCAGCATATGGTTATATTGTGTTCTTTCTGCCTATATAAACAAAATACCCATTAGATTAAAAAAAAAAAAAAGAAAGAGAGAGAGAAACACAATGTGGTTAAAAATGCTTCTTTTTGTAGTGTAGTCTAGACCTTATAACAACCAAATAGGAAAAATTATCTGGGCTGCTAGAGCCAACCAAATAAAATGGATGCCTCTGATCGAAGAGCACTGAGTTTTCAGGGGTGGCTCCTGAAATACGCCAGGTTTGAAAAATGGAAGCCTCAGAGCATCAGTCCTTTCCCCTTGGCTGACAGGCACTTGCTGAAGAATGGAAGAGGTTTGCCAGCAGGTATTTTGAGTCTCAGGAAAAAAATAACTCGTGAATTAATGTGGATTTTGAGGAGAATTATATTGCCTAAAAATACCATTGTTAGTACAGGGGTTTTTGACAGATTTGGCAGATTTCTTCAGCACCTTCTGACTGTATGAAGTTGTATGTGTGACTTAACCTTTTTATTTCTGCCTTTTGGAGTTCAGTCTCTGTCACTGTTGCCCTCTGCATTCAACTTCGCTGTAGACTCAGTGCTCCTGACACTCATTGTTATTCTGCTGTCTGCTTTCAACATTATTCCAGGGAGATCCCCTCCTTGTCAAAGCACTGACTCAGTCTACCTTAGAGGACTGTCTATTGATCTGTAAGACACGTGAGAATCTTTCTGGTTTCACTATTGTTATCAGGTGGCCAAGAGTGCCAGGATTAAAATGTTTATATTTTTTTATTAGTTATAGTAATAGAAATATCACAACAACTTAGTGCTCTACTGTGCTTGAAGGTTGTACGTTATTGCGAACTGTTTAGGAGCATCACATTCACTTCCTTCCACCCCACCCCACCCCACCCCCCTTGCTGCTAGCACCTAAGTACAGTACTACAGCACCTTTTTCAGGCTACCTATCAGATGTTGTTGAAAAGAATTGTTTGGAGGCATAAGGATTAGCCAGGTGAAATCCTGCCTGCTCCCTTTGTTCCCTGGACCAAACACTGAAAAGCACACCATCTGTAAGCCATATTTATCCTCCTTTTTCTTGAGCCTGAAATAAGGCCTGGTCAAGTCACAAATCACCATAAATATTCTCATTAAGCATTAGCCTATTCTTAAAGCAATAGTTGTCAGTACCAACTCAGTTGCAGGAAGCCCTTTTTAGTTTTGTAAAAGCTGTGTAGCAGCAGACTAGAGATGGAAAGGTAAAGGAGGCCAATTAAATTCTCAAGCACCAGTTATGACAGTTTAAGATGCCTACATCCTGACATGAGCTAAGCCTTGGTCTGTAGCAGGAGCTGTACACTTCTCTGCCAGTATCGATGCATTCAGGCTGGGGAACTTTCCCAGTCTGAATGGGCCTTGTTTCCAGCCATGCTTTCAGCCAGCCCCAGGACTTTCTGAGCTGCAGCCAACAAGGTCTGCAGCCCCCTGAGGCTAGGCTGCAGCTTCTGCTGCTCCTGCACTCCTCACAGCCTCCTTGCAGCCCTGCCAGGACCCTCTGACATCCCAACATCTTGCTTGAGCACATTCCGTAGCTCCCCAAGAGAAAAGGCAATCCCCTCCTCCCTCCCTGAAATCCACCTCCTTCTAGAAGACTAAAATACAACCACAAACAGAAGTAGAAGGTAGAAGACTAAATACTGTGCAGTCAACAAGGGCAAAAAGAATCATCAGAATTGTAATAGCGAGAGCCGTCATCTGACCATCAGCAAGCACATGGGGCTGGGAGTTTCGGAAATAACAGGATCACCTGTTTGCTGCAAGCCTCAGGACAAGCCCTGACTGCTGAGAAGCCTTGGGAAGTAACTTCTCAACACTCAAGTTTTTTATCCTGTCTCGTAAATGCATGCAGCGCTGGCTGCTGTCAAAACTGTAATACTAAACTAAAGTACCTGCTAGCATTACCTATTTTGGTAATATTTATTTAGTGCAGATTTGGGACCTTTGTGAGGCATTGCAGTCTCTGGAAATTTCATAAATAAACCAGTTCATTACTAGCCTAATTAACTGATCTCATGTAGTTGGAAACCCTGGTTAAGGAAACGGGTCCATTTCCTCCACAGTGGCAGACAACAAGCATTACACAGCAGTGACCCGAACAGTTCTGTCAAATCCTTCCAACATCTCTGAAACCTTCCAGAAATCAAGGGGTATGTTGTGTTTTTTGCTTGGCACTACAGCTATAGTACATAGTACCACTGTAATGTCAGACTCTCATTTATCTTTCCCCAATTGCGCTTATTGTTGCAGTTAAGGGACAAAACCAGTTCATGTATCTTTAAATACCTAAGAAGTGCTATCACACTTTGAACTATTACAATCCTCATCTACAAATATTATCTACGCACTAGTCTCCTTACCTGAGGAGCTGAGAAGTAGGAACTAGACATGTAAACTCCTTCAGCAGTAAGCGAAAAAGGAAGAGGGGAAAAAAAATAAAAATCTACTGCAAGTGGCCAATACAGCAAATTAGAGCTGATACTCTTATTGCTAATTGAAGTACTACTATATCAAACAAAATGATTAAGGACTTAACTGGGTCTAACTCTATCAGTAGAGATATGAAACTCAATCATGATAAAATACATGAGCAATTTAGGCTTTTACTGTAAAGAATAGCAGTCATTTTATTTGATACATCAATAGCACAGCAGCCTTGGCAATATGTTCTGTATGTGACAGCTTACAGGACGTCAGGTCTCCTGTGCATGAAGACATAGCTTTGTTGATTCATAATTCCCTCAAGGAGTCCATTATTGTGGATTGCAGTGTTAAACAAATGCGGGCTGAGTACTTTTAGATCTCAAAGAAAGAAAAATGGGACTGTTAAAAGATTAAACCAGGAACACTTCAGAAAGAAAGGTCACAATAAAACAGAAGTGTGTATATCTCATCATAATTTAATTACTGCTGATCAGGAACGAAATAGCCATCGACGACACTACCTTCTGAAAACTCAAGGTTTCAACTGAGAAATTAAGTCTGGAATTAAAATAGAGTTAAATTTAAATTCCAGAGTTCACTGGAAGCTGTACTGGAATAAAAAAAGTTTGAAGTCAGCCCTATGCTTCTAATTGAAGCAGCTTAGCAATGCAAACTTAGAGCTATTACATGTAGAAGAAAGAAAGAGCGTGTCTTCACACTGAGCATTTTCATCTTTCAGTCTCTATCTGAGCATCATTACAAGCAAAGAATTCAAACCTGTCACAGCCCTTCAGCTTCAGCTTATAATATGCTGCAGAACTACAGCTGAGCCAAGCCTTTCTCTCTTGAACTTGGCTAGAGCGGCTCATGGGATTACTGCCCCAAAGCATCCCTTCTGCCTCCTGTTGGAGCATAAGATTTTGAAACATCACAAATTAATTTTCCACGTGGAAGATTATTTACAGATTAATTTTTTTCTTCATATTTATCCTTAAGGTACTTTTCTACTTGGAACTCTGACAAAAAAGGGGGTTCTGGCTCATAAGCAGTCTACATCAAAAGTTACCAGAGCTACAAACTGGTTAGAAAGCAAGCTGACTGACCAAACCAGGAGTCAGCTGGGGCCTCCTGAAGGAAAAAAGAAATGACTGAAAGACACCAAAGAAGGAAAAATAAAAAACTAAAGTCCATACTGTTGTGCTAAGCTGTCCGGAGCATGCCCAGTACACCCTATTTAGGATGAAAGTGTCTAATATTATAGCTGGCTGGGAAAAAAACAATATAATGTTATAGCTGGCAGGAAAGTAAATGAAAAAGTTTTGAACATTTTTCGCTCTTTTTCTTTTCTTGACAGTGCTGCCAACTGGCCCCGCTTGCAGACAAAAGCTGCAGTCGCTCCCTGGTTATGAAACGGCTCCGTGTCCGGGCTGCGCCGCTCACCATGAGGGCAGCATCCGCAGAGCGAGACTGTCTGAGAGCATGGGGTGTGAGGGATCCCCCAGCAGCCACAGGGAGCGACAAATCAAGCGGTTATTTTCATCAAAGTGATAGAAACAGAGTTGATCAAAACAAGCAGAAGGCACTGTTCTGTTTGGTCTGTACACTTTGTACACTGCCACTTGGGAACTTAATTAGTCCACATGCTTCGTGTTTCTATCTTTAGTCTGATGGCATACAGCTGTTCTTTTCAACATTGCTGCCTACTGCCCTTTCCTTGCTGTTGGGGTACGATTGTAAACAGATGAGGCGAGATAGCCTCAAGTTTAACCCTCTGCCGGTGGGGCCTCGGCTTACCAACCTGGAGAGGTGGAGCAGTGTGGGGAGAGGGCCTCCATTGCCCCAGGGAGGATGGTGGGGGTGCCATTGCTGCTGGAGGGCAGCCTCTTGCCTGATTAATTAACCCAAAGAGCACCTGGTAAAGGTGTCTAAAAGGTAGGATCCTTGCTGATTGCCTAAACCAGTAAGCTTTGGGTCAAATCATGTGGTAAATTATTTCATTACTTCACAGGAATTTTATTTAATTGCGGTTAGGAAAACACCACCACATGGGGATGGATCCCTCAGCCCCACAACACTCACCCCATCACCAGCCCGCCCTCCAAAGCAAGAATGCTGAAAAAAAAATAAAAAAAAAAAATCCACTGTTTTGAGGGTGACCGTACCTGTCAGGGTGAGGGGGAAGGTACTTTGAGTCCCTGCCATCGTGAGGTGAGGAGGCAGAGCTGGTGCTGCCCTGGGGCTGTGGTGGCAGCAACTGCTGCTTCCCGCCTCAGCTGAGGTGGCCCCTGCAGAACCTTCTGGAAAGGCGCCTCAGGTGCCTTTCCAGAAGGTTCCGCAGGGACCACCTCAGCTGAGGCGGGCTTGGGGCAGAAGAACGAGCCCTGGATGTGAAAATGCGTCGCAAAAGTATGAAAGGATATAGCTCATTTCAGGATATCGATGCCTCGCGCTTTCCCCGGAAGATCTCCCACCATGCCAGACGGTGACCAAGATTATGCAAGGCTTTAGTCCAAAAGAAGAAAAATAAAATCCAGGACTGAGGTGGAGTGCGGGAAAGAAATGTTTTTCAGAAGATGCCAAGCTGGCAGTTGAAGCCAAACTTGAGGAAAGGCTCAGCAATGAGGCGGGAGCTCCCACTCCTGGTTGCCTATGTGTTCAGCATCACGATGAGCCTCAGCACCCCGGCGCCCAGCAGTCACAGCGCAGGCAGGAATACAAAGCCGGCTTTATAGTCTGAGGCTGGAGCGAGGAAGGGCAGGCACCTCTGCAGCAGATGAGAGCCTTCCAAATACCTTCACTTACGTCACTCCTCGCATATGATATCATAGCCCTGCATTTTCAACTGGGGTATTCATATCTCCCAGCTGGAAGGCAGCCGGCATCCCCAAGCCTGGCCGTAACCCCCCTAAGTTCAGAGAGCAACTAACTTTTCTGAGTAGTTAAGAAGTTACACATTCATCAACGCCCAAGATTTACCATATCAGTGTCCTCCACCTCCTGCCTCCCCCCCATTAGTTGTTGTCTCTTGTAATCATTTTTTCTCATATCGTAGAAATTCCTGCTTCACTACCTTGACAGTGATGTTAACATCAGGTGCTGCATATCATGTCACACTCATGAGTTTTACATTCCTATGACATGGCAGACTTTGATACAATTACAGCTCAGCTACATATCTTAATTTATGTTACAATATTGCTGTAGTGATATCGGAGACAAATGTTTAATTCACAGAACCTCAGTTTCAAACTACAGTCCCTGAATGCAAACAGCAGACTTCAATATTTTTTCATCAATTTCTTAGTTCATAAAAATCAATTTTTGTAGAGTTTTTACACTGTACATAAAAGACTGTGGCATCAATTAGCCTTAATTCTTTTTTTTTTTTTCTTTTTTGGAAACCTCTTTGTAGGAAAATCTCATATTTCAGCAATTTGCATTATCCACACAATCTGCTTTGAAGTTCTAAGTTATGGTAAGAAAAGGATCCACTTATCTGCACATAAAAAATGTTCAAAGCTTATAAATTCCCTGAAACAGATGTACATTATCATTGGATTTGCCTTTCTCTCTTTGCTGTTGCATGGCTAATAGAGTTTCATGTGCCCCCTCACATCCTCCCCATTTAGCATCTTTTCTCTACAGAAGCATGCACCCTACTGTGCCAATCCACACTTCAAAGATTTCTGTCTATCTATTAGAAACAAAGCACAAAGTGAGAACATATGGCCCCTTTTAAATTTCCCACATTTAAGTCAATATCGTTTCTTTTCTCCTTTGGCAAAGAAACATAATAAGGTTTATCTTCTCCCTTCCTAAATCTGCTGGCTCTCTCAAACTGCTTGTGCCAATTCAGCAGTTACTTTGCAGTATCAGACTTGGCAGCACATATGAAAACAAAATCTCTAATTTTTTAAATTGCTTTTATTTCTTCAGATCAAGAAGATGCATTTAAATGATGAAAAAGGACAAAATGTAACTGCACACTTTCAGATAAGTGGATTTTAAACCCATGAAAGGGCACAGCAGAGAGTCAACAGCAAAAAATTGTCTTGTTCAAGTTCTTTTCACGGTGACATCTTTCCAAACGTCTCCTATCACTGACTGAAAGGATGGAAGAGCATTTTGGAATCTGAGGCCTTACTGAGTACGAGCATCCGCTTGTCCCATGTCCCAAAGCATCTGCAGAAACCCAGCGTACTGGCACTGAGGGGTGTGATTAGGCAGTACGAGCCATTGATGCCCCTCTTGAGGAAAAGGAACAGTTACTTGCCTCAGAATCTCTTTGGCTCCTCAGTTTTCTCTGTCGGGGTTACAGACGTAGTGAAGGTACCTCTTGGATGCCTGGAAGCAGAAATTTTGGACCATTTCTTTGGAGTGACTCCATCCTGCACATCCTTGGGAGGGGTGTAACAGGGCACCCAGGATGTTCATGGTAAGGTCTGCTGTTCAGAGGATTTTCTTTACGTTTGTGGGCAATAAAAGCAGTATCTATATGAACAAAGGCTCAAAGTAAAATAAACTTCATTAACTATCGTTTGAAAGATCAGCAGATGCATAGTATCCTGTGAATGCTGAATTTATGATTCAATTATAAGGCAAGGGGTTGCGGTGATGATGATTTTAGCAGAGTAAGGTGTGGAAGTCTTCCGCTGCTCCTGAAAACACTATGACTTACTCCTTTAATGCATAGTCACTAACTAAAATGACTCCATATTTCAGACTCCTAAGCTGTCAAGATTGCAATCTCTAAATTGATTGATTTTAGCATGCATTTATTAGACCAGGAAAATTCTTATAAAAACCTGTGCCTGATCACTGCAAGCTACAAGCGCCCCAGGGCCCTGAGTCCAGGCGAGTGTAAATTGAAGTACCTCTGTTTACATCTGCCGATCCAGTTAAGCTGCACAAGGTTTCCATTGAAACGCATGGAAGTCACGTGTGCAGAGCCATTGAGGGCTATAGCCTTAACAGATGGCATACTCAAACAGCAAGAAGTTGTGATTATAGACATCAAAAGCAAAAAATATTCCCTGAGAAGGCTGTAAAGAGACAGGAGGAATGTGAGGCCCACAGTGCTGCTTTTTGCTTCCCTTCATGCTTTTGCACTTACTGGAAACTCCGAGTCTCTTTAATTGAGCTTTTCCTCTCCTCCACTCCTTGCAGGGTGAGAGGGTTAATTGCTTCAGACTGAAACATTACATTTTTCATACCCCTGCTTCCTAATGGCACGTTGGGTATGCAAGGATGCCCTGGGCACACACCGCACAGGAGTCCATACAGCACTCAGAGCAAGGATGGAGTAAATAGCTCCAGACCCCATGGCCATGGGTATCTATATAGCACCATATCTATGACTTTAAAAATCAGCACTGGCCAAGTGAGACCTTAATGGTAATTGCCATAGTATTTCACTGTTTATCTTAGTTGAACTAGCGTTACCAGTCCTGGTTGTTAACAACCTCAAGTGGCACTTTATTCATCTATCAACAGTCCTATCCTGTGAACAAGCAAGCAAAGAACTATAAACACCCACTCCAAAGTCTCTTTGTAGGTTTAAGCTAAAGCCCACAGAAAAAGACCATTCACAGAACTCCAGTGAGAACAGACAAAACACAACCTCCAAGCCAACGTTTTAATCTACAAAGTTTTATTTGTCTTTTTAAACTTGTAAACCATAAAAAGAGCTTATCAAATATCTGAAATTAGTACAAGAAAAAATGATGACTCATATAGCAAACTGCATTTGAAGGTCCAAATTCCAAGACATGCATGGGGCTCTTCTGGCTTCCATTTGTGAAGCTGAAGGCAAATTTGGCCCAGTTTGTTAGGTGTTTTATTAGAAAATTCACAAAGCCTCAACGTGCTATACTCTGTGAATAGAACAGAATGGGAAGGATTAAGTGGAAGAATAATAAACACACAGCACCAGAAGGATCTGAAAGCCCTATCTTCATCCACAAAGTACAGACTCACCAAAAAAGTACATCTCTTAGCTGGCAGCAATTACAAGCTGCTTCGTCTATATGGACTAGGCGCTCAAAGGAAGACACAAACCCCACTTCATAAGCATGTCATAAAAACCAGAAAGCACAGTGCACATACCAGTATGCCTGACATTGTTAATGTTTGCCCATTGCCAAATTTATGAAGCCCCTTAACATTACGTCTTTGACATTCTTACAAAACTTCCGGAACTTCCTACTCTCAGACCCTGAAATACTAGGCTGACAAAAAAACCAATAGGTCCAGTTCGTTATTTCTTGTGATATAAAGATCATACTTTGTGTCAGTAGATTTCCAAGGCACAGTTAGTGCTTAGTGTTCAGAAAAATCAGGACAGATATCGAAGTTTTGGGCAACATTTGACCAACTTATGTGTGTAAACCAAACAGAAAAAGAACTGATGCTACTATTCAAAACACATTCTAAAGAATATTGAAAACATCTGTAGAAACACCTCCGCTTCTGAAAAAATTTCCCTCAGCTTGGACAGGGACTCAGGAAACCAGGGTATCATTTCTTATTCTGCCACAGCCCTCACAGTGATTATCTACAGCTCTCCTTCCTTGTGTCTCCTGCTGCACACTGGAGATTGACCTCTTCTAGAAAATCTTTCAAGTTTTCCCAGTGAAAAGCATTCTATGAACTACTGTTGCTGTTTTATGAGCAATTAAAGTACCATAAGAGATTCAAAAAAGTAATATGAATATAGCTTCCCCATACAGTATTTTCCTGACTCTTGTCTGTCTCCCCCTGCCTCTGTGTCGGACAGTTCTGAGTTATCCCTACATTTCTCAAATCTTTCCATCCTTCCCTTGCCAGTCTTTCTTCACGGCTCTAACCCTCACAGTAACCCATCTAAATAGTTCTTAAGTTCTGCTGTTTTAAAAAAACGAAATTAGAAGACCTCATCCATATGATTTCTATAATTTTAGCTCAGTAGGATCGAATTATCCAGAATTGTATAGAAATATAAAAGTAAATTAAAGCATCATTGAAAGCCTCATTATTTAATAACTATAATCCAAACTTCAAATAAGATGCAGTTCAACCGCTACTGAATAATTTCAATATAAAGTTATTTGCTTTTCTACATCTGTTCCTTTTCGCCCATTTTTAGCACATTTTAAATGTACGTAAGCCAAAAAAATCCCAAAACAGCTCCTCCCAAGTCATATCAACTGAACAGCTGTCAAATATGCAAAGAAAATAAATTATTATGTGATAAATTGAGGCTGGTTTTGCTGCTAAGTGCATTAGAAAAGAAGAGAAATCTTCTTCCAGAAGCTATTTAGAAAACACATTAAGTTCAATTTTTATTTCATGGATTTTCAAACATGTTTCTGCTTGGTACATTTTAAAAAAAAAAAAAAAAGTCTGACAACTAACAGGATGCCGAATATGACTTGGTTCCCAGCAAAACCATGAGTAAGTCATGTTTGAAAAAGTATTCTCAGATCTTGATAACTTGCATCAAGGTAATTAAAGGTGAGATTTGATTAGCTGACACATTTCCAAACATGAACATTCTTGCCTATACTGCAGGCAAAAATTATGGTGAATGTTTTTGCAAATTTTTTAGCATGATGAATTTTTCCCAAGTATAATTTAGGCCCCAAGGGGCCTAACTTTCCCATTAATTGGAATACAAATGAAATCTGTCATTCAATAATTGAGGTACACAATGACATATGGAGAACAGTAAGCATTCATCATAGCCGTATATTTATGTGGCAACTTGGAGACTGTTCAGCATACACAGTACTTATCCCTTTATAAAAGATCCTCTCTGTCAAAATCTATCTTGTGCCATTCACTAACTTCTGGCAGAGGACACATATACACACACATATATATATACACAAACATGTGCACCTTTAAGGTACTTCTCCAGCTATACTTCGTTGTTCATGCTCAAGATGACTAGAGTAGGAAGGCAGTTATAGAGGTCATCGTATGTGGCTTTTTAGTTTGATAGGGCCTTAAGGGGCTGGTCTGCCAGTAGGCCAGGAGAACCCGTACTTCACCATCCAAGGGCAGAACTGGGTCTTAATTTCTAACAGTGACTAAATGACATGGGGATGTTTCAAAGACATTTGGAAGTGCCTTGAGATCCTCCAATGACATGAGTATAAAGCACAGTATTTGTAGCTAATATTAATTAACTTACCAGCTTGATCTCGTACAGTAAAACTTCCATTTAATATTAGCTACTACAAAACCATCAGCAGTAAGATGCATAAAAAATAAATACTGAAATCACTGCCTGCATATTATGTAGACTTCAGACCCACGTTCCTGGAATGAAATTATAGGCACCCTGAAACCAGTGGGAATCTGGCAGTTTTGCCAGAGATTTCACTGGGAGAGAAATTTTACTTTGCTATCCTTAGCTTAGTTTACTTTGTGTTAGGTGGTCATGAAGTTGTGAGAAGAGCTTAGCAACCCTGGCTTCCCAAAAATTGCAGATGGTAGAGCTCAGCAAAATTTTTCAGTTGAAACTTTTTCAGCAAATAGTGCAAATTTTGGGATCAGCTTAGTTTTGCTGAATTGCTTTGTGTAAAAACATAAAAAGTATGTCAAAAGGTTGGAGTTTTCATTCAAAATTAATTCATGCCACTCCATTTTACTTTTAAATAGAAATAATATACTCAACTCTGAATATTTTTTTTCTTGGAAATGAAATGTTTTGTGTAACCCGAAACTAATCTATTTTAAATTTTCATTCAGCCACAGTTTTGAGCAACATAAAATAATATACTGGGTTTTTTTAAAGATTTTCACAATTAACAATAAGCTGAAAAATCAGTTACTCAACACAGGTCTAATAGTAGGGGGACAAAAAAATTTAACTTTGACACTTGATAGTTTAAATATAAAACCAAAGCATACCCAGTCCATATGTTATGGCCTGATCCTGTTCCCAAAAATGTTCATGCAAGCTCTTTCATCAGTGGGACCTGCAAGCACTGACAGCAATTGCAATAAGCCCCTGAAATCCACAACAAGAAGGAGGAAATATACTTTCTGAACTAGTAAAACTTTAATTAACAGGGGGTTCTCTTGGCACAGTTTTTGCTGTTAAATAAATATAGCATTTAGTCAAAACCATCTATATTTACTATACAAAATACTGAAAAGCAAACATTTTTAAAAGATACAGAAATTTAAGGTTCTGTGAAAAGAAACTGTGCTACATGTTATTCACACTTAATACACGTAACACAACTGCAACACAGTATTTAGATACTGTAGGTTCATACATGGCTGGTGTAAAGTTTAGTATGGGGATGCCACGTTATTAAAACGTATTTGTATTTCACAGAATCTGAGCAAGGCAGAATTTGTCTTTTGAATCTCCAGATATAATAAACCAAAACAAATTGATGCAAGGTTGTAACCAATGGTCAGTGGTGTTACATTTCAGAGTTCGCTTGGTACAACCAGTACTGCACACTTTTCAAGCAGACGGCATTTTGTTATTGGTGCTGTTATCTTTTCCAACAAAACATCTTTGGGCAAAACAGCATTTATGCCCCTTTGCTGCCCTTTCTTAGAAAAGCCCATAGTTCTGAAAATGCTCTAGTTTTCTAGAACTTTTTCTGGTTTTCAGCAACAATCTGCATTAAAAAAATTGACTAAGAAACAATTCCCACCTGCCAGTCTTTCTGGCATATGATCTACTGAAAAGAGAACAGCTTTAATTACATCTTCAAACCAAATAGCATGGCATCCCTTCTTAGATGGAATGTACACTTGTGTGTTTGCATGCGGTATAATGTAAGTCACTTGAATACATCAGACTTTGTTAACACTATAATATAAATAAGCTTATTCCTTCTACTAGACATATAAATGCCTTTTTTTTTTTTTGCAGTCCATAATTATATATACATTGAAAAAGAATGATACACAAGCAGCAAAAAAGGCTTAGACTAGAACAACTCAGTGGTAACTAACCAAATTTGTGGCCTTTTCATATTTTCAATACAGAAAATTCTGCATATAAATATTTTTGGACTTTAGGAATTTTAAAAATAAACAGAACAGTATAGTTGTCACACAGATCAAGCACATTTTAAAAACATTTTTTTAGATTTAGCAGAACACACTGTTGACAGCTAAAAAAATTAAAATAAAATAAACCCGATTTTTTGAAGAGGACAATAAGTCCAAACAACTGCTGATTCAGGGAGACAAGAGATGGACCTAATTACCATGAACCAGTGATTCTATTCCAATTCCACAAGAAGGCAAGGCTTTCCACTTTTCTTTAAAAGTTGATGTCTCCATGTCCTTAGAAAGGACAACATCCCTCTAAAACTGGTCAGCAGTGGGGCAATACCCCATTTTGGACTGATCAAAACTCTAGTCAGAAAAAAAATACCCTAATCATAAAGGGTTTATAACAATGTGGGATAGTTACATTTTACAATATATACTATAGACAAAATACCACAACATTTAAAATAATTAAAACCAAAAGCAAATATGTTTATAGAACAATTATGTTTTTATGTGAGTTCTCTACCTTAAAGCTCCAAAAGCAACATAGGCGTTTTTCAGTCACTTTCTACCTGCAAAATAGTGATCTGTACAAAACCCAACTGAATGTATTATAAATCTGGGCCCCATAGAAAATAACACTTGAACGTACTGACCCTTTTTTTCACTTTTTCAATTTGCTTTTGACCTTCAAATTTCTCATCAGCCAGTAAGGTCTTGTGAGCATGGTCTCATTCTCCTTCATGGAATGGAAGCCCTTTGATATGGAAAAAGTCGAAGAGGCCAGAATGACTGTGAATGATATTTTTTTACACGTTAAATTGTCTCTAAAATGGGAGAAGCACAAATTGGTAGGTGCTGGGGAAATTTAAATTGGAGGCACCTAAGAAAATGCCATGGCATATATTTGTAAAAAGTCACTGTTGTGGAAAAAAATAATTATAATGTTAATATTCAAACCACAGATTTCTAAAACACAACAAAATGTACCTGAGAGTGTGCATATTTATATATATATATATTTATATTTATATTTTATATATATTTGCCAACATTTAAAGTGAGAAAGTATATTTTCCTCAATTCTTTCTCAAAACAAAGAACTGTGGATTTAAACAAAACAAAACTCCCAAACAACCCCTCTCCTTCCCAAACCCCCACAAATGATGCTTATGGCCCAAGCACTAAAATCTAGTGATGCTTTTGAAAACCCCTTTCACATCCTCCCCTTTTCAAATGGTTACCCCAAACAGAATGGAGAGTAAGCAAGAGAAAAACCAAAAATAAAAGAAGTATATTTAAATATTACCCAGTATATAACAGACTGTACTTGTGTCAGTGAAGAATCTCTGAAAAGGTGTAAGTTGTACAAATGTAGCTCTGTTGACAAGTATAGCTAATATTTCCTTGTAATTATTAAGATAATTTGAAAGGATGTGAACACAAACAGGCTACATGAATGCAGTATATTAAAATTCCCCCCCTGTAGCACATTACAATCAATAAAAAGAAAATAAAATCTGAATAATACTAGAGGTAGCAGCTGTTTGTATTTTCTGTTATTCTGAGTATCTCTGGAGTCCAACCCTTTCAACATTGCTCCCCTGATAAAAGGCTTGTGTGCGATCAGCCGACATACAGCAGACCGGTAAGCTAGATGTCTGCAATAGTGTTTGAAGTATCTTTCCTACTACAATGGAAGTAGTACTTGTAAAGAAGTGCGTTGACGACCTGTATTAAATCACAGCTCAAAAAGCTATGGCTGTTTGCTGTTTTACAAGCCACTTTAAAAAAAAAAAAATCCACAAGGTGTTTAAGTAAGCTATGCAGTTCCACAACATATAAATAGGGTAAGTTTCAAGAGTTCCATATAACCTCTAAAATATATGCTAGCTGAATATTAATGGCGTAACAATAATATTAATCATAGTAATGCCTTAGTTCTGGTATCACAAGAACGCATTTCCTTCATATGGGATGATTCTTGGAGGATGTTGGTGGGATCTGCTTTATGTCTGGTAGAAGTGATGGTAGTGGTGGTGGTGCTCGTGGTGGTGGTGGTGTTCATGTCTTTGTATCATTTGTCCAACTTGGCCTTCATATAAAATGACCGTGGGCAGGTCTCTCACGTGCTCCTTTTCCACAACTGTCCCTGGAGACTGAAAAGTTTTGCACATTTGGTGATTATCCTTTGCCCTCTGCTTATGCTTCTTGTGAACCTGTTGAGATTGCAAGGGGAGGTAAGGAAGATTCTGGCCTACCCGTGCACTTGGGGAAGCCATTGGCATGGGCGGCCCTTGAAAAGGTTTATTTCTTACTGCCCTTCCAGGATGCACAGGGGCAACATTTCTGCCCTGGGCCTTGGGAGACCTAACAAAGTGCTTGTTTGAGTCCTGGTTCCGCAGCCTCTGTTGGATTTCTGCAATCTTGGCATACGAACTCTCAGCCAGATTGATGTGGCTCGGATCCACGACTTGAGATTTCCTATGGTGAGCATGGAAGGTTTCAGGTTCATGAGAACGGGATCTAGTCTGATTCACAACTCTGCTTGGTGGGTCATGTTTTTGAGCTGCTGGAGGAGATCCTAGGAAATAACAAGCTGAGTTAGTCATCTAGTATTTCAAAGTTTTAATTAGTAGCATGCAGTTGGCAGGGACAGCATTAATCGGCAGAGTGAATTTTTCCTAAGGAAATGAATGCAATTATAGCTGTCTAGTTTAATTACATTTAATAATTCTGACTAGTAAATAATACCCACACAAATATACATACGTATATAAGAGTGTGTGTGTTTGTGTATGTGTGTGGGAGTGTGTGTGTATAGAAGTCTTTACATTACCTTCTCTTGGTCATGATCTATCTGAAATTCACCAAAATAACTCTGAGTGGAATAGTAAAACCTTGGCAGAGGACAGGGAAAGGGAGGAAATCCAAATCCCTTTAATCTGGGGACAGAAGCCAAAATTCCAGGTACGAACCCACATTCTGCAATTTTTGGGTCAGTAGTGAGTACAAAATATGTGCTGGTATCATCTTGGGAACGAGATCCAACATCCAAAAATCAGTCCTCGCCTCACCCATAGACTAAACTTAATAATTTAGATGTAAAGATTGTTCTCCTAGGCTCACCTCCAAGTTTAGCTACCCAAACAAGTACTTCAAAGCAGGCTTGCAGTACATTAGCCACTCCATTGTGATACCACCTTCATCAGTAATTATCTTGCAGTATTCACACAGTCCTATTTCTTCCAGCAAGTCACTATAGACAAATCATGCAGGTTCACAATTCACTGTCCCTGATGTGGAACATACAAGTGAAGAAAGAAAAGACCAAAAGGTTGCAACGTAAATTACCAAATTACCTGGCCCAAACTTTGATGTGTAGTTTTCTATTCCTGCAAGATCCAAATAGTGGTTTCTCCTTTCAATGTTCTCATCAACACAATGACGATAGCACCCACTTTGCTCCGGATTGTTCTCACTCTGGTGATATCTGTCAGCAGGAAGCAAAATTACAGTTCAGCAGAACTTCTTTAAAGTTGTTATCACCAACTGCAAACCAACAACTAATGGCCCCTTTGAAGTGACAGGAGTTGCTCACAAAGAAACAACAAATGCTTGAAATTCTGGATGACCGGATTTTCTAAGTCGATAGGCCTGAACTGACTGTTCTTTCCCCTCATATAAATCGACCCTGATATTGCAAAGCAAAGGAGGCTTCCAAATTGCATCACACATGCAAAACCAAATAAAAATCGTCCTAGAGTTTATTACATTCTGTCTTAGGGCCAAACAGATTCTCTAATTTGGACATGCTAAAGAAAACCTGCTGTTTGATTCATGGCTGTTCCCACCACTGTCAGGAAACGCTGGGGTAAGCCTCATGTCAGATAAACATTCATGTGTATCTGCTTCAGAAAGACAGGCAACAGCACAGGGGTAGTAACTAGAGAAAGCCTGACAAGAGAAGGTGTTGGTAGGACACCCAGAGATAACCACTGTTTTCCAAAATACAATTAATAAGGTTGGATGAGCCACTGGCCTCAGAATCTCAACTACTTTTCCTGCTCAGCTTTGCAATTTTATTTATAGCAGAACTATTTCCTGAGAATGAATATCTGAAATACCATTCATTTATGAGGCAGAAAAAAATAAGGCAGAGGTTTACCATATCGTAGCCCATAATGCCGAACAATTTAATTCAGCAATTTAAAAGGATGTCTGCAGATATGAGCAATATTTTCAATATAACAAACAGGATAAGCAGAAACCCCTTGATTAAGTCACTGCCGGTCATTCAGATAGTTCAGTCTCCAAGACCACAAGGCAGGCTTTCCTCTTTCTCTATGCAATTGCACTGATGTCAACCTAAGACCAGAATTTGGCCTTGTATCCTACACCAGCTGCTAAACATGGGCTCTGCACTGTATGGTGCCCAGTACTCCACTTTTAACACATTTCCAGGTTTCCAGAGGCTGCTGATTCCATCGAGCTTTGGCACAAACTGCTTTCCTGGTCCAGCATAGTACTGTTCAGGGACATTACAGAACTAAGTCCCCCGTGTCTCTCAGACACAGGTCTACAGTTTCTTTGAAAAAAGTCGCAAGACTTGACCTATGTGGAAGATCATTTTTGCTCTACTTTGATAGAGGTAGAGTCTCCTGAATGGAGGAGAGTCTGCCTGGAAAGCAGGTAAGCTTTAAAGACTCTGAGTCAGCTTTGAACTCCAGAAGTGACATGGGGTACGGTCAAAAAAGAGGGAATGTCCAGATATTCTTTAATTTTTTGGATACATAGCCAACCCGGTACCTTTCCTGCCTCAGACACACCTTTACAGGTTGTTACACTTCAGCGGGTCAACATAAAAGATCTCTGGGGCTAGAACCTGGCTAAACGAAGTTGCCAGACACGACTTGCCTACGGAAACCATTGGGATTTGCACACGTGCTGAAGAAAATGCACAGTTAACCCAGAAAAAAACATCATTGGGTTTGATGCAACACAATTAAGCAACACTGTATACAGCACTCTCTGTTGAAAACTAAGTTAACAGGGAACCTGTTTTTTTGTTACTGTAATAAATCAAGACAGTGAAGAAAAAGTACGCCAGTAGTGCCACAGGCCTGCATTCTAATAGCTTTCTTACATGCAAGATGACATTCAGCAATACGCATGCAAATATAGACAGTGAAGCAATTATATACTGATGAGAGATGTGCTCCACTGTCAAAGAGAACTTTAACTACTTCTGAGAACTGAAGCGTCTGGCATCCAGCCCCACAATGCTCTCCTAAATACACAGGGGAAAACACAGGCATGCATCAAGCACAGGGTGTAAAAATATACAGTGTTGTTACTGGTTTTTGGTTTGTTTTTTAATAAAAAAGGCATCTGCTTAAGTGTTTGTGGAGTGTATAAAAGCCCTTTCTAAAAGGGACATGCTGGAGTGTCATTCTGAGGGTAATAAGCACACAGCAGTATAGTAGGTAAGGGGAATAGGGCAGTGACAGAGAGCAGGGTAGAAAAATACAAGGACATTTCCTGAAAGCTACACTCATTGATAACACAGAATTTAAGCCACTCAGGGAGAAATCACTTAAGCAGGAAAAAAGAGAGTGAGAGTGTTTATCTGTGCCTAAATGGAAGATGTTTTAGAGGCTGGTGTGCATTGTGTTTTCCCTGTTGCACTAAATGAAACATAAACTAGAATGGCATGAAGATACCCAATCCACAATGTTGCCTGCCAGGGCTCTTCCACCGTTAATTTTATACCACACATGCCAGGCAAGCTAGCTATGAAGCTAGTGACTTGATCTTGATACTTCTATTAGCCCTACAGGTGAAAACTCCTGCCTGTAGCTTCCAGCAGATGAAAAATCTAACCCATCTTTCTCCCACCTTCAGGATAAAAACATTTCTATCCATTTTATCTTGAATATTAATCACATCTTGCCTAGAATTCCTAAGTGACTGAATTTGTGAAATGTGTGCACTTCTTACAAGTCCTCGTTGCTGCTTTCAAAGGCGAAACCTCTGCATTAATATCGTGAGATTCTGATGTGAGCCTCAGGGAGCTTCCCTGAGGGTCAGCAATTTGGCCAGAGTGCACAAACATCCCTGGAACATACAGAGTGTGGACAGGGCATTCTTTGTCCTGACCACATTTAATGAGATGCAACAAAAACTGTCAGTTGGTGACAGCTGTCTGGTGCTGATCCGCTCAGCTCAAGATACAGGTTCGTCCTGTTGAGGAAGCCTCTAACCAAAGGGATGAAAAGGACAAATGCACCAGAGCCAAGATTCTACCCTGATATTTGATGCCTCTATGACCGTAGATTTAAGTGGAAACGGCTGCTGCTCATAAAACCACTACATTTACAAAACCAGGACTTTAAGGTGGATGGGAGGGGAAATTCAAACTGAGAGGGGATTTTTGCAATAGATTATCAAACAAAACCTATCCATTAAATTTACAGAAGGCAAACCTTTGCTAATGGGCAGAGGGAATCTGAACACCACATCTAGGCCAGCAAGCAAAACAACGGAGTATTGTTTAGTTCACGTGGAGTGTTCTTCAGTTCACAAAAGATTTTGTACGGAGTTGCTAACAGAAGATTAAAAGTTGTTTTAGTCTTTTTTTAATCTGAAATTTGATTGTACTGGGATTCACTCACTGGGATAACTCACTAGCATTTTTACTCTATCCAAAAAAGGGAGGCACAGTTTTGTTGTCATTTTAAATAAAACTGAATGCTCCTTCTCCTGATAAATTTATTAAACTAAATAGATGTATTTGGACAAATATCCCTAAATCCAAGGAAAGCCAAAACTGGATTTTTTTTTTTATTTTTTTTTTTTTTACATTTGCAGCTGAAGAAACAAATTCAATGGATGATTCAGTGTCATTACTCTAGCATTTCAGCAAACACTTCCCTCTGCCTTAGCATGAAACATAAAATCCTAAAACAAATCAAACCTATACACGAAGATGAGCTGTTTGGAGCAACTAATTTACTTCAAAATGCATCAAAATTACTTGCTTTCGATTTTTTTTCTATCCATTACAGTACCAAATTCAGAAAAGGAATAGTACACCTACATGTGACCAAGAGATTAACATTTTTCTTGGCTGTAAAAAATTTTAATATGTGATAAATACATTGCAAATTATTATCACATACTGTGAAGTTCAGTGCAGGTAGTATCTATCATGTAGGCAGAACTCATGGTAACAGGGTAGATACACATGATTACACATTTTCAGAGTAAAAAGGCCTGTTCCGGACTGGCATCCAAAATAATATTGTACCTTCTGTTAAGGAAGAACTAAACCCCCTTCTTTATCTAATCTGTAGATGGCTGCAAGTGTACCTGCAGCTGTTCAGAAAAGAAACCACTGTGCTTGGGCTTTATTGGAAATGGATGCACTCTGAGTCACACAGGCTGGATTCCACTGAAAGTCAACAGACAGGTATTTTTTCAAGTGGTAAAATGTATTCTGAAATTTATGAAAGAAAAAGAAAGAGAAATTAAATTATCCCAATTTTCCTGCAAGACTACATTGAATACATGGGTTCTAAGTGAGCAGGCTAATTCCTATATGGGTACAACCTAATAACTAATTCTGTAAGGGAGAAGTTGAAGTGGCAGCGAGGATGCGTGGTTTCTGGCAGGTGGGAGTCAGCAGAGATAGCCCTTCTGCTAAGTCACCGCGAGGTAAGAAAGTGGTGAATTTACTTCTACCAAATGTACAAGCACACTTTGTAAGTGGAGTCGAGCCACCACAAATTGCTATAAGCCAGAGCCACCTCAGCAGAACAGAGCATGGAGCAGGCAGCGTGCTGGAAGCTCTTGCTTGTCGCTTACTCTGCAGGACACAGCCTAAGTAGACCACTTGCTGTAAAGCTGATTGTGTGCTGCCTCCCTCCTCCTGCTAGGTACTGTACCCAGGGCCAGCTCAAAGCTGCTTCCCTTAGGAGGCAAGGCGGTAAGGAGAAGCAGGTCTGGCTATGACCTAGTAAACAAGAGAGTTCATAAAGCTTGGAGCTAACTGAGTTGACCAGTGAAAAAGATGGGCTAGGAGGAGGACAGAGAAAGGCAGGAGCTCTATGAAGACGAAAAGGTTTTAGGACACTTTCAGCCAAAAGGCTGTGCTATAAACTTCACTAGTAGGTACAATATTTGCAGATGGAATCTAAAAAGACGCTACATGTTGTCCGAAGAGCCAACAGAAGAAGAAAATTTGAGTAACGTACACTACTAATTTGGTATTTTGGGTTTTGTTGTAATATACAAAGTATCCACCCATGGAATGTGCTGACGGTTCCACAGTGAAAAAATCCTGTAATTCCTCTATTTTAACATAATTTTTTAAAGTAGAGCAAGCAAGCAGGTGAGAAATCAGTGGTTGAGATTTCTTCAGAGGTACCCAGTGCCTGTCAGGAGCCAGATTTCTTTCCCCTTACCTGAGAGAAGCCCGCTGCTTCTTCTCAGAGCTTCTTACTTCTTCATTAGCTTTGCTTTCAGCTCTATGCCTGGCACTCTGCAAATCTGCCAACCAGAGAAAGTGCATTATTCTCACATTACTGTCCTAGCTGATCAGCGGAATTAACACGCTACACTGCAAATACATTTTTTCTTGTCAGTAGATCAAGATGTAATGTATCTTTTTGTGTCACCTCAAAAGTGCTTTTGTCCACACGACAGATTTTAGGCAGACATAACCTTGACTGTAGGACATAAGTCAGGGTTAGGCTGCAAGCCACGTGGCAGGTTAAATGGAGGCACATTCGCACTGATAACCTTGTCCCTCAGGAGGGCTTGGTACTTTGGAGCTTGATACTGTACTAATGCATCACATAGCTCCCCAGCAGTGCAAATTCGTTTATATCTGCATGTGACTGAGTGGGTATATATTAAACCTGAGGTAACAAGGCTCTCCTTTTGGATAAGGTGCTCACATTTACTACTGAAGTATTACTTTTATCCTTTTAAAAATACTTTTAAGTATTTTAATTTAGTACTACTTTATCTACTGAAGTAATTATGCTGACACAACTATTATTAGACTGAACACAAGGTGAATAAGCCAGAGTATAAGCCATTTTATAATGGCAGACTGCCAGTACAGAAAAATGTGCAATTTTTATCCACAGATTCATAAAGGTTACTTACACTTAATTGTTTATTCTTATCCAGCAGCAGTGATAGCTATGCACTTGCAAAAAAACACTTTATACCACTATACCTGTTTCCACACAATCTGAGCACTGTAATATCAGCAGAGTTAAAGTGGTACAAGTTGAAAAGGCCTTAAATCTGCCTTGCAGTGCACAAAGACAATTACACAACATAGGGGTTATTAGTGCTGCCCAGAGGAAACAATCAATCGGGAGAGGGAACCCTAATTTGCTTAAGTGACACTGAAAAGTGGGTAGGCAATTTTGCACCTGAGACCTTAAAACAGGTTCACGGGGTTTAAAATACCCACATAATTATTTGCCTTTAAGTATATATTTATTTTGATTAACAAAGTACAAAGATGGATTTCTAAGGGATTCTTCAAGTTTTCTGTATTTTTTCCAATGGCTGATCGCACGTCCTTACCAGTATGATTTAACAAGATACTCTTCTTCTTCTGGCTGCCATCTGGTGCCACAGTAAGTTTCACTCGCAGAGTTTTGCTGGAACTGGGAGAATGGTTTACTGATGCATCAACTACCTCATAGATGGTATGAAGCAAGCTGGTAATATCCTATAGTTGGATTGAAACACAAAAAGACACACTATTGTGAAAATGGTATGAAACCTACAGCTTTGTTACCTGTAACTATTTTAGACTTGGGACTATTAAATGCTGAAATATCCTCAGAAGTCACTGAATTTAAAAGAGCTGAACTTGCACAGAACCTTACAAGAAAGGATTAATTTTTCTTTTCTGTTAACCCCCATTTTTTCTAATGTAGACTGCAATATAACTCACAGACACAGAAGGGAATGATTCAAGTACATCCATATTCTTCTTCATCAAATGGCGTAAGATTTACAGAACTGGGCAAACCAGATCAAAACAATAATAAAAGCACAAGGCATTCAGGTTTCCCAAACTGTGAATCAGCAAAATTCTTTGGTTTCAACAGAACCCAGGGATAACCATCCATACTGCACTAAAAATTGAGTCCACATGACCAAAACAAATACAGCAATTGAAGAAAATCTTGGACGTTACAGTCCTACTACTTCTTGGGGTTTTTTTCGATATAGAGGAAAACCAATAAAAGAAGTGGCAAAACTGTAACCCTCTGGTTTGGAAATAAATGATGTCTGAATGTCACTCTACCATATGCATATTGGGGTCTAGCTTATTTTGCAAAATTCAAACCAGTTCTAAATTTAAATTTTTCAACAGCAGAGGTTATCCAGTCAGGCCTATTACAGAATATTTTTCACACATCTCTTTGAAGGCAATGGGACGTGAACAAATGCTTACATGTCTGACTATATCAGAAAGAACACTAGCCAAATTCAGTAAGCCAATTGTTTCAAACACTGTTTAGTAGCTGGTGAGCTCAAAGGTCTCTCAGGTTGATCTAACCCAGCCAGGCTCAAATAGGGCACTACTTTAAATTGCCAGGATGAAAAGGAGATCTCTTGGCTCACTGCTTTTCCCCAAAGGGATTTCACCCAACTTGATCTTGGGCACCAACCTAAGGCCAAAGCATACTGATCATTGCAGGCTGTAAAGATCCCATTCAATGTATACCTGAGAATTTTCCCATGCTGGTCTTCCTATTCCTTGATCTATCCTAGTACCTAAGCTCTTTCCAAATGCCTGTGAGCACAAAGGAAACACCTAAATCACGCTTTGTTAAGTATAACTGGTCCTGAAGATTAAGAGTCAGGTCTATAAAAATTTAAAACCTCTACATTTTTTCCTTTGTCCAGGAGCCATGCCCATAACAATGGCAGCTTGAAGTTTAGTATGCCTTAATGAGTCCCAGTACTTCAGTAGTCAATATACTACACAGTCCTCATTATCTAACCAGCTCTAAAGGTGACACAGAAATACTAATTTGTACTCACACCGGATTTAGGGAAATACTGACCTTATGGCCAGGACAGTAGATGATTTTCCAGCTCAATAGGCAGAATGAATAACTAAATCCTAGAGGGTTCAGACTTTGCCTTAACATGTACCCTCTCTAACTTTTCTCCACTCGGTGGAATTTCTCCAGTCTTGTGAGTTCAGGACAACATATTCATTAAAAGAGAGCAGAATTTGCAGTCTCTCCTTTAGTTTCCAATGAAATTTTTTTTTACCATTGCCACAAGAGTCTCTCTCTCTCTCTTTCTTTCTAAGGCGGTTACTACCATGTCAGTAGCTGCTTTCCATCCTTTTGACAAGAGCCACTGTCTAAAGCTTGAATGAGGGAGAGACTGCTCAGTGACCATCTGGTGGACGCCTCACAGCTCTTTAATACATTTGACTTCTCATACTTCCATTCTAATTTGAAACCTAGCCAGACCCCTAAATAGACACAGCCATATATGACAGCCAGCTCGAAGGGCTGGATTTTTATTTCGTCTATGAGAAAAACACAACCAAGCAAGAACACAAACAGACCGACAAACAAAATGCATCTGTTGCTTTATACACCCTCCATAAATTATGTCCTAGGACTGTTGTGTTATAATCCTACACCTTGATAAGCCAAACCTTCCCATTCAGCAGAATACTTTAGTACCATATTTATTCTTAACAGGGCCTCATACACTCAGCACTTTGGTGAATGGAGCCTTTCCCATACATTCCTTAACAAGTGTTGGTTAGCCAACATGGCATCCTTCCACACAAGGCTACTATCAAGAGGTTATTATCAATTTTTTCATTCACAATAATCTGTCCCCCTTCCTTTTTTCAGCTACACCAGATGTTTGTACAAGCTGATCATCTAGTCTACTTTAACTTCAATAAGCAAAGACAAAAAGTCTTTACTCCCACTGTCCTTTTACATGAGTTTTTTCCAGTGATGAGATCTAACTTGCTAACTGGCACACCATCTGGCCCTTATCTTCTGTAAGGGTCTTTCTCAACAAGCCGCTTGACTCAGCAGTTTAAAAAGTACTCCCAAAGATTGTCAAGGCAGGCCAGATGCAACTGTGTGACATATACTTCGCAAGTCAGAAATATGTGCACACACATATCACATCAGGACAATTTATATCTCTCAGCCAAACAAGCCCAAATTAACTCAAATTAATGTCCAGGCTCCAAGCAGTTTAATCGGCTGCACAGAGGTATCAGGATACCTTGTGGCCTTATGCTCTGCTGCCTGTGCATTTCCTTGCATGTTTAATACCCAGCTTTCTCCACAACACTCTGAACTGCTTTGCATGCTGGCACCGGATGAACGTGGTCGTCAGACTGGATATATACCAAGATTGAGGTCTGGGATATCTATAAGTAACTGCTTAATGCTCACGCTGATCTTTTAAATACTGACAACATTTTTATTATAGGGTTCATTTACTTGTGGTCCTAATTTGGGGTTGGAAATTCTAGCAAACTGACAGTTCTGATTTGGTCAAACAAGTCTGCTTGGGTCATTCGCTACTCTCTCATCTACCAAGGTCCTGGCTGCGTAGGTACCCGCTACAAGGCAGCCTGAACCTCCTGTTGCTTTCCAGTTATTGCTTCACAATTATAACATACAAATTCCTGTGGCACTGATCTGGTAGGAATGGTCTTCGTCAACGAGTTTTGAACAGTGACTAAAACTACCTTCTCATAGTCCTTTTCTGGCAGCTAATATGGTAATGGCTTCTTGTCAAATTAGTAGCACTAGACCATTAAAATACATTTTACAAAATTTGTATTTTATAGTTATGTCTATATTTACCCCAAAAGAATTTTCATCTTCCAGTAGCCTGCCAGGAGACTGAGGCAATTTTTGTTCCCCTTGAAAGCTGTCCCACTGAACATCATATGCATTTAAAGACCTTAAAGAAATGCCTAAAACCACTGACACAGCTTTACCTTCTACACGCCAGCTTGAGCATTTCACTGTCCTCAAGAAATTTAGCATCAAAGATCATGAACAAAAGCTAGTTACATTTTCCTCTCTTCTGGTACACAAACCAGCATGTCTCAGAGACCACCTAGCAAAGAATCTAACTTTTCTGCACAATGGATTACGATTTTTATTAATCACATAATTTTGCAACTGCTTTGCTTAAGACTGCTCGGTACTTCCCATACAAAAAGTTTCATCCCACATTTCTCAAACTTCCTCCCTTTTTATATGGAAAATATACAAGAACAGATTTTTCAGTGTTTCCCATTTTTCCAAAAATATCATTTACTTGGTTTTTTTACTGAAATGTACTTTTAAACCATTTCTAATTAAAAATCATTGTGGATTTTTAAATTGGTATAGTAAATGGATCAAAAGAAATAAGAATTTAAAAAAAAAAAAAAGAAAAAAAAGAAAAATATTTCTCTCCTTTGCAGCAAACAGATTATATTCAGAGGGGAAGTAGGCTGCATGAATCTACCTAACTTCTGAAGGGCTTCTAGGGTGCTGGGATAGCTAGTTTAATCAAGCAAGAAAACTGAAACTATGATATTTTTCCTCAAAGAGGAAAACAAATGCTTGCTGGGTAGTGTCCAAACAGCCAGCACATGCCATACCCAGACTTACTTGTGTCTTACTTATTGAATACTACAGTTGGTTTTTCCAGGGCTGAAGGATTTAACAGTGTTAATCTGTATGTTTTTCACATCCTATTTTATCAAGCAGCTAATACAACAAAGTCTATTAAAAAGAGCAACTTTAAGAGATTGCCAGAAATACTTGCATTAGAAATACTAAAAACCAAACAGTTAAGGCCACACATGTATGCTGCACTTACGCACGTATCCACAGAATACTTTACAGATCTCCAGTAGGAGATTAACAGGAATTTAGAACATTCAGAGAAACTAACGGGTCTGCAAAAAACAACAAGAGCAAATGACACTGAAGTATTCTTCATTCCTTACAGAACTCATGTGACTCAGTCCCTATTTCAGGTATGAATTTTTTACTTCTAAGGAACATCAGTGATACAGGGATGACCCTGTTTTTCCAGTATTAGCGTAGCTTATCATCATAGGACTAGTTAGCAAACCAGAGATTCTGTAAAGGAAACCAAGAGGCTTTTCCAGCAGAATTAATTTAACAGAGTGAGACATTTGCACACACCCCTGCCCC
>VFFE01009205.1:3371736-3416860 GCA_008921705.1 Burhinus oedicnemus
ATGCGGGGGGAAAAAAAAAAAAAAAAAAAAGGCAGGAAAAGTCACCTCCCCCCAGAAGGCACAAAAGCACCTAGCAACACCTGAACTGCCTATGGGAAAGCTACCTCCTTTTCATCCGCCCTAAAATAGTAAAAAATAAATCATACTAGACTACTAAATCTGCTCTAGAGAAGGAAACGAACACTGGAGCCATGCTGCAAGGTGGCTGCATGGTGTTTTAAATAACAATGGAGGAACGCAAAGCTCATTACTGTGACAGGCTGACAGCACTGAAAGGTAGAAGTTTGCCGTGTCTGCTGGAGTGCAGAGAGATGAAAATTCATGCTGTTTCTTGCTGGTACCAGAGCATCTTCCTCCTCACCAAGACAGACAACCCTCTAGCTGGATGACAGCATGCTTCAATGCTCATATTTATTAAATCACTCCCTACATAAACAAAACCTGCCAACTACACACAAGGTCTGGCAGTTTTATGATGTTTGTAAGTCTAGAAGGAAATAGACCATCAGACTCATTGCCCTCCAGGATCCTTCTCCTCCTGCCATGTGATCAGATGGATTTCCCATGTAGCAGGTCAGGGTTATTTCACTGTGGAGGCCCAGACACAGAAGACCTATGGTTAAGGAAGCTTTCAGAAACATCTTTTACACTAGGCAGGTTGAACCAAGTGCAATAGTCCATGAAAGTCCATCTAAAGATTTGATAACATGATAGCTGGCATAATAAATTACTAACAAAAGGATCATAGATAAAGGGTTAAACCGAGTGCTTCTTCCTACTATACTTTTCAGGTCCTACAGAGGAATGATCATCATTTGATCCCCTCCAAAGCTGGAAATAAATCTCACTAATCACCTCATAAGGAGCACCAATAGTAAGACACTGACTTGTGCCAATTCTGCTCCCTCCTGTACCCATTACAACTGTCAGGAGCTATATACATGCATCAGAGGACATTATTTGGTCCATAGGTTATTTTTCTACCATAATTATGTCAGTACAGTGAAACTTTAAAATACAGAGGACTTACTTCAAACTTCAGTTGCTTCTTGGAACCTGTGCGTGTGTCACTTTCTTTTTCTGGTTTCTTTTCATCTCCACTGCAAACTCCATCTGTCTTCTCTGGAGGCAAAGCCACTGCAAAAAATATATTTAAGAAAAAAACGCTTATAAGGAAATGTCAAAGCAGTCTAGTATTTGCAAATCTGTCTTTATATTTAGGGTGAAATTGATTTCAGCAAACTTGTATGAGAGGATCATTATACTTGATTTGCTTTTGTGTTCGCTACACGTCTGGGATAATTTCCGCAGACAATCTACCAACAGCGTTTGGTACACAGCCTCTCCTACAAACATCACTAGTCACAGGAAGTTCAAACACAGTATTATGAGAATATAAATCAGCAGAACTGTTACTGTAAATAAGTTGAATAATTTTGCAAAATATTGAAAGTTTGTGACATATTGCAAAAACACATTGCACTCACTAGCAGTGAATGAAGTAATGAAGCTGAGATGAAGTCCTCGTTCTGTTTCAATTTCCCTCTTCAAATACACATAAACCTTACTACCTTCCAAAAAGGTAAAACTACCTGCCAAAAAGTTTAAGCTGCATTTTTTCAAGTATGTATGACAAAGTATATTTTACCTAAGTTTCAAGTTAAAACATTTGCACTTGCATAATTCAATAGCACTCATAAAGAGAATCAATATTAACATCTATCAGATATATATCACAACATATCATAACATATAGCAGATACATAACAGTAAGATATATATCATTCTGATGTGGATTAAAAGACAAACACCCATGAACTTAATAGCTGTGCCTTTGGCTCCTGCAGAGGCACTCAGCCTTGCACATGATGAAACCCTGTATCTGAAGAAAATGAATCCTAGATTCTTTATGAAGATATACAGATTTTTTTAACCCTACCCTCAAACATTTTAGATATGATTTTATACATCCACATACCTCTACCAATAATGTTATACCCATACTTCATCAGGCATAGCAGTGATCCTGCCTATTCCCCCCAAAATAGAAGATACTGCGAGGACGTGAGTGTTAAAGTCAGCATTTTTTCTCTTGCACTGCAGCATTTGCATTTACCCAAAGCCTTTAGCCTAATGCTATGTGGGAACCATTTGTTGGAGATGCCCCTGTAAGAAAGATCTCATGTAAGTGCCAGTTCAGTAAAGTCAGATTCCTTACAAAATAGGAGACATGATCCCCTCCAGTTCAGGATGACCCATTTCAAACTGGGTTTTCTCTGTGACTCTCCTGGTGTTTGGCACTACTGAGGCGCCTCCCAAGCATTCTCCCAGGAAAGTAAGTCACTAACATGCTAGAAATGAAGATATTATATTAGCCATCTTTCAGCATTTTTTTTAACATTCAAAATTGAACAATTAGCTAAAAAAATTTTAAAAATCAAAACACTCTACCCTTACCACAGCTTTACACTCTCAGAAATTCCAAAAGCTGAAATTTCACATCACCATGCTGCAATATCTCACATTTTCTAGTCTTATTTCTTTGTTTAAATTTAACACTATTGTATTACCTTTTTTTGGTTTTCAAAACTGTGGTATACTAGAAAAGATTCTGGATGTGCAGGAAAGAAAGGGGGAATGAGGTAGAAATCCTAACCTTTGGAATTTGCTGACTTTGATACTTATTTGGAGTTTTGATGTTAGTAACTAACACCAGCTTCCCAACACGCACATGTAATTTGCATTGTACAAATGAAAGTAGACGTGGAGTTCATTATACACATACTCACACACTGATACACTTTGATTTCTACTCCAAGCCATGTGAGGAAGCCAAGCAGGAAGGTCAGCTGAAGGAAGAGAAAGCTCACTTCACGGCAATTTCTTCCCTCATCCTTTTGACCTGGTGTTACTGGATGAGCAGGGACTGTTTACTAGGAGTTTTTTGTATAGTGTTTATCATAATGAAGGCACATATTAAACTAAATACTACTTACAATACATAAGTTTGAAGTATATCTGAAGAAGGGCCATTTGCTTTATACTCACTTTGTCCATAAATACAACTCCATATTCCTGGAAGTTCAAAGCTAAGGCCACAGAAAGACCCCAGTGAAACAAAAGACAACATTTGGTTGTCTACCTTAGTCCAGCTTTGTTGTTTCATTCTAAAATCAACAAGAAATGAAAAGGTAATGTGGGCCTTCATAACAAGGACAGTTACATTGACAGTGGTTCTTCATAACTATTAAATATGCCCCTAGATTTTCAGTGGCTCATTTGTACCAGTGATCAGTTTCTCACAGGAAGAGTTCTAACTAAGCTGATAGAAACATTTGTATGAGGGGCTTTTGCAATCCCTTGCAATCTCGCTCTAGGGAATGTGAAATAAATGAAAGCTGGGCTGGTATGACCCCTAGCTTTGTTGGAACAGTGGACAACCAATTGAAAGAAAAAAATCCACCCCTGTTATCACACATACTTTTAAATGCATAAAGGTACATAATGGCCAAAAGACTTCTACAGTGGTCTTTTATCTGTTAAGGGACAGCATCCCAAATGACACTGACATGGCAAACAACATTAGGCTGAGAGCACTGAGGAGCAGATCCTGCACAAGGTGACTATTCCCTGCCCCAGCGCTCTTTGTTGGGTTTTTCTATCAAAACGAAGCGTCTTACAGAGCATTCTCTCCCTTCCACCACCGCGCTCATGAACTGTGCTGAAAGCTGCTGGCACGTGCAAAGGAGCACCAGAGTTCCCCAGCCCACAGGGTGCTGCAGAGAGGAACCGCATCGAGTTACCTTCTGGTTTCAGGAGCAGCCCTTCCACTGGCACGTTTAATAACCTTTCTGGATGTACGCTTTGTGTGTTCAGATAGGAAGCTTTCACTTTAATGTATAATTTATGTAACAGAGGAAAAAATGTGCTCTGACAAATTAGTCTTCTCAAAAAACAAGAGTTGAACTATTGGGGAAGGAGGGGATACATCTTGCAGTACACTCCTTGAGAGAGTTTAAATACTCTATGCCAGAAATTATCCTCTTTGAGCTTTGCTGACCTTTGATCTGAAGAACTCATTGGCCCTGCTGCTCTGGGGAATTATCCTTTGAAATCAGTTACTCATTTTGAAGCTCAGATGAAATAGGGAAATCTGGTGATCTCATCCTGATGTCAAGTTTCATTCAGCAAAGAAAAATGAAATCTAAATAGGAAACTTTAAAGGGGAATATGGAGGTATTAAAATAATATTTACGAGTGATCAAATGATGTGTCTGTGCATATATCCTCGTGTGCCTTATCCAAACCCAAAGAACATTTAAAAATACATACTGGAGTACGTCTGTTTTGTCTGAGAAGAGAAGTACAAGTGTTTGGTATCTTGTTTCTATACTTAGTTTTGACTATTGACATGGGCTCCATTTCATGAAGGATACAAACACATGCTGAACCTACTTATAAATAAAATGAGAATGTCTGCTTGGGACAGTTAAAACTGGCAGCCTATAAACAGAGATCCACCAGTGAGCCGCATGCCAAGCTTCAGATATACTCACAATGTGAACTTCCTTTCAGCTCTGCCAACAATATTAAACTAGACCAGACAAGATAGCTATCTTAAAGGACTGTGGAGAATTAATAGACTTGTGTTTCCAAAGGCTAGGCCATCAGAAATAGGTCCACGTACAATTTATCATTTGTGCAAAAATACTTACCTCCCCACTCACTGTCCTGACAAAGAGAACGCACTACATAGACGAATACACAGAGAAACCTACCCTTGTTGTGGGAATCCACAACTGGAGGGGAAAAAAAAAAAAAGTATATTTATTGCTTCTCAAGGGAATAACCACATGCTCTCAAAACCAATGTTCCCTACAGAATGTTTCATGAATTGAAATACTGCATATGTTTTCTTTATGATCTCTTTTCTTGTTCATTATTAATAGTCTTGTATTCACTTCTATAACCTTAAGACACTATAAAAATGCGTCTGGACAATATTTGAAATTGGAAAGACAATAAAGGAAAAATATTAACTTGGAAAAATTGTGAAATACCATTCTTTCATGAAAAACAAACTGACTGGCGTAAGTGTACTAGCAGATGTTTCTCTCCAAGATTGTTAATTACTACCACCCAATTGCTTGTAATTGAGGTGGGAGAGGAAGAGAAGAAGAGAATGAACACCAGTTTAAAGGTATTAAGACTCATCCCTGAAGAAATAAGTCCCTTTTTTCAGAGGTTTATTCATTCCTAAGAAAAGAAGGGGGTAATAATTCCAACTGCTCCTTAGGAATCACCAAAAAATCTCAGAAATGAGGTAAAACTGATTGCTGTGCTCCCTGTATTGAATGAGCATACAAATACTAACCTTCAGACATCCAAACCATTCTTCGCTCACCTCCATCCTGCATCTGAGAATAAGCGGGGAAAAAACAGAGAGCCAAAATAGAGCTGCAGTCAGGTTGAAAAGTGACTGTGTAAACTTTCACCCTCACTCAAGTGGCTCATCATTTCAGGTTTCTCAAAGCCTCATTCAAGCAACGTACTATGCTTTTTAACAAATGGTCTTCCTTCTCAAGTAAGGACAGTTTCACTCTACTTTTCAACTGTATTTTAGTCAGATGGATTAAGAGGAATGTGGCCAGAAACAAAAAAGGACAAAACTCTGATGAACGTTCTGGTCCAAGTTACAGCTAGCAAGTCCAAATTTGCAGAGCAGTTAGCAGAACTCTGGCTAAAGATGAACTATTTCAGAGCCTCTTTGGGATGACAGCCATTCCGAAAGGTATGTGATGGATCACAGGGCCTTAACTCAGAAAGCAGAACTATGGGAGAAGCTATGCAATTCCACAGGGATAAATTATGACTGGACATTACCAGTGGCTATTATCTTAACGTCAGGTCATTACTGTGTAATTTTTGAGAGAAAGCAGAGTAAAGGTAAAATTGGAGAACTGACAAAAATGCCACCTATGAAAGTCAGCATCTGGCATACACGAAACCAAACCCTTTGAAGTAAAATATTATTAGCCTTCCCCTCAAGTCAGATAGACTGGATTCCACAGCAATTCTTTAAAACTACTACCAGAAACAAAGGCCAGAATTATCTGTATGTGGGGAAAACCAACAAACCAGACACTAGAACCTGAGACTTGTGGGGGAGTAAGATAAAAGGAAAATTAAAAAATGCATAGATATATCAAGACAAGGAGATGAAGTCACAAGCACTTCCGTAACAGCTCAAATTGAACTTCAGTAGCAATATTTGACTGGCGGAATTGAGCGTCAAAGAGCTGGCCCAACCGAGCTCAGTAGTAAAACTCCTACTGACATCAATAGGGTAAGGGTTTCACTTCCAATTTACAGATCTAGCAGACGCAGCAGAACTTAAAGTCAGAGACTATGAGAACCAAAGGGATAGAAAGAGAATTAATTGTGTTGTTTTTCCTGAAGTCTCTGATGTCTAAATTATCTGGTTCTGTCAACATATTTTTCATTGCAAATCAGGTTTGACAAACATAACTGACATTCTTTGCTGACTGCACGACAACAACCAGAGCAATAACGACTATGCTTGAAAGTCCAATCTGAGAAGTCGTCTTTTAATTAACAATTACATTCACATTCAGATTTCACTTTTAAGTTCTCCTGGAGGCCACGGATTAAGAAATATCATCCCCATTAAGCACACAATTTGGTTTTATTCCACAGAGCTTATTGAAATACATCCCCGATGGAGATAACTTTGCTTGAGCAAAGGTCCTCTTCTCCAGTGGCAAAGAAACATAGGCAGAATAGGACCAGGAAAGGAGTAACATTCCTGTTCCACAGCCACCAGAATAAGTGCACAGAAAACCAGGCTTGTCTTGGGTCAGTGCCAAAAGTGTGTATTCAACTTTCTCTGGCTGAAAGCTGAAGCTGATGAATTAGACACACCCTTCAAAACAACAAAGATCGAGCTGCCTTCTCTGAAACTTACTGTAGGGAAATTAATTGTCCATTTTAAGTCCAGTGGGACAAGTCAAAACCAATTTAGCAAGAGCTGTACTAGTAGTACTTTGTACTACTCTGGGATGGATACTTCAACCTGAAAATACAGAGAGAAATCACATTTTTCTATTTCACTGTTTCCTTTTGATGGCCACAACACAAATTAAAGGTTCAATCGATCGCACACCACGGAGTGGAAAAAAAAGATTCATGATGTCACAAGACCTACTGCCAGCACCGGACCAGGGGGAGACAGTTAGGCATGGAACAGAGGGGCAGTGACTCAGACCATGTGATGGCTTACAAAAAAACCCCAACAAAAATAGACAACCAAAATAGGTTTTAATCATTCAGGCATCAGATAATGATTCTAACTGACAAGTCACCACTAGGACACTGGGGAATTGCTAAACTGAAATTCACTGCAATGTTCAGACAATGTTTTCTCTCCTGAATAAAAACCAGTCAAACTCACAGGTCTGTGCAACACCAACTCCCTTCAAGCTTCAATTCCTTTTGCCAACCCCAATAATTTGACATATATAAGTAGCCGTATTTCCAAGCCTTGATACAGAATCACAGGTTTCTGTCTAGGTCTGGTGTCTTTTTGTTGGCTGTTGGATTGGGGGGAGGGAGGATTTTTTTACTATCTCCTTACAAAAAAAAGATTTGTACTAAAGATGCAGATACATAGGACAATACGGTCTCTCTCTGCTAGCTAGGGTGTAGCTCATACATACTTAAACACTAAACCTAGATTTCTCACACTCTCGATGGAGTGAGTTTGCTGAAGGGAGGGAGTTTGCTGAATTTTGCCAGATTATGATTCCCTTTTCCAATTAGTTCCCCAACTGGCTGTATGTCATCAACAGCAACTGCCAGATTAAATGCCTTACTTGACCATCTTCACCCAATACACTTTGATGTTCAGTTCTCAAGCTTCAAAATACCTTTTGGATGAAGATCAGACAGCACTAAACAGAATTACTAATTAATTAAGCAAAGTTAAATTTTAAACACTGTTTGTTGTGTTAGCCAAAAGCCTGAACAGAACAGTCTTTTTTTTCCCTTCCTCATCGGAGATCAAAGAAGATAATTTCTCCCTCCCCTCTTCTGTCTTAAAAAAAAAACTGGGGGGGGGGGGAACACACACACACAATCTCCATACGCTTTGGTCAGAGTAGTTCAGGATGATACCTGTAGCAGCAAGATTTGTGTTTGATCAGTGGGCATATCAAAAGCCACATTAACAGAATGCAATCTGCTATAACTATCTGTATCATTTAACATGGGTAAGCACTTCTTAAGTGAAAACTGTCACTGTCATATGGACCACTTACCACTTTCTAACAGCATTATGTGTCCCTGGAGTTCTGAATGGGCCTGTGAAGTGTTGAATTCTGTTGCTGAACAGTGACAGATGGGGACACCAACTGATCATTTGTGACTTCAAGTAAAAGAAGAAAGACCTCTCTTCTCTAAAGATGGCCATACACTGATTTTGGTTAGTAACTGGTAACAATTTTGCTTTTTAAAAATCCCTTCTCAGTGTAAGTTGCTGATATGCCTGTTCACATACACCTTTCTATCTTGAATTTTCTCTGTCTCTTTGGATTTTTTTCCCCTGAGATTCATAATAGAGAAAAAAGAAGAAAAAAACCCAGCCACTACATAACCATCTATTCAAATGAAGGCTGAGTAGGTAGTGTTATTAATAACGTAGGCTTTGATATCAACTCACTCCCATCTAACTTAGATGTTCAGTGGGAAAATCGTGTTTCCACCACCTCTGCTATGATAACGGAGCCTCTAAAGGGATATGAACTGTAGTATCATTTCATTAGAATTGCTTCCCATGAGGAATAATGTCGCTCTGACCCTCACAAAGCTGGCCTTTTTATAGAGAGCAATGTTGTGGACCTGTACTGTAACCTTATTTTGGCTTTGATGAATCAGTTGCACATCTGACAACTCTCTCATAGTTAATACTCAGTAGTAGGTTCAGTGTCCCCATCCTCAGAGCCGTACATGTTACTCTGAGAGGTGGGGGAGAATGGAGATCGATCCACAACATAACTGAAAAGCAGTATCGTGACTAACAGTCCAGCATATACGTGTGCACATACAAGCATACACCTCTTTCCCTTTTCGTATTTATACAGGGGTGAGGAATGGTACTGAGGTGACACATCACATACTGCAAAACATGCAGAGAAATAAAATTCATCAAGGCTTGACCCAACCACCTCATTTGAAGTCTAGAGAGCACACAGGATCTTACCACAAGAAATGATTCCCACAGAGCAAATGCTGGTAACTGCTTACCATTTTTAATAAGTATAGTACAGCCTAAAGACCACAACCAGAGATGGAAGCCCGCTGTGCTACGTACTGCTCAAAATGCAGAAGAGGAGATGGTTTGGAGGACGCTTACAGGAGGACCCAGCCCTTCCTATTGCTCTAGAGAGCCCATGTGTTTCACAAATCAAGATTCAGCTTCCTGCTTGGAGCTACCCCTTTGGTGGAAAACCCTGCAATATCCTCCTAGACAGTGTCATTGTGAATTTTCACTCAAACATTCCATCTTGAAATCTGGGCAGCAATCCCCACTTGCTAGTGGGGCCTGGGCAGCCACCCCTGCAAGGGCGCGGGCGGCCTGGGACAGGTCAGGTGGGTGGGTGCCCAGCGCAGCTCCCCGAGGGTCCTGCAGTGGGCATCGAGTAGTCTTCATCTGAACATCAGTTTGCCAAGAACATCCTTCCACACCTGGATGGCCCCACTCTCTGTAAGGGCTCATTAAAATAACCAAACAAGGGTCTGCAGCACCACACTTTAACTTCATGCCTCCAAATCCTGAAGAGGGTCTCTAACTCTCTCCTAAGTAAGTCTTTTGTGGACAGAATTCAGGGCTGCCTTGGCTCTCCTCCGCCACTCCCTGCCAGCGCTAAACCCTGTGCGCAGTCCTGGCTGCGAGGCACAGCAAAGCCCTCCGCTCCTCCGGAGCCCTGTGAAAATTCCTCGGGTAGCAGCTCTGTTACTTCTGGATATTTGGTTTTACAACTATTCCTTTCCTCTCTTTTTGTTACCTTTACAGTTTTAAATCCTTTTGGGTATGAAGTTGGGCACTTTGTAGGACATATTCTACTGGTGAAAGGACCTGGATTGCTGGATTGGATTTATAAAGCAAGAAAAAAAATGATTACTGGTATTTTTATTTTTTTGGTAGGCTGGGGGTTGGGACTTTCCATCTAACAAGAGCAGCTGGACTCCGAGCTCTTTCAAGAGCAGAAATGTTGCTTCAGGTTCATTTCCACAACCCCATAGTGCTGCATTTATTATTTGCTTTTACTCACAAACTAGTTGTGGTTACCAAAAAAAAAAAACAACCCAAAAAACCTCTTCCAAACAAATGACATTTTATCTTTTTCTCCACGGGAGAATAAGGTTGACTGCTACTTATGCTTTGAGGTTTGGATATGATTGAGATGAAACATCTGTTAAGAAAAAAGGTAGGGGGGGGGACTTTTTTCTGCTAAAAATATCATTCCTTTTTTTTTTTTTTTTTTCACCAAACTTGAAACATGTGATGAAATTCAACTTTTAAAATATAACCCTGGAGCTACTTGAAACTATAAAAGTCTCCTCAGTATCTGAGGCAAGTCAGAATTTCCACTGTTCAAGCTGGGCTTTTATGAAGAGCAGACTTTAGAAAAAGCTGTAATCTGTCTAGGTAACAAAGGGCACTTGTTCTGCCTGGTGAGGTAAAACTTTGGGTTTCTGTAGCTACTGCAGCAGAAGTGGAGTTGAAGCACACAAAAGCACCCTGACTGATACACACTTTGAATTTGGAATAGCAACTGGCAAAAGCAATATGCTTTTCACTGAAATTGCCTCTGTAAGTCTGCGTGTACATGCCTGTGTATTTGTAAGGTTCAGCAGGATGACAGGTTGTTGTGTCTGAACTACCCAGCCCAAAGGTTCAGGCATCTATCTAGCTTTACATCTATCCAGCCGTCTGTAGAAAACGATGGCTCCTAAATCTGATCCCAGAAACGCAAGAACTGTTTAATCCTGTCATAAACTGTATCCTCACATGAGACACTGTGGGATATGAAATCCCTACGGGCAGGAGCACACATATGGGATCTAAACAAAAGCCTACAGCAGAAAGCTATCAAAAACCCAGCAAAGGGAGCACTCCGAAACTCGGTTGCCTGGCTGTGTCAAGGTCAAGTCAAACACGAACTGGCAACTTTAGGAATATTCGGGAGTTGCAGCAGGCCATAGTGCCTATTAAATGCTGTATTCAGGGTTTCTAAAAATGAATGTAATGTTTCATGTAAAGGCAAGGGATTTGAAACAAATATATTGTCTTCTGAAACAGCAAGGGCCAAAACTTCTTTCAATTACAAGAGCACAAAACTGGAATAATTCCATGAACACCAGCATGAGAATATTATCTGGCCCCAAATCTTTGCCTGGAAATATGCTCTAGTTTCACATGGATTAAAAAAGGAGAGAGTCACAAGAGAGTCAGAGAAGAATGGCATTTTGACTCACTTTTCAAAAACATGTTTAATAAAACCTCCACGAACTGTGGTCAAAGCTACAAGAAAAATAACTGGTAATAATCGTTGCTGGGAAATTAAAAGTAGAAAAGGGCCTTTGTTCTTCAAGTAGAATAAATGAAACCACTGGTATTCATCATGTTTCCAGAGAGATTGTTTTCAAACTCCTGACTTGTTCCCATATTTCATTCTTTGTTCTTGGTGGTGGATGTCCTGGGGCAAAGTTCAAGTGCATTTTTATACTGCTGCACACGTATAGTAATGGAGCTTTATCTCTGCACCATATACACTAGGTCAGCTGTCTCCCAGAGATACGCCCGAGTCCTTCAGTTTGCCAAAGTGCATCTGACGGTACACCCTGCCTCCCAGATTAGTCACCACTGTGGTGGCAGGACAGCAGGACACGAAGACGGATGTGACGGGCTGTAACCCAGCCACCTCGGGTGGTGGTAGGGGTTTGACAGGCGTACCCGTGCAGTGAGCAGCCAGTGCAGAGCTGTGCACCAGCCTGCATTCCTGTGTGCTCAGTGTGATTGTTACCCAGCCTAAGCTAGATGAACAGCTCACCTGGATATGCCTACACACGCTACAGTTCCTTCCTCCTCTGAATCACACCGTTGACAGCCCAAGGGAAACACCAATGACCAAGACTGATTTGGTGCACCCTGATTACTGAGGCCCAGCCCTTTCAAACCTCATGCACAGAGAACGAGCCTCACGTCACTGGCACCCGTTCCTTGCCCCTATCTCAGTCCCGCTCCATGGTAGCTTCCCTTGGGCTTCACTCACTGGTGTGAGCAACCAGCTGGGTGCCACGGTCTGCTGCCTGAGCGCTGCCGTGATGCTTCGCTCACCTTCAGGATGTGGAAGGCAAATGCGAGAGCCCTCCTCCCTTTGATGAGATCTCCCTAAGCTATGTAGTTTTGCACTTTGATTGCCTTGCCTCCTACATGCACCCTGATCGTCTGCCTCTTCATGCTACAAAAGAAGCAGCTTGAGGAGACTTGTAGACATAGGTTTTCAACAGCTATATCCACAGGTGACTCTCTGCCTCCTAGCAAACTAGTTCACGACTACCCTAGAGCTGAGAGTAAACGAATATTCTTATTGTTGATTGATTCTTTTTCTAATGACCATTCAGAAAGAGCGTTAGCTTCTCTGTCAAAGAAGGAAAAGTTGCCAGTCTTAGGTAGGAGAGAGTATGGAAAACAAATATTTTTATGAATACCAAGCATGCATATAATATTAAAGCTTCCCATGTTTAAGGTGTTCATAGGGATCAACTCTGTGCTTTTTTGAGGTGCTTGTTCATTTCCCTTTTCATTACCTTGGTTTTCTACTGAAATATTTTTTGTAGATTACACACAATTAAATTAACATCTGGCTTTCTTCAGACACCATGAAGAACAGAGACCACTTGTAAGTTTGGAAGGATTTCTTGTGTACTATACTTTGAAACGCTGCCTCTGTCATATTGTGAGGGACAGACATAGAGGCAGGAAATCCCAAGCTCTGTTCTCAGCTTTGCTATTGTGTCCCTGAACCAAACACGCAACTTGCTTGTGTTCAGGCATGACAACTTTCCAGCAGCATACAATGATCTGAATACAGAGACCAGTTAAACTATCAGTTACACCAGGTATGATCTTCCCAGTCCAATGCAGAGGATTAATAACCCACAACAAAACTCTCAAACCATAGACAAAACACGTCATCTATCAAAAACTGTTAGGCAGCACCGGTAGGAGCTGGTGGGTTGTCAGCTAAAGAGAGTGGTACCCTACATGCAGGGAACAAGCACGGCACGGACAGCAGAGCACATACCCTCCGCATAGCAGCGGCTCAGTGTGAGGAGGAAAGCTCACCCTCTGAGGTGACATAACAGCCCACTTTTCACTGCCTTTCTGTGCTCCGCTTGCCAACATGGGTGGGAGCTGTTAGACACTGTAAAGGTCCATTTGGAAACACCTGGAGACCACAAAGTCATTAGACACAGGCCATGGCCAACCATTGGATGGCAACAGTCTTTCATCACTACTGCCCTGGCTGCACTTGAAACAGCAGCTCTAGAAGTAAAAGCTTCTGATCCAAATACCACCCCCCCTCAACTGGAACAGCTAATGTTAAGAAACACTTGTACAATTTTATAATTTTTTTTTTTTTTTTAAAAAGTGCCTTATGCCATAAGATTTTCCTCCCACTCATGGCAAACAGCCTACCTGCTTCTTATAATTTCCTGGATCTGTGTATGACCACAGGAAAACTTCTGCTAATCCTACCAGTCTCATGTTCTTTGGTGACTTTTATTCTAACTGCCAAACTAAGCAGTTTTCTCTTGGCACTCTCCACTGCTCCTTCCCGCCCCCCCCCTCCCCATGTTCTTTGGTAGTCCTTCCAATTCACAGTAACCAGCTTATCAGCTTCCAGCCTCGGCAGGGACTAGCTGTTTGTCAGATAATGGTGGCTGGTGCCCGTGGGTCACCCTGAAACTGAAGATATTTTTCAGAGTTGTTTCATGTCACATTTAGTAGGAAAGGGTACAGCAGAAACCTCTTGACAACTGAAAAAAATACAGCCAGTGAGCAAAGCCAGTGAGCAAGTGATCTCTGAGGTGATCACATAGCATATACTCATGTATAGCAAATCTATGGTAAGGGCGTAGGATTAGCAACAAGTCATTAAAATGCAGAGTTCCATATAACATCCCTGCAGGCTGACCACAAGAGCACCTTTAAGGTAGAACTATTAGCACTCTGTTTGCAGTGTCAGTGATGAACAGGTATTTGGTTTAAGAACACGACAGAGAAGGGACCTTCATTTCCTGGAACGCAGCAAGCCTGCATCAATAGTACTAAGTAGGTAATAACAACAGTGCTGAGCTAAAGCAACTTTGCCTGTGTGCAAGATGCAATCTATGTCTTTTCTATAAATGCACTGGAATTCCACGTACATAATACATAAAAAATTATTTAAGCTTTAGAAAATAAATTAAATGACCATCATAACTGAAGGCATTAACTAGGAAGGAGCATGCAGTTTGAAACAACTGCCGTTTATTACCCATTCATAGCTCGGCCTAGCACAATACATGAATTTATTACAGCTGAGAGATTATCCAAGTATGGTAAAAACTTTCTCACAGGCAAATAGGTGGTTAGCTAAAACCAGTTAAAATGCTTGTTCAAGTTTCCTTTGCTGACAGGTTTATAAACAATTTGGGCCCACGTACCACACCTTGCCACCCTTTCTCTGAGTTGACAACCCAACAGATATTCTTCCAATTACCAATTTTAGAAACAACTCCAGGAATGAAAGTCTTCACTGAATTTTTCCTGAGCAGAGAGACAGAGGAGAGGGAATTATCTTGCAATGCATGAGAGCAGCCCTGCTGCAGGGTGCTGTGGGGGAGCATGGGCACCTCGGCAGCACCCGCGTGGAAGCCAACATGCTCTGGGCTGTCTGGGATGCATATGGGGGGGTCCGGGAAAGCTGACAGCGTTGAGCATAAGATCAGCAGCCTTAAACCACTAGTTCATCCTTTACTAGTGGTTCCTTGTTTGCTTATCAGTTCTTATTAAAGTCAAAAATCACAACACAGCTCTTCGTGGTGGAAACTGTTAACCACACCTCCGCTCCCACTTGACCACATGTTCCCTGGACACTGGATGGAGGAAGAAGAGGATGAAGGACTAACTGGACATACTAGTAACATCTTGAAAAACATATAATAATATTAAAAATATAATGAATTATCTTTCTGCTTTGCTGAATACAGCATGCCTTACTTGAAGGTTTAGAAATTCCATAATGTTTTGTAAATATGTGAAAAATAGCTCTTTTACAGATATGATAAGACTTTTTTTTTTCCAGCAACAACATGTGCTTTGAACTCTGCTGGAGGGGTGTCTAATATTTATGGGCAAGAATATGACCTGAATAATTTTGTCCTTTCTGGTACCAGACAAGGGAACATCTTACATTGTCAAGGGACTTGGATACATCCGGTTTGGGAAATATCAAAAAATGGGTGTGTTGATTTAGGTCAAGCTCTGTCACTACTTTCAGCAGGACCTTGGATATCCTGTTCAGATAAGGCACTAGGAAGGCTTGGATCTTCTCCAGTCTTCTGTTGAGAGAATAACAATCAACACAGCACCTTCAGCTGACAAATGAAACAGGGAACAGATTGCTATCAGCGTAAGAGCCAGCTCCTCTGACAGGTGTACCTGATCTCACAGAGCTACAAGATTTCTGGTTTGTAGAAACAGTTAAGTCATACTTTTCATGAGAACCGTGACATGAGAAATCACATTATCACATAACTAATTGGGGTCATATGTTAAGTATCTCCTGAGTTTAAGGACTTCACCTTGAACTCCAAAAGGAAGCTGAAGTAGACCGATAGCTGTATCCCACTGAGCTCTAAAGAGCTTGTATTGAGACACGAGGGAAATTGCCTCTTTTCCACAATCAGTCTGTGTCAGAGGGATATTTTCCTGCTTCTGGTTCAGATACCACAAGCAGGGATAAAACAGGCCGCTCTGAAAAGCTTCTAAATGTTCAAGCGATAAGACAGAGGAACCCCAGTTCACTTCATAAAGACACGGAGTGGTCAAGATAAAGCTCTCCTAGTCTACAGGCTTTAGCTGTGAAAATTTCCCAAAAGGTCTGGGGAAAGGAGGTGAAAAGAGTTCTGGAAAACAAGAGCAGGACTCTTGAATGATTCATTTAAAAGCTTACTTATGCCTTGAAGAGCAGAGAGAGAACTTGGATGTCATTATTGAACACACTAATAGCAGCTGTCTTTCTGAGGCACCTGCATGTCTCCATGATGGAAGAGTGACTTGCTATTTGATGCTACGTGCAATTCCTGTCTGCCATTTTAGCTTCCCCACTGAAACAAAATGAAAAATATCTCCCAATGTCTGTGCTAGTTTTTGTGACTTCTTCCAGAGCCACCTCCAGTCATTCCATTCCGGTGACCTACTATTCTATCGAGGGACAAGGATGAGAAAATTCAAGCTCTTTTATCCTAGACATGAAGAGTAATGAAGCACATGCTTCCTGTGCAGAAACTGCTGGACAGGAAAGTTCAAGCACAAGAAGCTTGTACACAGCCACAGCAGATTGCACAAGTACTCTAACTTTGGCAAGTGGAAGTCTCTGCAATGCAGTGGGAAAGCACTGCTAAACTTGGAATGAAAGCTGCAAATGAATCCACTACAGAACCTATATCTAGCATGCCCTACTGTTGAGTTATTAATGAAGAAGAAGGGAAACAGAGTAAGAGTAATATGGAGAAGAGACTGAGGTTTCCATTGGTGTCTCTTGTCTAAGGAAATCACGGACCACGTAAGAGAAAAATCAAAAAATTTCAATTTAGTTGCTTGCCCAGCAGCAAAATCAAAGGCAGGTGCTGGATATAATAGACAATACTGGTCAAACTGTTTCTTTCTGCACAGCACTCAGTAAACAGAGTCGCCACTATTGAGTTCTAACCTCTTGTCATGCAGCAACATTGAGTCAACAATCCGCTCTCATGGCTTAATGCTTTTGATGTTTACTTTGTTCTTTCTGTAGTTCAAAAGAAAGCACTAATGCACCAGTCCTCTTACCAAATACAATCTTAATCCCAGAATCCCGAGCCTTTTGCTGTTGGCCAGTTAAGTCTGTTAAGACGAAAGGATTTGATCAAGCTTTACATAACAACACAGAAGTTAAATCCAGCAAAGAGAGTTCTTTTTATCTGTACTGCTCAGACGGTTAAGAGGGGGAAAAAAAGAGAGGGAGAAAAAAAAAAAAAAGGTAATGAACTTGGCTATGTAAAACAAAATAAGGAATTCAATTATTTCTCTTATTGCCACTTTGTCTTTTCAGTGAGAGTCTTCTAAAGAACTCAGATTTATTCTCCAATAAAGTCTCTGTGAAGGCTGTAACTTTCCCCTAACACAGAACTGTGGCACCTGCTGTGCTTTTTTGCAAATCTGAGAAATGTTTCTTTTTCATTTTTTTTCCCTTCCCTACAGTGTATTTATAAAGACAGAATATAGTTCATTGATTAGACACTTGCCTGGTACTTGGTAGAGCTGGGCTCAAGTCTTTGTTTTGCCATTCACGTCCTTTGTGAGCTTAGCCCAACCAACCATGTTTCAGTGTGTTACAGCTCCCCATCTCTGAAACTAGTCATCAGTGATGTTGATGTTATCCTATGACACATGAATGTATAATCATGCAACATATGTTACACCAGTACATATGTAAAGATTGTGAGCTAGTGAAATAAAAGCAGAGCAACTATTTTATATTAATATGCTTTCTAGAATATGAATTACATTTTCACACAAAACATTTCTATGCAGAAATGAACTATGACAGTGGTCATCTTGTACCTAAGTCCCACACAGAATTCAAGCTGTGCCCTAACAAAGGTCTCAAATCATGTTTTAGCTTCACTTTATGCTAATATCACAATTTTATACTAGTACTATCACAATCACCCAAAAATATTATGCCAGTAAAAAGTACTAAGTTATAGAAAAAGGGTGAAAGCGTCCTGCTTTCACACAATGCTTCTAGTATCATCTGTTAATTATAAGAAGATTTTAAATACCCCATTCGAGAGGGAAGTAGCTAACACTGTCCCCAGCATGGAAAGCATAGCGTGGAGATCTGAGATCCAAAGGGACGAGGACCAAGCCTTGGCAATCCACATGCATTTGCCCGAGCACCAGGTGGGAACAGTTACCTGCCTCCCAACTGGAAAGATGCCACAGAACAGCTCTTCCCCAGTGGCAGCACACAAAGAAAGGACCACCTGCTGGTATCTAAATCTTGTCTTCACTACTCAGCTACTTCATAAGAAATGAGACGCATCAGAAGTAATAATGTAAAACTGCTGAAAGACTGAAATTACCATAGCCTAAAAGGTTTTACACCTGCTGACTAGTTTGGAAATATTATATATTGGATATTATGTTTGCTGTGCAAGACAATTCTGCACAACAAAGTAAGAAAAAATTAGAGGCAAGGAAAGGTAGAATGAGACATAGAAAAATGAAATTATTCACTGACATTTAATAACCTGTGTTATGCAGATTCTCCCATAATTCTGAAAATTAAAAAGCCACCCTTTATTAGAGTTACGTCCTGCTATGAGCAGAAAGGAAAACGGTGGTGAAGTTAAATACTGAAACACTTTTAACAAACACTGACTCCACCATGGCAAGTATATCTTGCTTTGTGTTTAACATAGCCTACAAGCACTAGCTGAAATTGAGCTCCTATGGTACAGGCACATATGGGAACATTCTTTGTAAATGGAAGACATGACAGAAACATGGGATCCAAGAAACACAGTATATTAACACATTTCACAGGTAAGGAACTGGAAGACAGACATTCTTAACATAGAGAATCTTTCAAGTTCCTTTTAGACAGAAGTCTCTACCACCAGACACAAATGACTGGATTATAAAAGGACACAACTTTCTAAATTAAGCTTGACATGGTTCATTGCTCTAAATAAATTGGGCATATTGTTTCCACTAGTCTATAATATAAATCTAGTGCACAGCCCATGCAATCACTTGTTATACTAGAGTGTTTCACAGAGAGTTTCTGAAGTCTCGTTTCTTTGTTTTTTTTAAAAGAATGAGCAACAATGTCCTCAAATTAATCTCTTCTGTTCATCAACCCCCACTTGCCCAACTGAACTTCAAGGTACCTCAGATGTGTTCTCTGGTACGCAGAATACAGTGCCCACACTCAGGGTCCCCAAAGGCCCTTCCCATCACAACAGTGATTCCTTCTCCACTGCAGGGAGATGCCTGATCACAGATGAAGAGATGAGATGAGCCTTAGAAAGAAGTTATCTGAGGCCATAATGATTCCATTCATATTCAAGAGAAATGTATTGAGTAGGAGTCCCTGGTCTTTATTAGAAATTAATGCAGGCATTTCTAAGTCTGGTTTGTGTAACACAGAAGGGTGTGCAGCATATCACAAAACCCAATGCTAACATTTTCAGTGATCACATTTACCACCTCTGCTGGGGACAGTGATATTCACTACTACTACCAATGCCAAGAGAAGCACCTGGGAAAAAATTGTGAGACCTCGAATTAAAACACTTGGTCCCTATGATACAACTGGGTGACTTTTTTCAATACTTGGAGGATAGTGGTAGGAGATACAGAAATAATACCCTATTCCCATCTTAACAGTTTTGCCAGGCAAGTAACACATCAGTATATCAAGAACTGCACTCTCATAAATGCATTCTCACAGACTTGTTCACTGACTTACTCCAATACCCCTTAATATTAAGCAAGAAGTTTTGTTCTTTAAATACCTTCTAGACGAAAGTGTTCATCACCAATAGTATCTCTGTAGCCTTCCCCAGATAAATCCTGTTAAAAAAAAAAAAATTAATGACAAATATACTATATACAAAGTGTCGAGGTGTTAAGAATATGTATTACTATTGCCAGGATTAATTTAAAACACCAATAAGAGCACAGAAGTTGTTTTCCAGGAAAGAAGTCAATCACTTTATTAGTGGTAGTCAATGCGTTTGGTGCTATTTTACAATGCTCTGAACATACTTTAGGACAAAAATTTAATGGAGAGGAATAGATTGTACAGGGGAAAGAAAAAAGAAGTGTTCATATTCAAATCCTTTTACAAAGTAGATTAATATTTAGGATGACAACATTCTGTCAATCAAGCAAGATTTAAAAAAAAGGCAAATGGAAATGATAGAGAAGAAATAAGCCCTTGTCTACCCACAGAGGAATGTTATCACTTGGTTCCACCAACACAGAACTTTTCATATGCCAGAGGTCACCCAAGAAATGCAGATACCAGACTCTAAAGAGCTGCCTGATCCTTCAGTCCTGAAATTAATGAAATTTTGTCAGCCCCAGTACATCTAGAGCAATACAGAAGAAGATGCCATAGATATGCAGATGATCTTATCTCAGACCCAAACCCTATTTCTCTAATGGTGCTGAAGTAGCAATAAAGGACATCAGTGGGATTTGGAGCTAATCCCACTTACAATGACCCTGAAGAGCATTCTTACTCTCATATTAGCAAACCCTTCCAGCTCCATCCCCCCCACCCAGCTAAACCATAAGCAATGACAGCTATCCTCCTGTTTTGCTTTCTCCCATTCATTCCTAAGGCTCTGGCATCACCATAACGTCATTGACCTTACATTACAGTCTGGCTCCCTAAATTCTCCACTAACACTCTCTGCCACTGATAAATAGTTATGGTGATAAAGAAGAATATGGTCCTAAAAAACTGGGGTGCTGCACTCATGGCCATTTTAACTTCACCTGCAAAAACATACTAGGAACACAGAGCCAGCATTCTCAGCATCAACCTATGAACTACAAGTTGACGGTATGGAGCTTTTTGCACATGATAAGAATAAGGGAATAACCTGTGAAAATTAATGTCTGGATATATTAATTAGCTTTATTGTTAAGCAATTTTATCATGATAAAAGCAGTTCACCTCTTTTTCTTGCAAAAGCCAACAGACATTCTTTTCTGCCTTCCATGTGCCCAAATGTTATTCTTTGAGATTAGTTATCAGAAATAACTAAGCCACAAAAGCCTGTCTTAGGAATTCTTCAGTATCAATTTCTGCAACAGCATTTTAAAAATTAGATTTCACAGAATCTTACTGGATAGCTAGCCCAGAGACCCTGAAAATACCATTCTGTTCATAAGCAGATAGCCTGAAATAAAGTTAGAACTCATGGGCCAAATGGCCCTGAGAAATGCTGGCAACTTGGCCCGGAATCCTAGGATTCTACACAATTTTATAGCACAATGTTGCTATAAAAGCTGCCACTCTGGATTTAGCTTTCCAAGAAGCAAATCACAAAACCTATTTTGTTTTCTCGAGTTTTTGTTCCAGAAAAAAAAGGTCTCTCTTTTTGAGCATGTGCTGATTAATATCTATCATTACCTTAAAAATTATGGAAGAAATGGACAGCGAACGAAAAGAAGACATTAAATGTTGGCATAACTTCTCATATTTCTGCAAGATGGTCTTGTAAAAGTTAGTATACTTTTGTTTGATCAAATTCCCCCATGTCATCCTCTTCCATGAAGCTCAGAGAGCACACCTCTGACTGCTCTCATAGATAATGAGATATATAGAAGTGACTACATAGGCATATATGGCACCTCTGCTCTCTCCCACAATGCTAAATATTAAATAACTGGTTTGTTTGTGCCTTTTTTTTTACTAAACTCAGATTTCCTGCTCCTTCTCACTCTCTTGGGAAAAAAAAAAATATTTTCTGTTAACCTGGTCAGCAAATATGCAATGAGTATGTATGATCTTACTTGTGATGGCCCTGTGAGGAGAATACTATCTAGCTGGTAGCCTTCATCTCTTAAAATTTTAGCAAAGCAAGCAGTGCATCTGGGTATCAAATGTTGCCTGCTAAAATGATGTCATTAATCTCATCCTCTACAAAACCTGCAAGTCATTAATTGTTATGATTTTTCAAAAGGCGTTACTTAAAAATGAGCACACATTTGTTGATGTAAAAAGCACCATCAATTAACTCAATAGAAAAGAGTGGAAGACAAAAGTGTAAAACAGTAGAACAAAGCATTAATATTCATTAAGCTAGCTTTCTTATTTTCTCACTTTTAATCATTACATGGGTCTTAAGTAAATATGTTTTATAGTCTAGTTTCACTCCTTGTCTAGCTCCTAGTTATTTACGTTAAAGTAGTAACTTAATGCAAGCAAATTTCCAGTGTTTCTGCCTTAAACCAAATTATTATAAATTACTAAATTCTAGAAAAGTATTTTTATGATGTTGAACCATAATATTAGTGTTAAATGCCACATAAATTGGCAATCCATCTTGACACTGATGAGAGTATCGCTTGGATGTTTTAGGGACACATTTAAGCAGAATTCCTCAGCTCCCATTCAAATATGTTCCTCTGTGTGTGTAAGATTATGACATGTATTATCTTTGATAGACAGGTGTGTATCTGTGAAAGGTGTGGGCAACTCTGGGATTTCACAGCAAAAAAATTGAAGGGGAAAAAACCCAAACCTGTATCATTCGTATTATTATCATTAACTCCCCTGTCAAAAAACTGCAAGAGAGTTACCTGACTATTTTTATCATGAGACAGATGTCACAACCTGAATAAATACCAAAATGCACCTGCTTGAGGAAAGGATTTTGGACAGTGTATGCAAAGTCACACTCAACAGAAAAGTACGAAAGCTGAGCAAGCATCAGAGAAAACAATTGTGACCGCAGCTCATAGTGCATAATGGAGTAATAATCCCAGTAAGCTGTACAAATTGAACATTTGTACAATTTGAACAAATTGAACGTAAGAGAGGGCATCTGCTCCCAGTTACCCATATTCAGAAAATGGACTAGAGCAAAAGAAAAGGGTAGCTATGTAAGACAACTTGCAGCTCAAGAAATTCTAGTGGGAAGCAAACGCTATAGCCAGGTAGGAATATTTGACACGGGGGAGAAGCGTGTTCGAGCACAAAGGAAACACAGGCTCCAGGGGACGAAAAACCCAGCAGCGGCTCTGCCGCTTGGCCGGGCTGTGCGGCGTGGGCCGCCCCGCGCAGCTGCAGCAGCCCGGCCCGCGGCAGGAGCGGTGCCCGAGAGAGCAAAAGCAACAACGTTTAGGTCATAGGTAGTTGTATATCACTGTCCTGACACGATGTTTTAAATCACAACACTGCACTTTCAAACTGGAACACCGAGTCATGAAACAACCAAAACCAGATGTACCCTGTGAAATACTATATAAATGAGGTCAGCGAGCACTTGAAAGAATAAAGAAAAGAAACATTTAATGTAGCAGGATTACTCCAGCATGCCATATCTATAGGTTGCTAAACAGGAACCCACCTAGAATAAGTGTCTCTACCTAACTGGGAGTTTTCCAGATAAGTAAGTTGGCCTCCATTAGCTGCCAACACAAATCACACAAAACGACTGAGATTCAGGCTCAAACATCTGCTTCAAAACTCTGAACAGCTGGCTGCCTGGCCTGGGTAGAAAGGACCTTGTGTCCCATGTATCCCATTCTGATAGGTGCCGCTGTACTCAGCTGAGATTCAAGAGGGTGGGGGTGGAGAGAAGAGTTAATTAGTGCAACTCCCTCAGAAATGCTGCTGAGTATATACATACATGAGGAAGAAAAACAATCTTTAAAAGCTCCCACACCCCAGGGCTTCTATTCAGCTGGTTACAACTCAGGCAATCGTCACTCGCTTCCCACCTTTGCTGTGCAGTCAGACGCTGATGAATTCTAACTCGCTGGGAATTTTATTTTTTTAACCCCAGCCTCAGCCCTAACCACCCTGTGCAGTTTTCTTACTGATACAAGCCTCTGGAGACTAAAGGCCAGGCACTCACTCGGGGGCTTCCAGTTATTGACTTCTTTTTCACCAGCTATCTGAAAATGCTGCCATCCAAATCCTCACCCATCGTTCTGCCTACATTGCTTTATTTCTCCGATGTCTTTGCTGGCTCCCTTTCTGCTTCTACATCGAGGTTAAGCTCCTTGTCTTCACCTTCCAGGCTCTACACAGTTGTATTTGCTCTCGCATCTCCTAGCCCTACCTCCTAACCCCTATGCCCACCGATTCCTTCAATCTTGGTCATCAGTATGACTCTTTCTACCTGTCCTGGCTCTGCCTTTTCATGCCGCTCTCCACAACATCCAGCAGCCAGCACCTACGAGCCAAAGCTACAGAACGCAAACAGGCTGTATTTTAGCAACCCACATTTGGACTAACAAGGTGTTAAATAAAGTTTTGCTTTTGGTGTAAGTAGAGACAGCTACATCCATAGATGTATTAGATATATCAAAGGATAACGTTTAATTTAGGTAGGTTATCATGATAACAAGCACATTTTTAAAGTTTGGACCCCCCTACTCCCTGTATTACATCACAGTCAATATTGTGTTAATTAATATTTTTCAAAAAGGTGTTGCTCTTCTCAAGTAGAAACAAGTTGCTTTACCTCTCCTCCTTCAAACTTCTCATTAAAATCCTTTGATTTAGCCTTAAGATACTCTATTTTCCACATTTTTTGTAGAAAATATGCACACATTTCCTGTTTTAATGAAGTTCTTATCAAGGTATCATATCCACCACTTTCCCCGAGTAAAACACATGCAAAATGACAAATTGTCAGCCAAGAAAACTTTCCTCCCTATTTTTAACCATCTGACTGAAACATGTCTTTTTTTCTTCCTTTATTCTCATATTGATGCAATAAAGTTCCAGTACTTTTGGAAAGAGCAAAGTTGAAGAAACGCCTTTCACAACAGGACTGCAAGGGATAAGATATGTGGTAACTCTAACATCTTGTGGAGCAGATTTTATAATGGTTTTAAAGTAGCTGCCAACAAGAACGCTGTGTCACCTATGCACAAACTTCCATTCTTGATGTAGACAAAAAACAGTCCCAAGCAATAGAGGTTCAAGAGAACAAGGATGCCCTTTGGCCTTTCACTCAAACAACCAAGGACTCAGCCCGACTGCTAAGTGGCTATTCTGAATGCTCCAGTCTCACTTGCAGGAAACAAGTTTCCAAAATAAGTCTGATTTTCATATAGCGAGTCCTCAGCAGATTTTGAAAACCGAGTCTCTTGAAGATGCTTCAGGAAACCCATCCAAACCCCAAAGCAGTCATTAGTATTGTTTTACTTTATTTTTAATCTTCTCCAGACGTCAAGACAAAGAGGTAAAAGATTTTTTTGAAAAACAACTGATGGGAGGAACCTAGCTCCCCTCTGGGTATCTGAAATTTCCCACGGAGTAGAAACATAGCCGTGTGTAACTATGATCAACTCAAGCCTATTCTTCACTACTAGGAAACCTATTCACACCTCAAAAAAGGGTATAATTTATTTTAGGATAATGCAGGTGAAAGCAGATACTGAGTTATCTGAGGTGATCATCATTCTTTACAAATACAGCTTTACAACCAGGCCTAAAACTTGGAAATTAAATAAACAAATAAATAAATAGAGAGATAATTAAACTGCTTGTAATCAGACATACTTGGAGATGACATTTTGCTGGGTTAGCAGGTTCCATGCATACAAACCCATGCAGTCAAATATACATAAGTAGATGATTGTGCATACAATTTTGTGTGATCACTACTTACAGGCAAAAGATAAGAATGCATTTGGGGCATGCATTTGGCTCTCTCCGCATTTGGAAGTGAAGCCTTCATATTAATATTCTCTTTCAAAAATGCTTGAAGATCCCCCTCATAAGCCTTTTCAAATAAACCATATGCTTCTGTATTACAGTGTCCTATTTAGGACAAGAGCTACCTTTCCTTCCTTGTTCATAAGTAATCTATATACCCAGGGCCTTACACAGACAAAGTATATATTCCAAGCCTCACTATAATGAAAATTGAAACCAGACAAATGCAATTAAGAATTAAAGCATATACCATATAGAAAAACATTATAGAGCAATACATATTTATGCTTTGGTTTAAGCCTAATATTGTTTCTCCTACGGCATATTTTACCTTTCCTTCTGCAACCATGAGGTTTTACGTTTTCTTTTTCTTTGTAAGTTTGCCATTCCAGGTAATTTAATAGGAAAGATAACTCACCAGGATTCAACTTTCTGTAAAGAATGTGTAAAGCAGCTCCCACTTGGAGAAGAAGTCAAGGTGACTTTAATTACTAGACCAACATTAAAATACACATTGCAACTGCAATAACGCAGTTTCTTAAGCAGAAGCAGCAAGCTCAACTTTTATAATGTTTTCTTTCTCTGAAATAAGAACCTGGTGCTCTGTGATCCATTGCAGATGGGTTTTTCTTCCTCCACCATGCATGGAAGCTTCTCTCAGATAAAATTTCTTCACAATATAATCACAGCAGGTAGAGTTGTTAAGAAAACAGATTTCTCCTCTAAGATCTCTGATAGATTATCTTGGGTGGGTTTAGCTGCTGTGGTTTAGGATTTTATCTGCCTTTATCTGCCATGATGGCCTCTATGTCCAAAGTTACGATATTCCTAACAGAGATAGCAGAAGCCAATGGGTGTAGCACACCAGATACTGAAATTCATCCTTTGGTACCTCAGCACGAAGTTCATACTAATATACCAGCTCAAAAACTATGATGGTGAAACACACAAATGCATTCAGTTTGGCTGCCTCTGCTCTAGGAGCAGTAATTCCCAGCCATAATAATATGGTAATAGTGTTTGAAATCACTGCATCTATATCCACCAATTTGACAGAACTGGAGTGCCTGCAGTCTCCTCTCACAGAAGGTGAATGTAGAGCAATTCCAGCTGCTGGTAAAATACTGTGAAGATAAAGACAGGATAACAAGAAAAACCCACAAACCCCTTAATCTCCAGTCACAAAGGATTGACAACTATTAGAGGCTTATGAGGCAAAAAAATATTGCCAATATCTTTATATCCCTGTTACAGACCCTCAAATGGGTGCAAGGAGCAGCTGTACAATACGCTTTTAAGGATATCCCATCCATAGGAACACAAACATGATGTGTTGAGGAAGTGAAAGTGCAAAGTAGATGGGCACTTACACAAAAGACTTCATGATGGATGTCTGAATAAATAAGAAAGGAAACGTGGTACTTTTTGCTCCAGGTTGCTTGCAACATGCAGCTGAATCTCTTTTGTCCCAATCCAACACCTGGACTAGGCTTTTCAACAGGACAAAACACAAATCCTTTCTTCATCCTTCTGATATATTTCTTTTCTCCTCCTAAGAAGATTGGGTAGCAGCAATAATGAAACACGCTTTTTGCAGGTAACTGTCATCTCTGCTGCAGTGGGTAAATGAGCATCCTCTTTTAGTGGTCAGTCACTGCAACGTCCATTCAACAAAAGCTACCAACCTGCTCATTTAACTTGAATCATGAGACTCCTACGTGCCATGGAAGATAAGCATGCTAGTAAATACATATCTATTTATATCCTGTATACCAACCCCCCCCCAAAAAAAAACTATAGAAGTAAAAAATATCTATTTAGGGGACAGGTTTATTTAGATCATTCCAATTTCAAGACAGAACATTACTGTTTCTATGGTGTTTTCACCCTGGATTTCATGGATCTTCAGAAACTTTTGCTAGGTGTTTCAAAGTGACATCTTCCATTAACACTATTATTGGAATTCTGGAACTATTATGACTTCTACTTTTTAAGGGGATAGGGTGAGACACGTTTTTTCAAGGACTTAGACCAGACAAGAGATGATGTAATTGAAAGCAACTGTATGAACAGACCTATGGATTCAGCAGTCACTTTCCAACTGAAGGGTCCAACCATCTCCAACTGAAAAAGATCATCAGTCTGAGATTAAATAGGACTGAAACAAGAAATGACTGCTTTTTGCTATATCTAAATTCACTTTGAAGCTACTGCAGAAGGATAAATGAACTCACTCTACAGATTCAGCTATTTACCTTACTTTGTTCTTCTAGCTATCCTCTAACCTCTTTGCTGATTGTAAAATCAACTGTCCCATGTTCCCCAAGATCTTATCTTCAACATAGGTTATACTGATGAACAAGTCTAAGAACGTGAATGAAAGAGGACAAAACTTCATCTAACTTCCAGCCAGGAGAAGTTCAATAACTCCTCCAAATTGCTTATTTTGGGCTTCTTCACCACAGCAGACAGATGGACTTAACTACGTAATAAATCTGATTTTCTGTTCAACTTCCTTTCATGATAGATTTGGTTACCAAGAAACTCTTTAACAAACAGACTTAAGTGCACTGAGGTGATTTTACCCAGGCATATGCTGAGAAACAAGCATGCAGAAAATGGCTACAGTGCTTGACTACAGAAAAACTTGCTCATTTAAGATGTGATCGCTGAAACAGGGGTATTCTTTCCACCGACTTCAGTGATCGTTACAGATTTAACATACCGCATTCTGAACCTTTCTTGCGATAATAGCCTGTGTCTTCCTACATGGCACAGGTTTTCATACAGCACAAGGGCTTAAAGCTCCCCTAGAATGATAATCAATGCTCCCCTATTATGTTTATAGCTCTAAGTCTTTTCCTGCTAATGGCTGACGTATATTTATGCAGCTGGAGGAAACCTGGATTCAATAACTGCTCCACCACAGACTCACTGTGTGGTGTAGGGTAAGTCACTTAAATCTCTCTGTGCCTTCATTTTCCAACTGTAAAACAGAATTCTTGATGCCCACCTTTGCAAAGAGCTCTGAATCCTCAGGACAAAAACATACCCTGCTAAATAATATTACCTTGTTAGGAAGCACAGGTGTGTGACCCTGGACACATATGCTAATGTTGATCCATAAATCTGTCAACAGGAGGTGCTGGCAAAACAGATGGTTCACATTCCTTTTTAAACCACCTCTTTGTCCCCAAAGCCCAGGTATGTCAACGAATCATTTTATAACTGGTCAGGGTTTTAATGGGCCAGGAAGTCACAGTGAAGCACAATGCAACCAGCATTATGGCTAAAAACAGAGCCAACGAGAGGAAAAGACAGGTTTCTTTTACCCTTCTCCTCTGCTCCCTGGCATGTAGGACAAACACTGTAAGGCTCTGCAGAAGAAAGATGAAAGAAAAACCAGAACCCATCCCCACGCATTCCTGTAAGTACTACAGCATCAGTGATCATGCCTCCATGCTGACTGATGCTCCGTACATAGAAACAGACACGTTTTTTAATTACAGGCAATAAAAAACCACAGACGCACACCGTTTAAAAACCTGATTTAGATGAACAGTTGCATGTTGACCCGCAGGGTCAGGAGGATTACAAGCAAATAAAAAGTTCACTTCTAAACATTTATTTTACTTTATTTTATTTACTTAAGAGTTACCTCTATTATTAGGGATTTTGATTCTCCATCTCAATAGCTGAAAACTGAGCAGACAGCATTTTCCTTGAAACTGTTACCGTAACAGCAGGGGCTGGGGCAGGATTGATGCTGCAGGCTGGGCAGGCTGCTGGGAGGGAGCGCCTGGGCGGGCGGCCGTGCGGGACCGTCTGCCACGCACATTCCCATAAAAGGAATCCCAGGGCCAGAGGACCACATCAAAGCCACAGAGTTTAGCAGATTTCCCCTTCCCCTCCCCCTGGGTCTTTGAGACGGAGACTTCATACTCCAGAATTTAATATCTTTTTCCTCCCTCCCCCCATCAGCCCCTTTGTCTGCGTCTCTGTTCTCTAAGAGCTAACAGATGTTGATGCCATATAGTTTCAAAGAAAACTTTTGATGCCCACATAACTCATTACAACTAATATATTCCAAGAATGCTTGTAGCTCAGGAAACGCTGGGGTGAAAAAACAGAGGAGAGGGGGCAAATGGCTACACTGAATAACCCTTGAGAGAAAATAAATAGTTGACTTCAAAGTCATCAGGGAATTCTTTAACAAGCTCTTTCTTCCGCAAAACACAGAACAAATTCAGCTGAGCCTAGAATTCCCCAAGGAAAAAAATAAAGCCAAACCCCACATAAATGGCAAAGCAGAGGGAAGCATCAGAGAGGTCGCCCGGCTCGCCCAGCAACAAAGCGCAGCATTCTCGAGGTTCGATATTCCCAAGCAACCTGCACTGTGCCAGGGCACAAAAGCACAGCTGAAAAGCACAGACTGTCAACAATATAGAGAGCCCTAAAAAAAGCTAACCCTGTCTGAATGAATGCAGGCAGCGGTGAGACTGCTCAATTCACAGAGCACTTCAGTTCAGCCTTACAACTTATGCAGGAGGACATGTCACGACTGTCACAATTATAGAGAGGAAACACTTGTTTATTTAGCAAAAGCAGGTGATTGCATTTTTCAGGGCATGCAGGTCCGTGCCCTTGGCCGTTTTCTAGGGTTACATCTAGGATGCAACCCTTCATAAATTTTTCTAGCAGGTCTCCTCCTCTCCCCTGCTGCTCCAGCATACAGCTGCATCCTCCTTTCCGTTTGGTGGGAAGCCCCCCAGGAGTCACCAGGGGTTGGTGGGGAGAAGGGTTGAGAAAAGGGGGGAGGGCGAGAATGCGATTACATCAATTTCCACAGCAGGAGGATCAGATTGCATCATTGTACACAACTTGGGGCCCACTCTTTTATCCCTGATGCAGGCAAATTTCCCATTGAAATCAGTGGGAGACTTCTCTGTGCAAGGACTGCCGAATCGGGTGTTCTGTGATCACAGAATTAGAAAGCAGTAGGAAGCCACACCTGGCAGCACCTCTCTCGGCGGTGCTCTGCCCTCCGTCGGGTTATCGAATCAAAACAAACGAAAAATATAACAGCGATGTTAAATTCCTTCTCCCCCTCATACACAAACTCCTAAAAATCCACCACTGCAGTTATTGTGTAAAAGTCTGTATAAAGTTCCTACCAGTGAAATGCAGATTTCACATAAAACCAGTAACAATGAGGAAGAAAATGGGGTGGGGGAGGGGGGGAATCTATCCCACTACGTAGCCGTAGCCATCTCTCATCTAATAATTGAAATGCAAAGGGTTTTAAGGGTTTTAGACAAAGAGGTGTGTTCTCCCGCTTGGGGTTTTTTTCAGAACAGTTCAAATACACACCATAGTACCATAGCACAATATACAGAATTATTAGTTTTTCACTGCTGCTCATTTCCAGGCCCCACACTTTGCATTCACTTCCATCTGCATAAAAATTTTCCTTGTAGCAGCTCAATAGTCTCCCCGCTTCAGCTGCTGCTGCTCCCATGCACACCTTCTTTCCAGAATATTTATCCCCCAAACACACTGGGTAAACAGCTTAGGAAAACCAGAACTGAAATCTTCTATCAGATTTGTTCAGGATAAAATGTGGTTCCTCATAAAATGATTCCTTATTATCTCTCCTGCCTCTGTTTGGGGATGGATCATTTCCTTTTAGGAATAACAAGGAAGGCGTCCTCAAGCCTTGTGGCTTTGTAAGTAAAATACTGTATTACTGAGGTCATCCACCACATTTCAGGATGGCAGGAAACTGCAGCAGGAGAGCGGACAGCCGAGCGGCTCAGGTAACTCAAATCTAAGTCTGTGGACTTGGAGATTTCCACAGCGGCAGAGCGGGGCCAAGATGGAAAAAATCAGGAGAAGGCAGGGGACAACACGGAAGTAGAAAACATTACTGAGCCCTTAGGGCTAAATGCATGGAATTGGAAGATTCAAAATTCTATTCCATAAATTCAAAAGCTTACTAAACTCTCCAAATAGCGCACCTGTAAAATCTGGGTTATAAATTTCCTCAAAACACCCCAACGCATCCGGACTAAGAGGACTATTCGGTGTGCAGAAAGGCTGTGAAGCCCTACCAGAACCACTTGCGCCACGCGTCTGTGGTGGCTGCACTGCGGCAACACTCCAGACTCCATCAAACGGCAGGTTCTGACCTACTGGGATGCAGCACTCGGCCAGGAACTGCCTTCAAAGTACACTGTGTGTTTTGCCCATGATTTTCACACCTGTCAAACAGCGTATTCCAGTGCGGGCTAATTACATGCTCCTTCTGTCTCACATATAGCAGAACTGAGCGAGAAAAAAAGAATCCTGAAATACATGACATAAAATAAAGGCGATGGCCTGGGTTTAGTTTCAGCTGAGCCCTATTGTGACTATTTTAATAAATACAATTTGTCCTTTAGGATGAAAAAAATAGCAAATGATAATTAGAAGAAAAAAAGAAAAGAAAAACCAACAACAACAAAAACTTTGTAAACATTACTTACAGTGGCTATTGGCAGCAGAAGTTTACCCGGCACAAGACGAAGCACAACAGCAGCAGCAGCATAACTGAGGCTTTACATTAAAAAATAATAGGACTACAATACGAGGTTCCTCCTAAAGCTGATGATGCTTTGCCTGAATAGACTTAAAAATCTGCACCTACAGTAATACTCTTGATTTTATACCATGTTTCTGCTTTCTATACACAGACATTAACTACAGAGGAACTGATACATCCAGCTTTTTAGTAACCTTGTTGGACTCTCTCAGCTGTTTCTATACATTGAAAATTTACGTGCAATAGGCTAAGTTAGTTTTGCTGGAATTTGTCAAAGAAAAAACCCAACCTATAGATAAACCAGATCACAAAACCTTTCAAGTGTATCCCCTTCAAATGGTCTCAGCAGTAGGGGCCCAGCAGTATCGATTGCTCCTGGAAACTCGTAATTCCTTTCCAATCCCAAGCAGACAAATTAAAATTCTTTACATTTTTCCCAAACTTTTTTTTTTTTTAAACTGTCAAAATTAGCATTAATGTATTTTCAGCTGTGTCCCTCTGAACACTAAAGGTCTAGACAGAAGTCTTCCAGATGTGCACATCTTCCCCAAACAGGACTTACACTGATACACACAGGAACTGTGCTACAGATAGGAGAGGAAAAAAAAAAAAGCTACCAACTTCAGTCTGCCATGATGGAGCAGAATCTCATTTTGATGCAACTCTTGACATTCTGGACATGAAAACTCTGAACATTGGGCCACTGGCATGGTTTTGTCTCCTGAACTGGGCAGAACGATACCCAGAGACATCCAAATACCTTGGAAGGACGTTTACGGCTGGTTTTCACCATTTCAGGGAAAACATTTAGTTTTCTGATCGTATAATGTGTGTGTGTGTCAGAGTACGTATGTTTGTTTGTCACACTGCAAGGAGAACAGAAACTTTAAGAAAAGAGAGATTAATTTTGCCAAACATCCCGTTTCCTCTCAAGAAACACTGACAGAAAAACATAATCCAGTCTCACAGAATATATATGCAGCTCCTTAGCGTGAAACAAAGGGATTTATTTTGCAGTGACAAAGCCAAGCCTGAAGCACTATGCAAGCTAATATTTGTAGGACCTCTTTCACTGCCTTTTTTCCCTTGTTCACTATTTCCATTAACAAGTATTACTGTTATCTATTACTGTTCTGCAGGATACTCTAGCAGAGACCACTGCCTGTGCCTCCCAGTGCTATGAAGACCCACAAACCCTCCCCCAGCCCAGAAGGATGCATTCCAAAAGGTATGTGGGGATTTATTTCTTGCCACCTGCAGGTGTTCGCAGTAGAGAAGACCCCCACCAAGCACAGTGCTATCTGGAGTAGCTCTCTTGTTCGCTTCCTGTGGTGACCAAGTCCAGAGAAAGATGAGTGCTCAGGTCTTGGACAACCAAATTGGATCTTTCAGTCCAGGTGTCACAAGTGCACAGGTACTCCAAGATCAACCCCGAATGCCAGGGATCCATTTCCAGGCACGATGTTATGTATGATTTCAGATACAGTGCATGTATCTGAAAAAAGCTGGCCTTGGCGTCAGACTTCACACAAAACAGGAGAGGCCAAAACCAGCACTGTGAGAAGCCAACCAAACCAAGGATACTGGATGTTGTCAAAAGCTGTAAGAACATCATTTCCATGTTCTAAGCACACCACTAGGGCTAGCAAGTCCTCAGAGTGCTCCCCTTGGAAGGGCACAGCCCCTCTTTAAACAGGTGGCATAGAAAACACGATTCTGTGACTAGCACAACACACTTTGACAAAAGTGGCATCACTTGGAATCAACAGCCACTTTCTGTTCCCATAGAGGGTGGGAGAAAGCTGGAAGAGAAACTTAAGGTACTTCAGTTTCATCACAGGTCCACAAAGTCTTCCTCATGTAGTTGTGACTAGCAAGTGAGAAAAACTGGAGTTTTGAGTCTTCTCAGGTTACCATCCTGCCTTACCTTCTTTTTTAAACCAACTTAACTCTGTCTTTGTGGCAAGGTTTTGTAGTCATTTGCTATGATTTATGACATCTTATTTAAACAGAAAGGCCAGTAGAAATCCTTTACAATGTTTATACAATCTTTAACATTTTCCATGAGGACCAGACATATTTGGGAGGGGAGGGAGGCGGGATGACAGCTGAATGCAGATTATATGCAGAGCAGCAGGCTTGCCTCACCCCATGCAGTTGTTAAACGGACAGAAACATCTTCAAATTCGCATTTGCCCAGAAAAGTTTTGCCTAGTCTTATGCAAACACCATAAAGGCATTAAAGGAGGAAGGAAACCTCAGCATTTCCAGTCAGTTTACTTTACTCAGTTGACTTTATGAAGATTGTTTCCTTAATTTTTTGTTTCAAGCCTGTTGGTCCACTTAATATGCTCCAGTATGAAAAGCGCATAGAGGAGTGGTGCAAATGATTATTAAAATAAAGGAAAATGACAAGGAGACTTTATTACCCCAAGCTACCTTCATTTAAATTTTTAAATATAAACTAGGAAAAATATTTCATCACAGTTATTACTGGCATGTCAGTTAACATTGTTATTTTAATGTCAATTTTTTTTAATGCTAATTTTTAATGGCTTGTATTTAAAGAATGAAAGAAAATTAACACAAATAGAACAGATCTCTCCTCTCTCGCTAGGCACAACTCTTAATTTCAGTCGGAAGAGTCTGTCAGGCAGCCCAGATTGCATCAACAGCTTCATAAACTCATGACACACCAGCAACATAGCACAAACGGTTGCCTAGGTTGTCCTGGCAAGACATGCAAGCCTTGATTTTGATCCCAGTTTTACCCTAGTTTCACATTTCTGTAACTGCGGTAGAACAAAATCAGACTGGCTGGAAACAGAATTGTGCCTTCACCTCTTGCTGGAGCATTCAGGACCAACTCGTTTTATAGTCAGCTATAGCATCAGTATCAATATCAAAGTAGATATTTTAACTTAAGTTGAAAACTCGTTATATTTCTTCCACAAGCAAAATATTAAGAACCCTGCCCTAGAGAAAGATGAAAGGAGCCAGTCTCCCCTTTAAATTACCAAGCAAGCCTGGGCCTTGACTCCTTTTTCAATGGGAAGTCAAAACGTCTGACTTCAATCAGTTTGTATAAACCAGCTTTTGTTTTTCCTTTTACCCAAATGACTCCACTCTTAAGGATTTATTGTAACTGGATTGCTTTTCTACCCAGCAGGGAGCTGTAGCACTAGCAAAGCTGTTCCACACAGTAGGTTTTCCGCTGATTGAATTTCTAGACTTTCAGCTCTTCGGAAATGTTTGCTCTTGTACAAGCTGTCAGAGGGAAATTGCGTGCAGTCGATTTTGTCTCCGCTAAAGCCAAGCAGGGTTCCATATGCAGCCAGCCAATGTGGAATTGAAAGAAGGAGGATCAATCAAATTGCGAAGGAAAAAAAGGTCTCGGCACAAACAAACAAAAAACTCCCCAAAGAAACAAACCACACAAGAAAAAAGGGCAGGGGGAAACAGATGAGAACGAAAACTATTTCTGCAAATATGTGCACTCAAAAGAACCAGCAACATCCCTTCTTAAAAGGAAAACTTTTATTTAAAAATCACTAAAATAAGGGCTAGGAGACATTTGAAGAAGCTGTTCCATTAAACATGCACAAAGCCAACACCGTTATGTTACTCCAAAACCAAGCTGCTGTATAAAACCCTCACCCTTTGGAGCAGCCCACCCTACCCGTACTGCCACACGTGTCAGTATCACAGTTGCCGCGCAGCATACCTGCCACAGCGAGCACTGGAGTAGCCAGGCCGTTTACACTTTCTACCGTGTTTCTGCCTGGTTCTGTGTAACCAGGAACACACGCCGGGAAGACGTAGGAAGCCACTGCAAAGCTGCCATGCTTGTCACAGGTGGTGGAGGGTGATTTAACAAGAAGGATTTTTCAGCCACCATGTTCTTGGTATCTTACAAAGACTACAGAGTCAATTCCACAAGTGCGCCACAGCCATCACCTTGCCACGCACACAGCCTAACGGTTCAAATCGCTGTCTGCACTGGAGGTTCTGTTATTTAGAAATCTAATAAATGACGAGGCCAGAAGTGCACATCAGGGCCAACACAACCCAAGAATTCAGAAGCAGCAAGCAGAGATTAAGAAATCTGTATTAAAGATCCCATAAAAGGATCTTAGTATAAGCAACGCTTGACTGTGGTCTGGTCTGCAATAGCTCGTATTTCTAACTCAACTGCAAGGACAAATTTTGGTTCCAACTGCATTACAGGGAACAGAAATGCTTTCAGGCATAAGCCAATACTTCCAAATGACATAGTAACTTGTGAATGTGACAGCACAGGTGAGTATAGGACTGGGAGACCCTGCCCTGCCAGCCATGCGTAGATAAGCCGTACAATCTTTAAATATACCATAATACAACCAGGAGCACTTGCACCGACACCAGGCACACCATCTTGACACGGTACTGAGGTGTGCATTTTGATGACCCTGTGTGACCTGGTTTTTCTTTTAACAAATAATTGCAGGTAGTGGGTCATTCTTTTTTGACATGCAGTGAAAATCACAAAGCCATACAACGGGGTTTTTGTTTTTAAATTACTAGACTCAGGACTCATCCTCGTGTGTAAGTTTAGCGAGTAGCCGTACAGTGCAGCAGTACCCATAGCACTCACAGTCTGCAAGGGCAGTCACTCTACCTGCTAAATATATACTAGAGAAAAGCACCTTGTGGAAAGGCTTTCTTAGAGCATTCCAAGCATCTGCAAGAGTGACTGGTGCAGATTTTCAGTGAAAGTGCAAAAAGTGAACTTTCAGTTTACTGTGCACTGCCTTTCCTCAGAAGACACATACTATGCAGTGAGAAAAGATGACATCTATCATGAACAAATAATAATAATGAGGATTTTTGCCACTCTTCTTCCCCCGTCAGCTGCCTTCTATTAACAGTGGTTTTCTCTCTCAGTTCCCACCTTACTTCACCTGTGAAGTGTAGCTCCGTGATTTTCCTGCTGGGAGTCTGTTCAGACATGCTTTCCCAACTCAGCACACTGACAGCCTGACATTCGTGTTCCTAATCAACAGTACACCTCGACAAAGCCCTGATGATGAAAGAAAATATCCTGGCTCCAGAGTCTTCTAAAGGGCCACTTGACTGACGAAGGGATTTGCACCACTATTTGTACCGTATTTAATGAACCTCATTACCTAAACAGTCATCTGCTCATGCTAGTCACTAAAGACTTTCCTCATTTTTTCTTTACCTCTTGGGAGGCTACAGTTCGTCTTTGACCACAAAGGAGAACATTGCAAACCAAAAAAGAAAGAAAGCAAGCATAGGGGAAGAAACTCCTGATACACAGGAAGGAAGGACGAGGCTGCAAATGACCTGAAACTTTGATCACTCTTTTCTACTGATGCTATTAAGATTTACTCCAGCTGTCCCAGCCACTAGTGTTAGCAGTGGACCCAGCCCAAGGCTGTAACCATGTACAATAGCTAAATAAAGTATTGACTTAAGATAGAAATTAATTCATAAATCCTGACAAAGGTTATTGAAAGGTTATTGCTCTCCAATTAAAGATACATTGGCATTTTGAACTAAATACAGATTTGATTTAGAGGGACACAGAATATAAAATTCAATATTGCAAATGCACAACCTTCAGTGTTCTATGGGAAAAACAGAACAAAGATTGGTCAATTCTCCCCACACAGACTGATGAAGCTTAGATTGCCTGAACAATTTCTTATCCGGTTATTGATTTCATTCGAGTCTTCTATTGTGCAATTTGGTTTGTGGGCACTGGGTTATATAAAGTGCAGAGAATTATTCTGGAGCTGACAGATGCAACTGAAGCAAGGCAGGCACAGCACCATCACAGCTTCTCACCACCACTTATCCCTAACCAACTGCTTCATTTCTTACATATATTCCACTTTCAGGTCCTAAAAAACAGAGGACAACAATACTTGAACTGTCTGTCAAAGTTAACCCTTCCAGGGTTGCATTTGTCTCTCAATACGTCTCCAACAGCCCCAGCCTTGTTCAAGTAAGAATGAATTGCTGGGAGTGTGACAAAATGGGGTGCAATGCAGAGACAGATATCCAGCGGAGATTGGGCTTTCTGAGAAATTATGGAAAAATTCTACTGCTTACCTGACAGAAATAGGATGGGCTGCTGGCTGACACTTCAGAAAACACTGAGAACACTGCCCCAGTGAGAAAAGTTTCTTTAACATGTAAATGAACTTTCCTCGGATCATGCATATCTAAAATAAAGTTCGGTATCAATACCTAACATATACATAGAGCTGTCTTGGGAAAAAAAAAAAAAAGTTATCAAGAACTCGAAAGAAAACTGGGTATGAAGAAGATAATTCTGAGGATGATGTCTTTCAGTTAAGCTCTTCTACAGCTCTATATTGCTGAAAAAAGAGGCAGATTAATTCTCTGTCCACCTTAACAAATTTCTGCAAACAGCGTGACCCTGCGGAAGCAATGCAGCCAGCTGACAGTGCAGAACCTCACCCACCACCAAGCTTCCCCTGTGCTGCTAAGCACCGTCTGGGCTACCTGAGCAACCATTTTAAAGCAATCCTCAAAGTTTCTACACGAGCTGCTCTTACATCAGTGTTTATTACTATAGACGTCCCCCTCAGATGTGTTGTATGAGGCAGAGAGGAGTAACCGTCTCTAATGACACTGCTCAAAGGCAATAATCTATAACAGGGATGCTAAAAAACAATAAAACAAAAACTGTAGGAGTCAGAAAAGTGCATAGAGAGAGGCTAGGAAAATACATATTGCGATGGGAGTAAAGGCCCTGAAAGTTACACCAAGTTTATAGAAGAACGCAATGTTCAAATGTTCATCGTAAACCTTACTTGTACAGTTTTTCCAGGGTGTCCAGGGCCAAAGCAAAAGCCACAGCAGCTTGAGCTAGAGGACAGTGTCCCTAAAAAGCCACCGGCTGCAGACTCATAAGCTCCACTGACAAGACACAGAGGGGTTCGCAGTGCGCAGGAACAGAACTTTACACAACCTTCTGGTCCACTTGAATTGATGAATATTGTAGACTCAAATATTGGAAGGAAGCCTAGGAGGAGAGTGCCTGTTAACATGTGACAAGCTTTTGACTGCAGGAAACATGACACAACCTGGCTTAGATCATAAAACACAGTGGCTGTGATAGTTTTAGCACACCAGTTCAAAAATTGGTAGTCTCTGCCCTAAGATGGAGTGAGGTGTTGCGCATGGGCTGGCAGTATATGGATTTTGCACTGGCAGCTGAGGTATCCATTTGCTCACACTGTACTATTAACAGACCATTTTATTTCAAGTTTCTCTGCTCTTACAGCAAATAACTATGCATACCCAATATGTACCAGTTCTAACATGGTGGTAGAATCCATGTTAACAGCTTTATTTTGCGAATCTCTTACACAATGCCTGCAAAGCAAACTTTGCGGCTGCTGAGCTTGCCAGGGGTTGGGTACTCCTTTGCATCCTGACTGAATCCTAAATGTGCCCAATAAAGTTCTGTTTATTTTAGCTAGGAATATTTCCATAGGCCTGTTTTGATGGGCAGAGCTCCCTCTTCTCTGCTTTGGTGTCTTTTCCATTTAAGAGTAACAAACTTAAAAGATGTAAAAATAAATAAATAAATGGAACAAGAATCTAGCATAGCTTCGAGATCTCACTTTCTGGATAGAATTTAGGACAAGAGGCAATACTAACAAATACAATTTGTACCAGACTTTAAAGCCTACATGTTCAAGCCAACGATCACACACATACACAAATTCATGCTGTGAATTCTATCATAAACTTGCTGGAGATAACACACAAAAGCTTGTTTAGAGACCTCTGCTCTTTTTTTTCCTTAATGTATTATCACTCTATTTATTTTTGTTATGCCCTTGCACATGAGCCTTAGCTCTCTGCTTACAATGTGCATTCTGCTCTTCTCACTGAAGCAGGAGGGGAATCGGGGAGAACACAAGTTTCCTAATTATACACAAAGCAAGTCACACACTGTGACATTTAGAAGCAGTCGTGCAGCCCTCTACGATCAGGGCTGCATTTAAGCCTTCAGATAATAGGCTGGGTCAGGCAGGTACGTCACTCTGGACATATTAAACTGTACTGACAGAAAACAGTAGTTCCTTTGAAGACAGTTTGTGTGCGCAGAGGTAAGAAGGCTAGCTGTGCAGTTTGGTACAGGCAGCTGTCAGGACCCCCCCCCCCTTGCCTGCTCAAGCTAAGGAAGAGCGTAACGCGGCCAAGGAAAGAATACAGTTCAAAGGCCCAAGCCTGACAGTAAATACTAAAAGAAAAGGAAAAATAAGAACAAAGAAATGTTAAACTGGTTCGTCTGTTTTTCAGTTTACACAACTGTAAACAAATGCGAAGGTTTATTAGTTTATAATGCTTTTTGTGGTCATGTAACTCAAATGTGAGCTTTGATTTAAGAAATGGAATTTGGCAAGAAAGGATTTTCAAGGCAACCTACTCACTTTCCCATTAAGAAGATTAAAAAAGAATTCAAAATATCTAACTTTGAGTAATAAGGTCTGTACTTGTGTAGCAACTAATCTTGTGCTCATGCACATCCCAATTTGGTACTGCACTTGCTTAACTTTAAGCATCCAAGTAATCTCACTGACTTCCCGCATACTTCAGCACACACTAAGTGCTTTGCTGAAATGGGGCCATGATCAGGTTTAAACAGTGTCCCTTAATGAGGATTTACACATTAGAATAAAAGGCCTCCAGAAAAACCACTCAGCCTGTAAAACTCTAGCCATTCACCTTAACCAGCGACTTTTTATCTAACTTTGCCTTTAAATAAAGCTATCTGACATACAAGGATGGACTCCACAAAGATTTAAACAGAACATTTCAAGTTCAGCTAAATGTGGGAAAATTCAGGGCCTGGACTCTTAGCCATATCCAGACTCGCTGCGCCTATATGTAGAAGGCAGCAGCATATAATCCCTTGGTATACCGCAACCACTTCTGCATTCAGCCTAATCTCTGAACGTGCTGTCTTACTTTGGTAATACAACAGGCAACATCCGTGTTTTCTGGCCAAATTCTTTTCAGTTATGACCTTCTCCAGATTTCAGTCGTTACTTGCATGCAAACGGAGTTTAATTCAAATTTTTACACTACAATAGGCTTTAACTGCATACACCACATACTTTTAAACACTAATCATTCTCATGCGCAGTAACTGAGAAATAAGCCTGCTTTGCTTTGAAAATACAGGATATAGTTAGGAATAAAGGAAAAAGTTACTGAAGAAATGCCACCCAGTTCCCCATCTCCAGCTCAAAGAGAAGACCAGTATTTTACACTGAAAACATTGATGATTTCCTTTAAAGCAGTTTAGGTCTTTGTCACAATTGTGATTCTTCTTCTACTGCTTTAACAATGTATCTGCCTTTCGCAGGCACTACTGGAGAAAAATACTTGACAATAAATTACCCTAAAGAAGAGATTACGTTATCCCACATCCATTTACCTGTTTAGAAAAATACGAGCAGAGCCACAGAAGCTGCAGCTTTTGCAGCCAGTACAGACCTACATTTCCCAATGGCAACAGGCGAGGATCTTGCCAGAGCTGGTACATCTGCTCCGCTCAGAGGGGCTGCTCCGGCATTGCTCCCACAGCACTACGGGTGGCAGGGGCTTGTCTGCAAAAGAAAGCTCTGCCGGATTGAAATGGGAGCCTTCGTTTTAAACTGAGTTAAGAGTGCAAACAGCTGTGCAGACATTTGTTTTGTGCTGATTATTTTTATTTGGCTTAATTGATTCAGAGTCACATTAAGCGAAAAAGAAGATAGCCAGAATCCTTAATGCCCACAACGGTGTCTTCGCCATTCAATTCAAACTAAAGTTGCAGTTTGTTTAAACTAAAGTAGTGCCACTCTTGTGTACGGACAAGGCCCAAGCTAATCAGGTGTTGTCTCACCACGACAACAGCGAACAGTCTGAGCGGAGATAATGGAAGGCTCTGCTTCCTGCCACAGCAATTAGCAATGAGTGAGGGAGGCTCTGCCAGGCCAGAGCTCTCCCAGCAGCAATTTGGGATGTACCGGGGAGAGGGGCTCCCTGCTAGATAGGGCTGGCAAAATCTATTTCTGCACCAAAGAAACAATCCCCTCAACGTCCCTCCAGTGTGTTGTCGAACCTGACCTGTGTGAAATTTGAGAATGGATATAAATCAAAGGGAGAAAAAGTAATAAAAAGCTCCCGGCAGACTTGATGACATGTTGATAATGTTCTCGTCCCGGAGTCAGGGTGACACCAGCCCAAAGATGATATATAGAACTAAGCCCACATACCGACGATTTACTGGCCTAACGACAGTTTTCATTGATCAGAGGCCAACAATTACTGGATTCCTTCCCACTGCCTATTTCAGTATCAGGCTCTGGCGTACAATCAAAACACTAGCCCTGCTTCTCCACAGTTCATGTGCCAACTTTGCAGTGGATGCTCAAGCCAAGGAAGAATGATATGCAAATCTGGCAGGTGTTTGGGGCATACCAGTGCTGCTCAAAAGCCCAGCCATAAAAAAGGAAACAGCAGAAAGGCTAGGGGAGTCCCGATCTGCTGCAGAAAGGCTGCAGGCTCTGTACAGTACACAGTAAACAGGTCCCAGAAACAGGAGACATGGCTTTCAGGCAGCAACAGAAAAGCTCAATTATTTTTGCTCACTATAAACAAAGCACACTCTTCATATCCCCTCCAGATTGTCTAAGGGCCTCTCTTGCCACTAAAGCTTATTTCAAAAAGAACAAGAACTTACAAACAAATACAGCAACTGGTGCTGGTACCAATCACATAATGTTCCTTTCCTTTTTTGTTTTGCTTTGTGTCTTAAAGTAGGGAACCAGTAGAAAGAGATTTCCTTCCCAAATGTATGGAAAATGGATGTGTCAAACTGAATTAATATCTGCAATGGCACATTCAAATGGCCATGATTAAGCTGCTGGAACGAGATGAATCAATGTGGGAAAGGTGCTGGCAAAGAAATGTTTTTTCCAGTACATTACTGTCTCTTACAGACAGGCAAGTGCATGTAACTTGTCTTGGTCTATCAGGATTTACCTATCTGTTCCATAGTCAGCAGAGGGGAATGCTGCAAATTTCCAAAAGTTTCTATCGACCTTCTTTGGGACCCAAAGGAAAGTTGGGAAAGGCTCCAAGAAAAGACGCAACTCCTGTTAAATGAAGTAATTAATAGATTCCTCACCGTAAACTCATGGGATATATGCATTTAGAAATTACATAGGAGCACTGACTACACAAAGGCTGATACGACAGTATCTTTGTACAACACTTAAAACTACTGATGTCACTAAATACTTTCCTTCTCTCTTCACCTTCTATCCTTTTATTTCTGTTAATCTTTCTCTTACATCTGATTTAGCCAAGTTTTTCAGCAGAAACAAAAGTAGCCTAAGAGTTCAGAAAAGGAAATATTGTTTTTAGGAGCACAAACAATAGAAAATATCTTCTTAAGACCAGATGTCATTTGAAAAAATGACTGCAATTTCACGAGAGTTGGGTGAGTACTTTTAAGGGCAGTACAGCCAGAAGGACAATGCGGTTCTGAAGAAACTCAAAAGACTGGGGTTTTTTGTTGTTTTAAATAATACCTGTGTAAAAATGAAGCCATCGTTAGAAATACTGTCAACATCTTGAGAGAATAACAACAACCACCCAGGCGAACTTGAAATTTGCAAACTTCCAACCACACGTTCTTTTCTTAAAAAATATTAATATAACACACTTAAAATAGTTAACTCTCTTCCACAAAGGGGGAAAGGATGTAACTACAAAGGAAAAATGAGGAGATTGAGTATCCACAAGATGTTACCAGCATATGCTGTGAAAAGAAAGAGAGTTTTCCTCCCTTCAAGCTTCCCAACAGTAAAACTTAACAAGAGGGTCCACAAGGTTCAAACACAAGTAGATTTTTATTGAGAGAGTATTAACTGCTATATAAACATATTGCACAAAGGAAGACCCCCTGAAAGTGCATGAGATCGACAGCCTTTATATGCTCCCCCATGCAGTACTGGCTGTACAGCTCTTCCTTAACACTTCATACAGCATTTTAGCTTCCATGTCTATTTACTCTTGAAATGTGACAGGTTAGTAACAATAATTATTTGCATTGCAGCCATGGCTACATGCCCTGGTGATGAGCTGGAACTCTCTCGCACTAAGCACTGAACTACCACCTAAATGAGCCTGTGAGCGTTGACCAGGCTCCTGGCTGTCCTGTGTGCAAACAACTCCTCGTCATCCCAGGCAAAAAGCACTCCTTGTGGAATCAGCACCCCCCTGCCTTAACCGCACCAGATTATCTCAGATGGGAGCAGCTCTACGTGAGGCTCTCTAGAGACAAGCCACTGCTGGGGCAGCACAAGTACTAAAAATACATGTATTTTTTGCCTAGCGCAGACAGGTTGTTGGGAAGAGTTTCTCTATCTTTTCCATAGTAAAGGAATAAATAGAGAATGGACAAAATGGCAGAGCCTGGGGAATATGCTTTTGTTCTCCTTCTTAAGAAAGGGGCGAGAATTATTTGATGGGTCCCCATGGAATATGTACTTCTTTCAGCCTCTTCTCCACTCAGTTGTAGTACTCATCTGGATCCTAAGCCTCTCCTGCAACTGCTGAAACCACCCACCTTTAGCAACAGCATTGATAAAACAAAATTAGCCCATATCTCTTTTTTTTTTTTTTTTAAATT
>VFFE01009205.1:3416880-3432878 GCA_008921705.1 Burhinus oedicnemus
TCCCCCCCCCCCCCCCCACCCCTTACCTATGCCACTAAAGCACAGGCAAGGCTTCTTCCTTCCTGCAAGAGGCTGACAGCATCTTTTGTTCAAGAAAGTCTCAGTCACTGGTATTAGTCACTCCCAAGTGAAAAGTAGTCAGCAGACAAAATCTTGTCCCTAAATACCATGCCATTGGGAAGATATTACGAAAATACTGAAATCCATGACTGAAAGTAAGTACAAACTGCTTTACAGACATTAACAGAACCTTGTAAAATAAGTATAACAACTAGCTATGGTAGTGAGCAGTGATGGCAGGTGATAGGATGGTACGGGATGCGATGGGGGTTGAAAAATTTTAAAGGTATTTTCAAGACAGATAAAGCATGGCATGCAGAAGTCAGAGCTCGAGAGGACCGATCAAATCTAGGATCTCTTATAACCTCACCTACTTTGTAACCATTGGTCAATAATCCTTCCAAAGCAGAGTGGCAGGGTTATTGCTTGTTCTCTATGCTAGTTATACATATGGTGAAAAAGATGTTCAATATTTCGAACCACTCTGGAAAAAAATGTCTAGCTTAAAGTTGTCAAGTTATTTACACACACACACACACACACATTCTTCCTACTGGCGCACATCTCACCTCTAACATAATGGAGCTGTTACTCTGACCTGTGCTGCTGGGGAAAAAGCAGGGATTTTCTCAGCCTGTTCAATGTAAAAAGCAGATACAAAGAGATAGAGGGTAAGTCATAGTCCTAGCACAGGGTTGAGAAGTACTGTGAGTGCTTATCCAGTTCTGTGACACACAGCCAAACACTGCAGGCACACACAACATGATGATCAATGGACAAACCCCCTCTATCTGTAGAGGAGATGCACCCACTGTTGATAGTGGGTGTCATATTCTGGTTCTGCAAAGATAAGTCCTTGGGCCTCTGTTTTCTCTCTCTCTGACACGCACACACAAGCACACTCTCCCTTAAACACCCACACTTAACAAAGTGCAACAGAGGCCAAGCTTTGCAGTCAAAGGTTCCTAAATCTACCCCTTTTCAGATACATGAGGTTAATGCTTGCGTGTCGCTGCTGACATTCCAATTTGCTCTCCAGCTTAATGACCTTCCTTAAAGCAGCAACGAATAAAGAAAGGACAGTTGGCAGCTTTCCTTTCTCCTTTTGCTGTCATCTGCTCTTCTCCTTTTATACATATACATACCCTCTCCCAGATTTTTATTGCAGTGTTTCTTTTGGTAAGTTTCTTCCTTCTCAGCCACTGAACATGGTTGGGTTTTTTGTTTTCCCTGAGAGAGGGTGACAGTTTTGGGCACAGCAGTGACTTCCACCACACACAGTGGACATGAGCCTATCCATGGAAACCTGATATATCTCCTCTGGTTAAAATAGCACAACTAACTGTAAAATTTCAAAGCAGCTAGACACTGAGCAGCTAATCCTACCTTACTTACCTCCTGCTATATATTCAAAAATAACAACGTTCTCAATGCTATAAGAAAATTCTCACCCATGGTCTATATATAACAGTCCCACCCAGAGGAGTCTGCCAGAGACGAGGTCTCATTCTGCGCTGTGTAACACGAACAGCAAAATAGACATTCCTGCTCACGTGTCTTACCAGAAACAGTCACAAGTGTTAAAACTGACCTCACTTAAGTTTCTGTTTCTTTCCACTGGTGAAAGGAGACAGCATGACTAGCTCAGATGTCAACATTTACCTTGTAGACATCTAAAGTTAGCCGAGATGAACTGAGCTCAAGGCATGACAAGGAGTACTTGCGCAGTGCCTCAGAAGTTGCTAGCAGGACGAAGGGTAACCATAAATTAAATGCAGATTCTGCATGCGAGTAGTATAAAATCTGGAAATTTTCCTATGCCTATTTTATTTAAATAAGATGACAAAACTCTTACGTAATTAGTAATGAACTTCCTATTTGTAGAAGCTGGAAGTCTTAGAATACTAAGACAACTACGGCAATTTATCTGAGTAGGTACTGCAGGTTTTGATGTCAGCTTTACTGAGTTGAGCATTTGAAACTTTCTCTGCTGAGTTAAAACTTAGAAAATTCTCGATAGCTCAGGTCCTTAATGAATCTAGAATCATTTTCTGTATTGTGTCATATGCAGCACATTTGTCTTTATTATTCATTGTTATAGACAACATTTGTGCCTTCAGTACTTTCTTTGACACTGCTGTTTTTCCCACTTGTTTTCATTCCTGACCTCTAATGGCAGTTTTGAAAGCAAATGGCAGCATTACTTTCATTAATGCTTGACTCAGCATGCTTATTTGCTTAAAAAAATACTCATAACACCCCCATTGCAATGAGGTCTGATTCTCAAGACAGCTTGTGCTAGTATTATTGCATGTTTAGTTTTGTTTAATAGCCTAGTCCTAAGGTGCAAGTCATCAACTCATTTTGGTCAGCCTAATTTCTGAGCAATCAAGTCAGCTATTTAAACAATATGTTTCCACTTCTCATCTTCAAGGTAAATTACTTCATTGGGAAGCAAAGCATAGTTAGCAGCATCTGCTGTGGTTAAATTAAAGGCAGGAGTCAAATTATCTCTCCCTGTTTTACAAACATTGAGCAATTTTTTTGAACTAACAAGATGCCTGAAAAATTGTTAAGTAATTTAGGAAGAAAAAAACTTTAATTAAAGCAAAAAAGGAACAGCAACCGTCACCCCTATTTGGTTAGGGGTACACTCAGGCACTACGTGTTTTCTGGCACACCCTGGACTTGCAGCAAGGTAAGAGAGTTCAGAGGCTAGGCTACCATTCACCAAACACCGTAAAAACTGAAACAGCCAGCCTGATTTTTACATACGTCTCTCAAACTGATTTGAGCAGTCATTCATACCTGTCACAGAAAGGATTATCAAACCTCGAACTTGAAAATGATGGTGAACTCACACACATCTGGTAACCTGTAGAACTCCTACTTTTACAACCCAGTTTTCTTCTGGCTAACAGCTCTTCTAACCACTCATGATAGTCATTCGTGGATCTGATTTAAAAGGGAACAGTTTCCTCTAGCAAATTTAGTCATAGGAGAAGGCTGTAACAGACAAACCTACAGCCCCATTCAGCAAAACATCCTCCTAAATGAAGATCAATAAAAAAATACAATTAATTCATTTTATAATCTACTTTTTTTTTTTATTCAACTTGTGTGTGCTTTTGCATTTCTGTTTTGAGTTTTCCTTTCATTGTGTCAATCATGCAAGCAATCAGATGTCCTCATTAAAAACTAATAAGCTGAACAACATATATGATAAAGGTAAATTCTGGAAAATATTTTTTTTAGATGTGTTTGTAAAATGTTGGGCACGCTCATATACAAATACCAAACTCAAGGGAAACTGAAGTTGCAAAGGAACGCCTCCAAGTGGGTATAATCCTGAGTCTCAGCTTGAGTGTTACATAGGATATGGACTCTTGGAAGACCTTGCTCTTGGGACAAGTCTGTGGCCTTTTCCACTAGTAGTTATGATTCTCCCATGTGATATCAAATGGTATGTGAGCAGATTTGGACAGACAGCCCTGGTTAAACCTTAGGAAAGTGAGAATGGGTTTTTAAGCGAGGGCCAGATTGTATTTGGTTAGCAGGTTTTTAAAAGCATGTATGTAAAAGGATACTGCTGCAAAGGAAGCAGCCCAGCTTCAGCTCCCATTAACCCTTGACAGGTATGACTTAAAGCTGAAATCTCACACCTTCCCTGGTTTAGCTCTAAGTGCTCAGATATGTACATAGATAATTCTCAAATTCCCAGGGTTTACAGTTCCCAGCTCCATCTAATGAAGAAACTTCCTTGCAGTGTTTATTTTTTGAACACACTAGCAAGCCTTCCCGTCTCTTAAGCCTCTGAATGCCCATTTCAGCAGGCTACCAGTTCGTGTCACACTGTAATGAGCGTGAAATCTAACTATAAACCACACTTGGCCAAATTCGTATTAACAGACAGGGGAAGTAAGACAGGCACAAGGGAAACCCAGTTCACAGCTGTGAAGATCATAACTAAAGTGCTACATACAAGAACAAGATTACATTTCCTATCAAATTCCAGAGGGATTAAATCATCAAAATAATTCTGGTAAGGAGGACAGTTAATTCCATTAAACAAATCTGATATATACAAAAGGGAGTCTATTTCCTCTAAAATGAACAGAACATATAAGAGATTCAAGAATGTCTTTCATGGCTAAGACAAAAGAGAAATTTGTCATCACAGAAATGCAGCTGATTAAGCACACAATTAAGCAAACTTTGAAAATCTCAGTTGCGTTTTGGAAGTGTTTAAAACTCCAAATATGTTCAGACTCAAAATACAAATGGAAGATATATCCTGCCCTACACAGTCTTAATAGGTGAGAGACATAAGTAAACATAGTAGTGGAAAAAAGATCCAAAAGAAGTGAAACTACTTATTCCCAGTCACGTAAGAGTTCAATAGAAGACCGAAAATAGTGTGGAAGTCCCTCCATCCCATCTCCTGAATGGTGACCCTGAGGCTGTATATAATTACAGAAGTATGATGAAATATTCCATATAATACTTGGTTTGTCACCCTTCTTGAATGGACACAGACACAATGCCAGGCAATGCCACGCAGTTTTAGTATTATTCAAAGGAAAGTTAAACTTTTATTCTTTCCCACACCTCTATATTGGATATTTTATGCCCACAAGGAAGACAGACAAAAGGCAGACTCAGGTCTAGCTTCAGTGGAGCTGGAGCAGAAATCTCTTACAGTGAAACTTTGCTCTCAGACACAGAAGAAATTCTGCTGTTTTTCAGAGAGCAAAGATGCGGACATCGATGAACATGGAGGGAAAGACCAGACGTGGAGGAGGAAGTGAAAAAGGAATGTCCAAGACAGGCTGAGGTTTACGGCTGAGTTGGAAAAAAGAAGAATTAGAAAAAGTGGGGAGAGATAGGAAAGGGAAGTATCAGTTCAAAGACGTAATATAGCTAAACAAAGTATTAGCCTACAGCTTTAGGAGAACTTCTTAATATTAGGCTCTCAAGACAACTTCAGCAAGGGGGTTTCTTTTCTGTGGCACATTTTTCAATGATATGCCAATAACACCAGGTTGCTGTAAGAAACAGCTCTGCACTGAGCATGGTCAGGACATGGAGCACGGTCAGGCATGAGCAGTCTCACAGTAACTGAGCTGATGGAGAGACCTGCTGCCATACTGCTATATACTGTGTTTTCCTGGAGTAGGGGGAAGCAGTAACAGGATGAAAAGCCTGGGGAAACAGGCCCAGCTCCAATTCATTCTCTCTCCATGGAAAGTGGTGGTTTACCTTAGACAAGTCAGGATGACATACGAGTGTACGCTGGCCCATTCTGATCACAATTATAGCCATTCAAAGAATATTTTCTTTGCCAGACACAGTAGCGTTCTAACCATCCACACCACTCAGTTTCAGGCTATCAGGCCAAATACTAGACACAATTAATATTATTAGTAATAATCTCACCACCAAGTGAACATGAGCTTCTGCTTCAACGTGGACATCACACTCCTTAGGAACAACAACTAGAGTAACTTAAGAATACAATAGCTGGGTTTTACATAAAACATAGATCTGCTGATGCATTCACTTTTTCCGTCAATCACATAGTGCTAGGAAATGAGAGCCAAATTGTTCATTGCCTCCAAGAGCTATGGTCTCATCTCAAGGCAATACCTAATAAATACACTAATACATCCATTATGCAAAGATCTCCTTTGTAGGAGGATGAGCACTGTCCTTGTGTTTGGTCTCATATTCACCAAGTTCTGTTGGTCATTAAAAATTGCTCCCCCCCCCAAAAAAAAAGAATCAAAGATTATTAATAGCAAAGATGTAGGTAAGGACAAGACATCACAGGACAAACTGAACCAACAACCCATTATCTTCTTTTGATGTTTAACCTGGCATATGTGAAAAGAAAATTAATACAAGGTGACATAGATAAACCTTATCTGCAAAGTTGTTTCTCAATGCTTTCAATTTAGAGGAAGACATGCAAAACCAGCCCATCAGCCTGGCAGAATGAGAGTTGAGCTATCTTGCTACAGTCTCAAAACCAGCAACTCTTCCCTGACACATAATAAAAGGGTTAAAAAATTGAGCAGCAACAGAAGCCTCACAGACCTTCAGACTGCTAACTCGCTGCGGTAGTCTGCCAAGCCAGCTGAGGGAATGGTGTGGTAAAAAAGAAACCCAGAATTTGAGTAAAACATGCCACAGTCTCAACAAGTGCTGCCAGAGAAACAACATGAAGAAGGAGCTGTAATCTGAAATGATGCTAGTGCTCAGGCTGAGTTCTTGCCCCAGGAAGAACCAGGAGGACTATGACTGACATGGGAGAGAAGTTAAGAGGACAGGTCTGCAAGTCAGGGGTAAGGGCAAATACTGTCTTCGAACATGACCGAAAGGTTCTCTGAGAGCTGAGTATGCCAAGTTGCCACTGTTTAGATAAACCAAGACCATGGCTATGTTTTCCTGAGGGAGCAGCTTCTGAAGTTCATTTGGAGTTTCAGATTGGCCCAATCCAGGAACTCCAAGCCAAACTCAACACTCGAGAAAAAACTCACGTTCATCATACACACAGAAACACAGCTAAACACCCTAGTAAAGCTACATCCAGGAAAAGGTAATGATCTATCAGCATCTCTACAGGGTAGGATCTCCACGCAGAGGTGCTGGGCACTATTTACTTGCAGACGTTCATGTGGGTAAACCAAATGTGCATTCTTGGCTTCCCTCTCCACTTCCCGGCTGGTAGCCTGCCTCCAGCTCCTTCCAACCATTGAACTACCACAGTGACCAGCCGCTGCAGTCCTAGCGTAGCAGTCCAAACTCTGTGCTGTCACTCTGCCACCTTCTTGCTCCATAAGCAAAAAGAAAAGTTGACAGAAAGGAAAAACAAAAAGTAGAGAGGAAAAAAGAAAGATCCAGGAAAAGGCAGGTACGGGGGTGGGGTGGAAATCTGGAAGAAGACATACTACACAACCACAAGGAAAGGAAACAACTAGTTTGGAGGGGGCAGGGGGGAAGAAGGCATTAGAGTGAGTACACAAGAACTGAAGACAAAAATAAACAGTAACACTAGGTATCTTTTGCTAGACAGAGCTCTCCATAGAGATGTAAAGGGAAAAATTTTGCCTCTAGTTAGAATGAACTACTTCCTTTCACCTCCACAGAACATCAGCTCCTAAGTTTCTATCTTAGTTTTATCTTTCTGTATCCGTGTGCTATGCAGCAAGGCTAGCATGAAAGTTCAGCCAACTTAGGAGTCCAGCAACCTGCAGCCTCCCCCTGCACGCAGCAGTGCTGCAGGGAGCAGGCTACGGCCGCCAGCTAGAGAGAGATGCATTACAGGCAATGGGAACAGTTCGGTTTTGGCCCTTTTGAAAGGGATTTTTCACCTGGTATCACAGCAGGAGATGTCACAGTCTATTACACAGATCTCGGATACAACAAACAGTGTATTCATTTCTATTCTAAAGAAATTGCCATGTTCATTTGGACATGCCTATTAAGTCTTAAGAAAAAATAAATTTGAGCAGCTGCCAATTTTAAAGCCTCATGTTTGATAATAATAATTATTTTTTTTTCCCCCAAGTAACATAATGGGCCTAATCCATATTGTGGGCAAGTATCCTGTAAAATTTAATTAAAAGCCCAAAGCTGGTAAACAAAGTGATATTATGACACCAGAAATATAAGAGAGATTTGCGAGGATTCAGTGTAACTCAAGTCACAGGTGGTTCATGAATCCCATACCCATTTGCAGTAACAACCTACTATACTTTTTTGGTACGCGTTACTCAGTGGGGCTTAGGCCCCTAAATGAATCCTGGAGGAGGAGACGAAATCATTATCTTGGTGTACTCTAGCCTTCACTTAACAAAAAAATATTTCCATTTCCACCCTTTGGGATTTCATACGCCCTGAAGTTTGATGGTTAAGGGTACCGTACACAGTACTAAGCCAGATCATAAAAAAGTTCAGGCTTTTTCTCCAGGGAAATGCTATGCTGTGATCTCACTGTTTTCCCAGATAAATTTCATTGCATTGTTTCTTTTGCAGCAGCGTTAGACCCATGTGAATGCCACAGCCAATACCAGATGTGCCTCCATGCACTTGCAAGAGAGCTCTGAACAAAGAAAATCCAGGAGAGCTGGAGTTCTGCTTAATGAGAACAGCCCTGGGACAAAGCTTTAATAGTTTAACTAAAATTACATTCAAAACTTAATTAGCTGAAGCTCTGAACTCACAAGCCGTGGCCCATGAGCTCTAATACACTAATTAGCTAAGACACCCTTTAAAGCCAAGTATAGCTAAACCTTCTTGAAGAGCTGTCACGTGAGTCCTCGGATCTGAGGCAACATTCGTGTTGCACATGGGAAGTTCCGCATTATTTCACTACAATGCTGTTGCATATACAATTATTGCAGGTCCCAATTATTTTGGCTAACAAACAAACTATAAAATGTTCGCAGCATATAGTTCTATACGCAAGGAAGGATCGAAGCAGACTTTAAACATGGAGTTCCATACAGCAATGTGAGCCAAAAACCTTGAAGAGCTGGACAATAATTTTCAAAACTTCAGAAAAATTGCATATCTTAAGGAAGGATAAAAAAAAAAAAGTCGAGTGACATCCTTTTTTTTTTTTTTTTTTTTTTTTTTTTCTTTTTTTCTTTTTTTCCCCTAAAAATCTTCCTGGGTCAATCAAAGCATCCAAAGATTTATTTAGATAATTTGCAAACAGTCCTGTTTCAATTTCAACCTTCTGTGCTTGTTTATTTGCTATAACTGAAATATCTGAATAAAAAAAGTTGCTGAAACATTAGAAATAAAGATTCGTTTCAAACATGTAAAAAATCAGATGTTTCAGCAACTTTGAATAAAATGTGAGATTCTTGGAAATTAAGCTTTATCACAGAGTCTGTCTACTTTGACAAATTGTATTGTCTGGGACATAAAATTTACAGTAGAATTCCGAATCAGCTTTGGGTTGTCCCACTATCTCTACTGCTATTATTTAAGCAAGATTACTGGTTTCAGTAGGAAATTTGGTTAAGTCCAGATTTCAGGATATGGAGCAGTATTGCAGGTATTGTAGAACCTCACAAGAAATACATACAGATTTTTTCCTGTAAATTTTTCCCTTCCACAAAAACCCTGGGAAAGGTTCAAAATACACAAATGCATGTATTTCAGCTGTTACAATAAAGATTTTTTTATTATTATTATTATTTTGCACTTGAATTTCCACAGCATACCAGCATTCTATCATGGAAGTTTTCAACATGCCTGTATCGGACATACAGCATTTAGTGAACTCATTAAATCAGTTTACTGCATTATGCAGGGGAGAACAGGAAAGAGAAAATTTAAATCAGGGACATCAGGACAATTTGTATTTATTAAGGAGACTATCCTACGGTCTTAAAGAAGATGAATAAAAGGAAATTTTACGCTCCCATAACAGATTTCCAGCAAGTGAAATCCATGGTGCCTAATTTATTTACCTTTGAAGGACAAACACAGACATTGCCAGGATATGGATCTGTTGTGCCAGGGCATTTCAGTGGTTGAAACCTGATGCTTCTTTCTATGTACCAGCCTTTAGTGTTCCTTCTCCGAGGCCTTGTTTCTGCTGCTAAAAAGGTGTATTTCTATACTTCAGGATAATTAATTTTGGCTGAAATTAAGAAACGGACTCCTACCCACAGGTTAGGCAACAGAACACCTTTTCAATGGGGAAAAATGGGGCAATCCTCTCTTCCCCTGCTGTCCCCCAAACAAACAATCAAAAACCCCGGAGGGCTGTTGGGTTATTTTATTTCAATGGATCTTGGTGAGTTTATAAATGTGCTTATATGGCATGACTGTCTGTAATCACAGCGGATAACCTTGACAACCCAGAGGATTATTCCAGCCCTTTGCCTCCTTTTTTCTAATGCACACGAGACATCTAGAGATACGTTTTTAAACACAGGGCAAGCTAGACAGAGTCACCCCCCTGGCTGCTGCTGACCTTGTGTAGCCAACCCTCTAGTAAAGCTGAAGCTCTTTGTCTGCACTGTGCTCTTACCTTGAGCTGGCTCATACAACTTAGTACCCTGAATTTTAAAAATATGCTTTCGCAGGAGTGAAGTCCAGTGTATTCCACCTGTCAACACTCAGATTTACACCCAGATAATACAATGACTAGCAACAGAGTACAGTGTGCTGTAGTAACTACCCACCACATACACACAGTCTGAAAAGCAGAGTCCTAGTCCTGTATCTGTTTAGAGACCCATTGAGTCTAATTCAACACATGGAGCAACAGCACAGCCCACCCCTGCAAAAGGGACACTGGGTGTCCATCCTGCTTTCACCAAACACAGCAAAGAAGACCAGGCAAAAATCAAATATTACACATTGCAGTAATCCTGTCACATGACAACTACTGTTTTACACACCGAACTGTACAAAACTCACACTGACACAAATCCATAGCTTATAGCTATTAGGATGGTTACCATCTACAAGAAGTGTCCTTCTTTCCAGTTTTATATAATGTATGTGAGATCCACAAAACATCAAGGGAAATCTTAACCAGGAGTGCAGAAAAACTTACTCTCAACAGGTTGAAACTAACAACAAACAAAAAAAGGAGTACATCAAAGTGTAGTATTTAGTTCTGCTTGTATGTGTAAAGCACTAAGTCTTCCCTTGAGGATACAGAGTTGTGATGTTTGCTCCTGCACTGTGCTGCTTCCATTAAACCCATAGAAAGAGTTCAGGCCTCATGGTAACTTTGCAACTGCTGATCCAGTAAGCTGCTTAAAAGACTCTTGATCTCTCAAAGCAAATTTTTTGCTTCCAGTTTCAAGTTACATTCCCTATTTCAAATGACTGAAAAAAGGAAGAATCAAGGGAAGAGAAAAATGAAAAAAATGAAGTAAAATTAAAATGAGGCATGCAGGATCTACACAGAAATAAACCAGCAAGAATTCAAGAGCACTCTATTCAGATTTCAGTCCTTCCTGTTTAAGGTAATATGTGGGCAGCAAAATGAGGTTAATCTTCCCCCTTTCTCCTGTAAGTAAATGTAGAAAGGAGACTAGCTGGATCTGCTACACAAAAATGAGTTTCAGTTGCATCCACAGGACTGACTGCTGTTCTGCAGTCCCATCACACTTTCAGGAAGAGATCAAAGAAAACCCATGAGGTTCATCACCCTGGCTCCCTTCCAAATCTTCTTTAGCCCCAAAGAAGAGATAATGCGCTCTAAAGTTGGTTTAGATTTTCCATCAACTCTCTAGGAAGACTGTCCAAACCAAGAGGGTACTCTATGGAGAAGCTGGTGAGCTATCAGCAGCCAAAGCTGGGTCAGCATCCTAGCACCTCTAGGGCTACAAATATATCCTGGTTTCATTCTGTTTCAGAAAATAATTCAAGAAGTTCACCAGAAAGATATCGAAGATTTTTTTCCTCTTTTCATGTTAAGTTTCCAATGAATTTCCCACAGATGGAGAAAAATCTCATCTTGTGCCTTGAATCTCCACTTTGTTTGTAGAACTGTTTGTTCTGTAGACTATGTCATGAACAACACACTCTCCAAGCTAAATGCAAAGTAAATTTATTATTGGCTGTTATTTCTAGTAAGCATCTGGTAAAAAAAAAAAAAATTAAAAAAATTAAAAAATAAAAAACTCTTAAGAGTATCACTAAGACACTAGAAATGCATATCTAAACAAGTAGAACAGTCCTCAGTTGGCTATGCTGTATTTCTACCTGCAAATCAGGACAGCTTGACTAATAGAGTACATGTGTCCTCTCAAATTCAAGTATTTCTTTCTATCCCAGGTGAGCAATGAATGAACTGCTGTATAACAATGATGCCCTGAAAGGCCGTCTAGTAATTTTATTTATGTAATTTGCATTTCACTTTAGTAATTTTCAATGAGACAGAGTTGAAACAGGTCCAGTTACTATTGCCAACTGTCTCATTCCTGCATATTATGTGACTAACAGCACTGCCTCCTAATAATCAAATTTTCTTTGTCATTCATGTAGTTAGACTTCACAAAAATTGCACAAGTTGTATGACCAACCCCTCCTATGAAGACAGGCTGAGAGAGTCGGGGCTGTTCAGGCTGCAGAAGAGAAGGCTCTAAGATCTTATAGCCCCTTCCAGTACCTAAAGGGGCCTACAGGAAAGATGGGGAGGGACTCTTTATCAGGGAGTGTAGTGATAGGATGAGGGGTAATGGTTTTAAACTGGAAGAGGGAAGATTTAGATTAGATATGAGGAAGAAATTCTTTACTGTGAGGGTGGTGAGACAGTGGAACAGGCTGCCCAGAGAGGTTGTGGAGGCCCCATCCCTGGAAGCGTTCAAGGCCAGGTTGGACTGGGCTTTGAGTAACCTGGTCTAGTGGGAGGTGTCCTTGCCCATGGCAAGAGGGTTGGAACTAGATGATCTTTAAGGTCCCTTCCAACCTAAATCATTCTATGATTCTATGGACAGGGATGACACATAAAAGCCCCAGGCTTGTTGAAACAAATTTATCCTTTTCACACATTCAGTCCCAAAATGAGGCACTGTGTTTATGTAAGTGTGCAAAGAATTTGGCTCATTTTCACTTTATTTAGGCCATCGGAGACCAGGAGGTTGCAACATTTGGATACTACTGTCATGTTGAAATGATGAGTGTCTAGGGGGAAAAAAAAAGACTATAAATAAAATATATAGATGATTGAAGTCAATGGGAACTGCACATATGCATCCAAGGACATTATTTGGCCCATAAAATGGAAAACCAGCATCAGCTATAACCACAACAGAAATGGATATAATTTGTCAGGTCCAAATGCAAGAATGCAAATGGAAATGAGAGAGCCAGAACACTAAAACCTCAAAGAGGATCTGCAAAAGACATCAAAACATTTACAGAAATTACAGAGAAACATCCTTGAAGATAAATCGGAAGGCCGCTATAAGGTCTCCCTGCAGCCTTCTCGTCTCCAGGCTGAGCAACCTCAACTCTCTCAGCTTGTCTTCATGGGAGAGGTGCTCTAACCCTCTGATTATCTTTCTGGCCCTCCTCTGGACTCACTCCAACAGGTCCATGCCCTTCTTATGCTGGGGGCTCCAGAGTTGGATGCAGTACTCCAGGTGGTGTCTCAAGAGAGCGGAGTAGAGGAGCAGAGTCACCTCCCTTGACCCGCTGGCCGCATTGCTGGGGATGCACCCCAGGATGCGGTTGGCTTTCCGGGCTGCAAGCACACATCGCCAGCTTATGTTGAGCTTCTCATCAACCAACACCTCCAAGTCCCTCTCCTCAAAATAACTGGGTATAAGCCTGTTAATATAATTAACTCCTCCAGTGCAGGAAAGGTAAAATAGAGTACAATAGAGTACAGAAGTTGGGATGTGAAACAAAGAGATTAATGACAAGTAGTAGGCTTCTGTTTAAAACAAAACAAACAAAAAAACCCCAACCACACCACAAAAAAAACCCCAACAACCATATTCTCATTAATGGTAACCTTCTACTGTCACCTCCATAACCAGCACATGCCCGTACCAGGCACAATTTCATACTTCTCCAGACACTAAAGCCAATCATATTTATGCTGTGCACAAATCCAGCAGATTACCATGCCAGCTAGTTTAACTAGTGATGTCCCCTTGACTGTACCAGCCATGTGCTTTTATGCAAAATATGACTTATAAAGCATGCAGTGCATGGAATGAATCAAAAATTGAGCAAATCTGCTCTCTCATTAATAGTTTTCAAATTTCTGTGTGAGGCAAAGCATAAGCACAGTCCTTTGGCAGTCAGACAATATACCACTGAACTTTATGCAGCCGGGGTGTAACTATGTAAACTATACTGCAGGCAAAGCTTCATTTTTCTCCTTCAAATTGGGACTTTAGAGCAAGGCTTGTTCCTGGATTACACTTTTGAAAGCAGTGGTTAGTAGGAACAGACTTAGAGCTGTCTTGCCGTCAGAGCTTGATGAGCTTCTGTTGGAGATGAGGATGCTCCTGCAAGAAAGAGGCAGAACTAGTCTCTTCTGGGAAACGGAGGTGTAGGGAGTGACCACCTCTACAGCTCATGTTACCAAGTGCCTTTCCAACACTAGACTCTCAAGACAAATACTATGTTACTTTAGTAATGTCTAGTAGTTATCCTTTTACCTTCGGATCTTAAAATATCCCTGGATACAGGATGGCTGTCTCTGTCTACCAAGAACTCTGTCAGTCTGTCAAAGACTATCATATGACTCTCAGCTCTGATGCACGCAATATTTTTACTTCAACCTGTCTTTCAAGAAGGTATTCTAGCAGGTATCAAGGCTCTCCTCTTTCTTGTGTAAGGGACTCAGATCTGGAAAGAAAGAAATTTGGTGGGATTTATATTCCCTTCCTGTTTTTCTGAAGCTTTTGGTATTTTGCCTTTATCCTTCATGTCTGATGATTTGAATATCACTGTTCTGACAGACACATTATTTCCTTTCTCAGTAAGGTTTCTATTACTCTTTCTACTTAGAACTGATCATCATTCTTATTTAAATGCAACATTTCAAGTAACAAGTTGTCTAAAAAGACAACCAAGACTCCTTTTCCCACATTTTCTTGTCACTTGGTAGCCTGTAATACTCAAGGGCTTCTCTTCCAAAACCTCTTTGAGTTACAGCTCCTCATTCACTTCTGGAAGGCTCAGGGTTGGATTAAGCTTCTTATATTGCTTCCTGTTACAATCTTAAAAGGACTCTTTTTTGTCTTACATTACTTGTTTTCCATTCTTCGTATTCTTATTTGTCATTTGCATTTCAGTAGCACTTGAAGGTCCCAATGAAACTGTAGACAACGGTTTGCATACTACAGCACTGGAATAGAAGGACTTTGCCCCAGGAGTTAAAAATTGAAAGAAACAAATAAAGCATCATTATCTTTGTGGGAAGGATGAACAACATGTAAAATATAGAAACAAGACTTGTCCAAGCTTACAAGGAAGTCTCTGAAAGATATGGAAAGTGAGGCCAGATCTCCTAAAACTGAAAGGCTACCTATCTCCTCTTTCTGATATGCTATTTTCCAGAGCAGTTGTGCCCATCTGGTCTATTTAATTATGTGGTGACAACATATAGGCAGCTGTCATTTGCCTTTGCAGTCTCCAAAACCTGTTTTTCCAATTGCCAAAGATGGAATTGCAGTAGACCAAAAGCACTCAATCTAGAAAAATGAATGAATGGAGTTAATGGGAATGTATGATCCCCATTTCCATACAGCAGCACCCCGAGGTAATGAGTGGACAAAAATGACCATCTAAGAAATTTGATATTAAATATTAAACCAAGAAAACACATGCTCTAAAGCACAGAACATCACTTCTAAGCAAAGATGAGATACTATTTTTCACAAAAATACATTTATTGCTGCACATCTTATATTTTTAAAAAATCTCCAAGAACCCCAGCCTGGAGCATATAATGGTTTATGCAACAAATACTTGTGAAATGCCTACTTAAAAAGTTAAACCCCCTGGAGGGCTTGTGAATCTTTTAGTTGTAATGTACCCCTGGAGGATTTTATTTTGTATCCGACTAGCCTGAAGTTAAAGAGTACTTTTTGAACATGTTTGCTTTACTTGAAGCTAAAATCTGGGTTACTTGGGGGAGGGCAATGGAGAGTCTAATAAATCTTACAATATACTTCTTGGCAAGAAAACTACTTACTGGTGTCATGAAGAAACAACTTTACTGCTCTCTAAAGAAAAATTGGTTTCAGAAGTTACTATTGTATTCAAGACACATGGAAGCTGCATTAAATCAAGTTGTGAAATGTACTGGGGTTATACATGTTTTTTTAAATAAAGTTAAATCCTGAAACAGATACTGACATACATAACAACAACAAAAAAAAAAAAAAAAAAAAAAAAAGAAAGTTTCTGAGGCTTCCATAAATTTTGAAGGGAGGAAG
>VFFE01009205.1:3432898-3456986 GCA_008921705.1 Burhinus oedicnemus
GCGGAAGGAGAAAACCCTCAAACCCCCAATGCCTGCCTTCCAGTTTGTTGCATAGTTTCACATGCAGTGAAGAGTGCTGAAGAGTTTGCACAAGCTTTCCAAAACATCTCGCTTCCAATGCATCTGAGCTGTAAACTCCCCAACTGGCTACTGTAGAATGAAATTAAGCAAGTGGCATATTTTTAAAGCTTCTAAATCCGAAGTAAAGTTTATCAGGAACTTCAATGTAATTGTCTCAACTCTGCAAATTGGAATGAATATTTAATGCTACCAGCACAAAAGGCCTACTTCTTTTGATAAAGACACTGATTTATCTCAAAGCATCCTGGGAGGGTGAGGCTGAAATATTGCAAAAGAAGCTGGCTTGGATCTAGGTTTCAAAAATGACAAAAAAATTATCAACTCTCAGTTCTTAACTGCCTTACATTAGTCTTCAAAGGGGGATTAAAAACATCACTAAGTAAAGCAAGAAAATACCAGACATACTGGATTTCAAACACGGTCCAATTTTATCTCCTAATTATTTGAAATGCAAGCTGCCAAGTGCACCAGCCATTATGACAACAAAAATCTGATCCAACTTTGCAACAACAACAAAAAAATGTTTATCAGAGAGGTCTAAACGACAGACTTATTTTATAAACTTGGAAGCAATTCCAGAGCTAGTGCTATACATCTCAAAGCAAAAGATAAACCCTCACTCACATTTTTATATAACAACAATAACAAATATAAATGGATCAACGGTCTTCATGCAAAAAAATTAAAAGCCTTCACAGTCAAAGCCACGGGACTTCAACAATGACTACTTCTTACCAGGGACATTTCCGCTAACATAAGAGCTAGTAAAACTCTTGGCAGAAGTGTCCTGACTCGTGTGTGAGGAACCAAGCTGGCTCTCAAGGGCTCCGAGCACTTGCTTGGTCCTTACAAGAAAGAAAACCATTTGCCTGCTTCAGGAAGAGTCTTGCAGGACAAGGGTTTCATCCCCTTCTGAATCATCTCTGGTTTCCAAGAATTTTGCATGGAAACTGAAGCCAAATGGCATCTGAGAACTAAAGACTGAACACTGAACTGAAGGCTTCAACAGTGCATGTGAGAATGAGACACAGGCTAAGACATTTGAAGAGGCGGGGAAATTTCATGTTCTTACCCTCCACTGACTTCCCCCTCCCCCCCAAAAATGCTTCTAGAGGACGAGCTGGCTCAGCAGATCAGAAAGGGAAATAGGGCCTTCAATAACAGGCTGCTGTTTCAAATCCAGCCCAATCTTACGGTGACCGAAAGTTATTATCCAATAGGTGGCCAGTGTTAAATGAAATAGTTATTTCACTTCCAGTTTCTGTTAAGTAGGTATCTGCAACACAACTGGCAGTTTCACCAGACAGGTCAAGCTCCAGTTCTCCAAGCCATGACCGAGGTGTGCTGGCAGGGCAGGACAGTGGCTTACACCTGTTTTGTGGCAAAGAACTTCATTTACCAGTGCTGTTAAATATGAACCAGGAGCGAGCGTGTGTTTTTAAAAGAAAGATGAAGAGGAGAATTCTACATACATGACTTTTTCCTGATTAATTCCAGCAACAGAATATACATATAGCGTGTGTTTACACTATATAAATTATTATTACATCAAATTAAACTCCATATATAACTCTTAAATTTTGTTCCAAGCTATAAGCGAGGAGCTGTAGGACTGCTATCTGATACAGCTCTGCTATCATGGCTTATGGAGCAAATGACTAAGAGCTAGGAAATTTTACTGGATGAACCTCAGCAAAGCACTTCAGGCTACTTTCTCAACATTAGGACATCTGAGAGTATGGCTACATGGCAGGCATTCCGCGGCAATAGCTCGTATCAACACTTTCACTGAGGTAACGAAAGACATAAGCTGCCTCGAATTACCTTGTATTTACCATGGGGTGTAAGGGAATGCAGAGAGGACTCCGTGGAGCAGCCAGTTACTGGTGTGTCCACAGCCTCGCTTACGCAGAGACCATCTGCCCCAAAACTGCAACCAAACTCCCATATCAGCCTTCAAGGTACTTGATCCTAAGATATCTCCACCCTAGCCAGGCACGATGAGGTGGGATTTAACTCTTCCAGCACTTTGCCATTCTGTTCTTTGCCTGGTTGCCAATACATCCTCAGTGCAGACAACCTATTTGAGCTTCCTCTTTCAGTGCACACGAAGGAAAAATCTTGGAAAACCAGGGAACTAGGCGCTGTTTTTTCCAGCAATATTTAGTCTAACTCAGCCCTCACATAAGTTAACTTTTGCACTGAAAGTAGTACACTGTGTAAACTTTTTTTTTCCCCTTATGTCCTATCCAGTGTCTTCCCTTAAGACTATTCATAAAAGCTGAAAAAGGGCAGTTATGTTCTCCGATCACTCTACAATAACAAGTGTCTGTGGAGCCACGTGAGTTAGAGCCACTCTGCTATTTCCAAAGCTGTGTTTCCACCTATGTGTTATTGATGACAACATTACTGATGACCCAGTAACAAACAGAATAAACCCTACATTGTCACAACTGTGACACGATATATATACACACACATATATACATTCAGGAAAAAGAAGGTAAATTTCAAACAAGTATTTCAATAATAAGTGAGTGTTACAAAATAATATTTTTCCTCCTAAAGGCATGGATAAAGAACCTTTTGCTAGTCTCTGAATTTGGCTTTCACAGCTACATCATCAAGCAATGTCCTACCCAATAAAAATATTTCTGTAGAATTTAATAACTACATCTATAGCACCTTGTCTGAGATTCAAAAGCCTTGGAAATTAAAATAAGGCAAGAGCAGAATTTATGACAACACTGTGAAGTAATGTCTATACATACATTCCCTCTTAATGTCATGATTAATTTACTGCTAGGTCTATACTGTAACAAACTTAAAAATAAGTTACTGGTTCTCCCCGAAAACAATGCCCACCCACAGAAGACACATTTTGGCCCCTGCGCCTGTTGAGCTGTTTTCTGCCTACTGAATGATGGCAACCAGAATAAAAGTCAACAATGCTCAGATGTGTTAAAAGCTTCAAGTTCTTTGCAGCGCTCTCCATAAACCATAAGCAAATGTGATATTGCAAAATGGCTTGTCATCACCCTCTTCCTGCCCTTCCCAACATATATATATTCCTCATGAAGGGATCTTTTCTCTCCAATAGCACCTCTGAGATACTGAAACCTTACTGCTCTAGTATTTTACTTCTGCACTATTATAGGAAATAGCAGGGGAAGATGTCTGCTGTTACACAAACAATTCTATTTATGAACTGAAATTACTTCCAGGATTGGCATTTCCAATATATTTATTATTTCAAGGATCATTAATTGTTATAAAGGACAGAGCACTGAGTTACAACTAACTGCTCTCAGCATAATCTGCTAAAGCCATGCCTAAAGTAACAGCACTTCTACGTTGAATGGTATCCATGCAAGATATTCACTGAAAGGGAAAAAAATCCCATCAATATGAATTTTGCTGACGTAGATTTACACAATTATTCTACATTTTCAGTAGAAGAAACTGAAATTAACCGAATTCAATGGACTCAACTTTGAAGATCCTTTTTCTTTACACACTTGAGAAAGTTAGAGATGTAAACTGTGCAGTTTTAACAATTCAAAGAGAAAATAAAACCTGTTACCATTTTCCTCATTCAAAAAGACCATTGTTACCATGCCGTTACACCCAATCTTTCCTAAGTTCCCCCATTGCTATTCCTAATCGTACTCCTTCACAGTTCTAAATATAGGCTGGGTGGAGAATGGGTTGAGAGCAGCCCTGAGGAGAGGGACTTGGGGATGTCGGTGGATGAGAAGCTCAACATGAGCCCGCAATGTGTGCTTGCAGCCCAGAAGGCCAACCGCATCCTGGGCTGCATACAAAGAAGCGTGGCCAGCAGGGCGAGGGAGGGGATTCTGCCCCTCTACTCTGCTCTCGTGAGACACCACCTGGAGTACTGCATCCAACTCTGGAGCCCCCAGCATAAGAAGGGCATGAAACTGCTGGAGTGGGTCCAGAGAAGGGCCAGGAAGATGATCAGAGAGTTACAGCACCTCTCCGAGACAGGCTGAGAGAGTTGGGGTTGTTCAGCCTGCAGAAGAGAAAGCTCCAGGGAGACCTTACAGCAGCTTTCCAGTATCTGAAAGGGACCTACAAGAAAGCTGGAGAGGGACTTTTTACAAGGGCATGTAGTGATAGGTCGAGTGGTAATGGCTTCAAACTGGAAGAGGGTAGATTTAGAACAGATATCAGGAAGAAATTCTTTACTGTGAGGGTGGTGAGGCACTGGAAGAGGTTGCCCAGAGAAGTTGCGGAGGCCCCATCCCTGGAAGCGTTCAAGGCCAGGCTGGATGGGGCTTTGAGTAACCTGGTCTAGTGGGAGGTGACCTTGCCCATGGCAAGAGGGTTGGAACTAGATGATCTTTAAGGTCCCTTCCAACGTAAACCACTCTGATTTTAAATAACCTTTTTTAAACTTCAGACAATACAGACTAAATTCTCATTCGGTCATTGCTCCAGTAGTATTTACTGGCATGTTTACATATGCAGTAGGTATTCCAGAACAACTGATATGCAAACACTTTGTATCACAATAAAAGTCTGTATAATTAAGCCCATCAACTACTGATAAATAAAAATACTTTTATTCTTTCACTCTATGTCTATAACAAGAGCTCTTCTTATCAGTTTCCCTACGTATACAAGAAGCAAATAATTTGCTCTTCTGGTCATCTTAGTTCAACCACCCTTAGCTCTTCTATGAACATCTTCAAGCTTGCCCAGTACCTTTTGGGGGGTTTCTCTGGGAACAAAAGGATATTGTAATGGTGGCAGAACACCATATATTGCATACGGCTTGCACGATAAAAATCTCTACAGGCATGCAAACACTACCAGAATTGGATTGGCCTCAGCATCTACACTGAAACATGTATAAATTCACCACACATGCTTTTACACACATACCTAATAAGACTAACAGAGGAGTACTTGCAAATTCAACGAGGAATGAGAGACAGGGAAGAGTAACAATACCATAGGTCTATGCTAGTTTCTGAAAAAGCAATATCCCCCCCTGCAATGCTCCAAAAGCAACAGCATGCGACAACTCCACTGGGGTCGCAGCCTGAACTTACTGAAGTTTCGTAGTGATTGCAATAGCTCCCTAATGAGGGGTTCAAAAAAAGTCAGCACAGGGAAAGAGGATTTCTCTAAAGGTCACATTCAAATGCTTCTAAACAAGCGATTATTTTCAATCCCAACCTCTTTGGTATCAACTGGAACTTTGCCTGAGAAAATGGTTTCAGGACTCTGCCCACTGGTTTGTTTGTACAGCGGTACAGGAAATATGTAAATAGATTAAATATATGACAAAGTGCCAAGCGTTTGAGAATGCCTGTATACCCGTTTTCTGTAATATTCCCTGCTACATAATTATGACTGCCAGAGCCTAACTCTACAGAAGTCAGCATCAAAATCCCCTCTGGAAAACAGACATTGTGCTGTGTCTGATGGGCTTGCTTGCCATCATCTCAGGACCATCACACATGTTTACACATTATCAGCCTTTGCTCAGAATAAAGCTAGTCTGAAATTACATTAAGTGACACACACCAGGCTACCGATACAATGGGTGACAGCCCAGGAGAAAGCATGTTCAATGCCTGACTTATTTGTTCTGTTCACATTTGGGTAATCATTTCTCTCTGCCATTCATAAATTACCATGTCTTATGACAAGAATTCAAATTTGGAGCCCTAACCTTGCACTCTGTAAATATATTGCCCAGTCAGATCTAGCCTAAAAGATCTGAGCAGACAGCTCTTTTACCCAAGAGAGAATTGTTCTTGCAATTGTATTTAGGCTCAAAGTAAAAAAAAAAACAAAAAACACCAAAAAACCAAACCCAACCACCAACAAAAAAACCCACCAAAACTAAACAAACAAAAACCCCCAAACCACCAAAAAACCCCCAGTTCAGCTCACTACAGGACCTAATTCTTGGTGTTCATCTTTCTCATTTAAAGTTCAGTTCTCCAAAACCAAGGATATTCATTAGTCAGCTTAAACCTTTTCCCATCTATCAATTAATTTCAATTGCTTGAAGATAGAAAAATTGAGTTTTCACTTTGAGAGAATTTATGAGAGAGAAACATTATTTTTCATAGATGATTAACACTTTACACTTGCATTTCTACCAGGCCTAGTCAAGTTGTCCTTCCTTGCCAGAGTATGCAGAGTTTGGCCAGTAAAAGAAAGGCTATGACCCCAGCAGAAAGAAATATATTCTAAAATAAAGATGTGCTGAAAAAGCGAGACTTACACTACTAACACAGCACAGCTCTCAAGCCACATGGGTAAATTTTAACATTTATATCCCTGCTAACTAGAGACAGGCTCAAACCAAAACCACAAATATGGAGAAAGTCTGAACCCAGATCAGAATTTTATAGCTCACACCCCAACTCTTCTCTTAACAATGGCTGGAAAATGCTTTCCAAAACTCCTAGAATATTTGTTCCATACACAGGAAATGAGTTTAATAGTACATCTTTGGGGATTAGCTTTGTTTAGCTGTCCAAGCCTTCGATTCAAAGTCAGTAGATAGTATTGCTTTAGTTGTTACACAGAAACAGACATATTTCCTGATGGGATGCCTCCCTTGCTCACATGGTCATTCACCTTAATCCCTGTTAACTTTATAGGATGCTATACTGCACACATCATTGGCTGTAAAGGAAGTCCTTTATACATGTTTCTTGGCCTTCCTCTATTCACAGCATGAAAATGGTGAAGATAAACATACTGCTGAAGCACAGGAATTGGGAAGTTGGATAAAAAGCATTACCTTCTTACGGAGGACTTCTTCATTTCTAGACAACATAAAGCAGCTCCCGAGGATGAATTTACTGCTTCTCTGCTTCGGCATAGTGGGCTGTATTATGACCCTATAATCCACTGCAAGCAAGGCAGCAGCTGAGAGCTACACTGCCCCTGGAGCTGTCTGATAGATGGCTATGATTCACCGAATCACCGTTTCCTTTCCAATTTCCCTGCTGCCTCCAGGAAGGCAGCAAGCACTGCCACTGCACTGTCCTCTTCCCGAAATGATTCTGCTCCTGAGCTGGGCTATGCTCCACCATCTTTGCACTCACAAATAGGCAAGTAAGGAAGTAGGAAAAGTGAAGGGAAATTCTTTAAGCTCCAAAAATACATATACGCTACAGGTTTTTGTTAGCAGTCTGTACAGTGGGTATGGCATGGCTGGGCAGTATGTATGGTACATACTTGCCTCAAATGTTACCATAGGGTGTGCTAGCCAATGCAAGAGGGCAAAAGGATTCTTGATGTTCCACACCCAAATGCACACCCTGCTAGTTAGACCACCATGTGGCTTTGTTTCTCCAACAAGATTTAGTTTCTGAACAATGTAGCATTTAAATCAAACTAAGGCAAAGCCAATAGCTGTTAAAATAGAAGTATCTATCATATAGAGTGTTGAGACCTGAGGAACTGGAAGGGGAAGAAAGCAGCACAGGGCAACTGCTGAGAAAGTGTGATCTGTTGGCAAAGAAAACTTTAAGTCTCCAGAGGGAGAGAAAAAAAAAAAAACAACAAACCAAACACAACAAATGCCCACATCTTACACACCGAGTAAAGTACAGTGATTGCAGCCAGACTGACCAAACTCTCCATAACCACAGAGCCACTGGATTGAAACCATCCTTACAATTCAATATTCAGAGGCATCATCGTTAAATACATAATAGCAGGTTGTGAGATGCCATTAAATCCTCTTTAGATGGGCAGAATTTGTCTGAATTCTTTTCATATTTATAAGGAGGAGAGAGCAGGGAAGCTACAGGCTGAGATGTGCCTGGCTGCAAACAGCCAGCTGTAGGGCTGTGCTCCCTGCTGCCAGGCTAACAGGACAATGGCTGCCTCTTCAGCACCACACATTTAACTGTGCTCTCTATTGTCTAAAAGAACAAACGACATTTGAAGCAGAGAACCAGTGGCAATAACTCAAAAACTTGGGAGTATCCATCACTGACCATCAGTCACCATTTCTAAACATGACCATGGGTGATACATCACTGCCAGCACCACAAGGAGGAGGGAAGAGGTGTTAATTAACCTGTAAACCTGCTCCACTTTGTGCTCCGGATAGTACAAAGGCCCACCAGAATAGAAGGCATAGTTCACCCTCATTATAAGGCTTTCCATTACAAAGCCAGTGCAAACAAAAGCCTACCGCTTTGACCCACCACTCCACTTCAGTTCATTGTAAACATTTTGACATGCATTTCACTCAAGTACAAACTCTGCTGCTCTGAAGAATAACCTTCAAGAGAGGGCAATTTCATTATTCAAGCAAACACCAGAAAAAAGATCATCTCCCTGCAAAGCCTCAAGTCTAGCTGGTGCAGCAGAGCTCATCTTCAGTTGAATTTTTAACTAACATTTTCCTTCACCCTTTCGTTATGTCTGTGTAGTCCATTTCCTCTAGTAACAGCAGTAGAAGACTGGCATTCTCCTCATCCTGTATTATTTACCTATTATGATTTATACATACGCTAGCCATATGCTCTATACCTATGTTCCTACTAATACTGCACTGAATTTATATGCATGACCAAAAAGCAAGGTACAGCAGTAAGCAGGAAGCCTACATCACTTGAATGCACATGTCCTTGGACAGGCCTCCACAAGGAGCCCATCCATTAAAGACATGTCCCTTCCACCATCTTCTAACCTTGTCCAAATTCTCGTTCGGATGAGTGGGAAGTAAAATGGCTTTTTTCTCTCCATGTTAAAACTGCTTTAATACAAACTTTTTAAATTAGATGTCTTGGGCCACTGGACTGTGATGAGAGTTTGACAGTTCAGAAACACCCCTTTCCAAAAGGATTTCAGGAAGATGACTGTAGAGCAAAAGAAGAAACAACATAAGAGGGTTTTTTTTGCAAAGGGGATTAGATAAACTCCAAGGGGAATTCAAACATTCTTTTTCATTCTTATTTCTTACTTTGCTCAGGAAAGTAGGTAATAAATACCTGGCTTATTCATAAAAACATAGCAATGAATTAAGTGTACGGCTGGCATTGAAGTTCTTCATGAACTTTACATATTTCTCTGTTTATCTGTACAGCTTCAGTAGGTAAAAGGATAAAACCTATCCTCACTTCCCTGATGGGGAAGTGGGAAAAAGTGGATAAAACTGGTAGTTTCAAAGAGAAGACAAATGAGACTAAATGAGCGATAAGTGCTTAGCTGTCCTGGGTCTCTGTGAAGATTAACGTTTGAGCAACTTGAGAAAGGATATACAGCTAAAGCTAGCATCTAGACCAGAATACATGGCTCCTGTATCTCTTTCTTAAGCCATAAATTCAGAGTTTCAAAGACCACGTAGCATCACAGAAATGGCTATCCAACTGACCACCCCCATCACAAACACCTCCCAACTTCACCTCCAAGCCCACAGACCAGTCTTCTAATCTCAGATGACTTCAAAGCCTACCTACCTTGTGATTCAGAGTGCTTAAGAAAGCTGTGTTTAACCTATTACCCTATCTCCTTAAGCACAACACCACTGACATCCTACCCATGAAAATCCCAAGCACTAGAGACCCAAGGGGCTACACTAGTCAGCCCAGTCAGCAAAGGCATACCCTGTTATCAGAGATGCAAGGACTGCACGGTAAGCCTGTGTCTGAACCAGAGAGCTTTAATTTTGTTGGGATCTTTCTGCCATATATACCTGCATATAAAATATGGTTCTGCACGAGTTGTTAATGGATAAATCTAAGAAGTGCTGCATTGGAACATGCAGCTTCCAACACACAAGAGAGCTATAGTAATGACTATCACAAAATAAAAATACAAACATAGATTATTTTATGATTGAAGCAAAAAGGATTGAGGGCACAGCCCAGATATCCCACCTGTACTGCCTGTATTTCTGATATGCCCATTTCACCCCATCTCCTTAACAACCAAGTCAATGATTCGGTTACATATATGCATGTGAATCCTACGTTCATTTCTTTGACCATGTCCCCAATACCAAATGAACCCGAATTTTGCACTTTGCATCCTTTAACAAACCTGCCTACATTAGCTAAAGAAACACTCCATCTCCTGCCTACTCATTTTTTTCAGGCCTCCTTTCAGAGGAGAGGTCTAGCCTTTCTCTCTGGGATCTAACCAGCCCTCCCTTGTCTTCTTTCTTAAGAGCGCATTTTCAGCCAGTCTGAGAGGATTGCATTTTGTTCATTCCCTTTTGATATATTTATTGTGAGACAGGATCATATGAGATTGAAGGCCCAGAAAACCCCATGCTGTGTACCTTGCATAAAATGTACTTTCTCTTACACTAGAAAAAGGCTTACATGACATATAGTTTTTATAAATATATATCTATGAAATTTTGAAAGTAGGCAAAAAACATTATAATATCATAAGGTGGCAAGGAATACAAAAGAAGAAAAAAAACTACAGTGAATAGAATCCTTTTTTATTAAAAAAAAAACCCAAACGTATGCTTAACACAAACTCCTTCATGAATTCTCTTTATACTTGCAGCGACACAAATTCACCATTCTGCTGACACTGTTGCTGACGCTACTGAAAAAGTCACCCAAAAAGGCTCATTTTAAAATAAAATTTTACAAGGAGAGGAAATGGGGATTTGTAACAGAACATTTCCTTTTACTTAATCACAGCATCATTACTATGACAGTATAAAGTCCACTTGGACATCTTAATAGATTTACTGATAAAGACATAACTTTTTTTGGCTAACTGCCACAAAGACATCCAGTTAAGAGGGAAAAATCTTAAATTATAGTTACCCAAAAAATCCCCTCCCAAATTATTTAGGACCAACAAACAAGAGATTCCTTCAGTAACTCGGTGTTTCTAATATTGCTATTAATTTTTAATACTACCTTCAGATTCTGTTCACTCAAGTCACTGAGAAATTCTTAAGTATTTACAGACATCAGTCAAACAAGGAACCTTTTCAGTTCTTTGCCCTCAGAATCATGAGGTATAAACTTTCAACTTCCATACAGAAGATATTTTTAAAATGAAGAGTGCATTTCCCAGAATAATGATGCTCTAATACCAAACAGCAGCTCAGTTATTTTGTATTAAGAAACCAAAGCCCTTCTTACACAATTTCAAAGCAGCAGCTGTGACTTTGAAACTAGGAATTCCTTCTGGCCACCTGCTTTAAAACTAGCCAAAATAAACGTGGTGGGATGGTCCTGTCGATAACTACGGGATAGCAGGGTAGCACAGGTTGTTTGCTGTTAGGGCTTTAGGTCCTAGAGATCACTAACTTCTCCAGGATCTTGTCTGGATGAGGACCTTGGGATCAAGCTGCATCTGAAAGCTGGATTATTATTAAGTGCTAGATTGCAGAACTGTTACCCATGAGGAGTGGAACTTCATTGTGCAGTTGAGATGTAGCGTTCATGGCATGCCATTCACAGTATGATGTTTTATTCCAACAGCAGATGACCCTTTTCAATCACTTGGCAAACAACATTGTGGTCTGGCTTGTAAGATATTGTTTTCTTTGAAGAAAGGGTTTGTTTTGATGTTGGTTTGGGGTTTTTTTTTAATATACTCAAAAACATCCATAATAGTAGTAACAGTAAACTAACGATGACTTTAAAACCTCAAACTTGCCCACTTTTTCTAACCTCAATGAATGCACAAACATTGCAAAAACCAGTGCCCACCAATATAATTTAGCGGAACATGAGATCTTCCCAGATTCACAACCGTAGCTAATGTAGCATAGAGCACCTCAGGAGATACTTCAGGGCCTAATCCTGCTCTCAGCAGATTTAATGGACAGTTAATGGACTTCAACAGGAAAAGAATTTGGCCCACTAAGACTCAGTCACTTCTAATTCTTGGCATTTAAAAACAGTGTATTTTGCATTAACCTGAAAATAATCCCCTTCAGAAAACTATACTATAAAGTGTGCCGAGCCACATTTCAGACAAAGTAACCTACTGTAACACTAGCGGCGCCCAGGTGGAAATATGTTCTTCTCCTTACGGCCCGCAAAGGACCCACCACACCTTGGTCTTCAAGGAAAAGCCTCTGGATGGTGCAACTCAAAAGGCTGCTGCAAGTTTATCTCTTCTTGGGGGTTTGTGTTTTTTTTTTTTTCTTTTCCTATAAATTACTCCTCCTTTTGATGTCTATTCTTGCTCTTAAAAGAAAATACACACATCAGGTTAAGATGAAAACTGCCCACACGACAAGTTTGTGTTTACAAGCTTAAGAGCAAGTTTCACTTGAACACAAGTCAATGCCACTTTAAGAAAACATCACATACCAAAAAAATCACACATGGTTAGAACACATCACGAGCAGAGAGGAATTGTGGACTCAGTCTGTGAGGCACTGAGCCAGCCTGAGAAGCCCTTTGAAGTTAGAAAAACATCCTCCGGTCAGAGCACATTTGTGAAACCGTGGGACAGGCGCTTTAAACAACATTCACTCCGAGATCACCTGCGGTGTGCCAGTGGATCGGCGCCTGTGTAACCTCAACAACATAACCCTTTATATTCCACAAAGATCACTCACTCCAAAAGCTGTCCTATCAACAGTGCACAGTCAAAAAACTGCCTGGCAAAACCTGTACCGTTTCACCCTCTGTACAACAGTCTGGCAGTTCCAACAGGCATGCAAAGTCTGGGTAAAGCCTGCTATAAGCAGAACTTGGGCAACAGGAGAAAGGGCGCTTTACCTGCACAAAGCGGCACCGATACAGGAGGAAGGCATCACCCTGCAAGAAGGGCCGCTGCAAATCAGTGTTGCACAAAACTTACAATATAGTTTGGCGTGCAGGCGGGTATGACACAAAATACAAGTCACCATCATCATGAGAAGAAAGATTCTTGGCTGTGGATGGTTAAGTCCAGGTAACACACACTTTCCCCCCACCCCCACTTACAGACAGATGAGACCAAACATCAGAAGGCGACTGTTTTTACAGCTGAGTTACCTCCCTCCGCCCAGTTTTATTAGCATCCCGCCCACTGGCATCACTAAGCTGTGCCAAGCCAGTTTAAAGCCAAATCCTACCCCTGACCTGGCATCTCTCTCAGACTGGCACACCACTCAGGAAAGAGACTGTACATATTTCTAACTGAAGGCAGAACTGGCTATCCATTCCTGATGTTACTGGATATTGGAATTCATATGCAATAGCAGCAGATTTTTAAGAGACCCCATGCCTATTGAGAACATGGAAGGAGGAAGCCTCACCCTGTCTTTGGATAGGGCTCCTGCTGATAGCAGGAGACACTCTGACTGTACAGTAGGCCAGGACTCTTCCCTTGCTTCAAACATAACCCTAAAGGGACGATATTAGCATTTTTCTTGTCTTCTGCATTTGACAAACTTTCCCATTTTCCCCAGCGGTGGTGAATTCTCCTCATTTTTTTGAGGAAGCCAGGACTGTTGGTGTTGCCATCAGAAATACACACGAGGAGGGTCAGATTACTTTTGCAGAGCTAATAAGGGACTTCAGTCTTTTTGCTACTCCCACAGGACATTACCCATTGTCTGTTACTCATTTACTGGCAAATCTAGGGGGCTTCCCACTGCAGTGCCTTGGATTCCTGTCTTGCCAAAAATGGGGAAAATCAGAGCTGGCCTTAGATTAATGGTAAATTGTTTTAGCAGAGGTTTGTTCTGTGTTTAAACAGCACGTGTGTGTTCAGTGACTAAGCACGGGCAACACCTGCATGCTCCAGTCTAGCTAGTCCCTCCTGGATAACAGCAAATGTCCAAGGACACAGAGCTACTTCAACGTGACTTACTTTTGACTTTCATCACACAGTCCTCACAAAAATTGATTTCATTTTTTTCTAAATAGCATTTTAAAAAAAGAAATCAAACAGCACATCTGGAAAAGAGTGCCACCATAAGGCACCAAATCCCAATGAAATCTATATAGCATCAATGAATACAATACTTCCTTACCAAATGCTGGAGTTGTTTTCTTTCTTTTCTGTTACACATCACCATGTTTTAATCCAAGACTGACTGCCTTTCAAAGAAAAGCCCTGCACAATAGCTTAGGCAGTAAGAAATCTCATTTACTTCGTTATGCTGTGCATTAGTCCAGAGTTAAAGATTTTGTGTGCTTCCTATTGGTCGTAAATAAATGATTAAAAACAGCTTTACAGTAGAATAAAAAGAAAAAAAAAAAAGAGAATGAGACTGTGGTCCAATACTTTAACAAACCAACCTAATTAGGTAAAAAACACCTTAATCCAATAAAAGTTTGGTATTTTAATGGGTATTAAGCAGTGCTGTGGGAATAGCCTTTCTCAAAACATGCTTTTTAAACCTATCTGCAAAATTACATTGCTAATTACAAATGGGAATTTAAGTGGCAGTACAACTGGGAAAAACTTTTGTGAACCTGTCATAAAATGATCAGATAAACTGCATCTGTAGGGGAAAATACATTGCCATTCCATCAGCAATGTAGCTGCTAGTTAAAAGGACTATTAGTCTCACCACTTGAACCTTCCCTCGTCTTCCACTGATGTGGCAGAGAACCTGATAAAAAACCACTGAAAGCAATGAGAAGTTTCCCCTCTATTACAGCAGGGCTTTCATATAAAAAAATAACAGAGAAATATTGCAGGATTTTTCAAAATGATAAAGCCAGACTTACCTAACTGCACTGAGTTAGTTTAAAATATATACCTTTAAAAGAAATTTATTTATGGTATTCCAAAAAACTCCTTTTACATACATATCCACATCAGGAACAAGACCTTGCACATAAGCTTTGCATAAATAAAAATAGCTTTAACTGAGATAACCTATGAAGTTTATCCTCAAAATAAAATTAAATATTCGGGATGGCTAAATGAGGCACAGTTTTTCCACGGGAAAAATATCAAAGCATTATTTATTTTTCTGTAAGTACTTGTTTTGAAAAGCCTTTCCTTCCCACCTGGGCTTCGGCTAAAAGCCACAATCTACATTTAAACAGTGTGTACGCTTTAGAAAACTATCAAACATTTTTTTTTAAAGCAGAGGCACATGAAATTATTTGATCCACTTTTCATATAGAAAGTCTAGGGCTGACCATAAAGAAATAGGCAGGCTCCCAGTATAAACTTACCAGGATTACATCAAAGACCTTCCTCTAGGATCAGACGATTGATTTCTTCAATGCTTTTTAGAATTTCTTCCAGGATATTTTGGGTTATTGCCTTAGACCTTTGCTCAGCTGGAATGACAGATATTCTGTTTGCTAGATTAGGATGTTCTCTCTTTATAGGGGAATGAGTGTCTGTAGTTTATACACACGTATGCTATGTGAACGGAGAGCGACTTGGAAAGTTCACAGCAAAATTATTATTTATTGTTTCAAAAAAAGAGTAGTTTATTACAGAAACACTGATACAGGCTTAACCGCAGCATCTTATGCAATACAGAGACTGCTTGTTATTTTGTGAGCTCAGGACTGGGGCACTCTATGCTCAGAGAAAACTCCCACTCCCCCAAACAGGCATTTGTTCTTTATATACGTTTAATGCATAAGACTTAGCTTTACAGCTACTACCTTCTTTACCTAACTTTCTTGAAATCGTCCTGGAATTACAAAAGATTTTTAAGATTGGACAAGAAGTGGCTCAGTCCTTACCTACCACTATCAAATCTTTGGGGAATTCAGACAGCAAGCTATCTCTAAGGGCAATGCGACACACTACCCACCATTCTCCTTCCTCCCCCAAGACAAATCTGTCACCTCCGTACCACTCATCATTCGCATCAGAGTATGGATCAAAAGATCCGAGGCTGCTCCCAAATCCCATTTCTCCTGCAAGACACTACTTTGTTCTGTCACTTCCCTACTGAGTCTATCCCCTTATTTTATGCCTCACAGCATGTGTGGCTGCACCCCAAGATCAAACACCCATGCATGATTTTCTTTCACAGATCTTGAATCACAATGTTATACCTTAATAGGAACCTCAATATACTTAACCCCTTTAAAGCTGCCACAGTAATACCCCCAAATGCATTAAATTCCACCCTAATAGCAAAACACCAAGTATTCCTCTCGATGGACAGTGCATAGACTGTTCTGAAGACACACCAATCCATCTCTGAGCTAAAGCAACACACATTGCCTGCATTTGTTAGTTTGAAGCCCAAGGATGCATGGCAGAAAATTCCAGGCACTTGAGAAGTTCTCTGCTGCAAATTTTGCCCAAAACATAACTGACCCCCTCTCACATTCTCAGGGGATCTCATTGCAAGTGATAAAAGGGACCAGTGCTACAGAGCCTGCATTTAAATCCAGATCCATTACAACCGAAAGCAAGACTGGTAGATGGCACTCTTCAAGGTATAAGCAAGACACCCTTTCACAGTCAGCTCAATGAGTTTCCGAGTTCCATAGAATTTTCAGATAGAGAGGTGTTATTGGAGAAAATTATCAAACTCAGAGCTTTGACAAAAAGCAGAAAAACTGCTTGCCTGGTAAGTCTTGTGAAAAAGAATTCAGTTTTAATAACAACAGCTTCAGATTTAAGGAACAACTCCTTCTCACGTAAGTTTGGCAAGGATCTTGGTTTGAATCAGGGAACCATGAGGTCTTCCCTTACCGCTGCCAAGGGGTTAGTGTGGTAGGATCTTTTAGCTGTATTTTTACAGGGCTCTTCTTAGCCATTGAGGGGCTTCTCAGGACCTGATGGCGTTTTAGTCTCCTGTGGCCACAGTCTGGTCTTCTGAGGAGCAAAGGGATTTACTCCATCAAAAGTTTTATAGACTAAAACAATAGGATCATTTATTGCCCTATAACATACAACAGGCCACACCACACAAACAAAATCAGTGGTACTCAATTTCACAGCTGTTATAGGACCTCCCAACAAAAGACTGCATCATTCCCTTCCTCAAACGATTATATTCTGTATGACTAAACCAGAAGTACTTCTCACATATGGTGGGCGCATATCAGGCCATGTGAGACGCGCACGTATAGGTATTAAGGAATCTGGCTGAACACTTACTTACAGATATAAGCCTGTTTGAAAGCCAGCTCCCATGACAAGCCAATTATTATAAGTCCTTATTAAACAGTGGACATGACAGCGGTCTATTTGCAAGACACTAACTATACAGGACTTTCCAACTAAAAAAGGATGTCTCACACATTAAGAAGTGTCATCTCTCCTTTGCAAATTACAGGATAAAATATATGCCATATTGCTCTGATGACAATACACCCAGAAGTTTACAAAAAGCAAATGCATTGTATGTCTGTACCCCTTGCAGAGAGACCAAGGCAGCAATAGTTGAACCTACACAAGTCATTTCCCCTCTCTCTTAGATTACGCAGTAGTAAAAGTATCTGCGCCAGCACAGCCCTTTCACCACAGCTAACACCACTGGCGTTCCACCACTGCAAGACAAATGTCATGAGATATTATTCCAACACAAACACTCTTTGCTGGCTCAGAAATCAGACACAATGAAGATTCTGCATTTGGAACTTGGTTAATAATTCTTGAATGGAATACAGTCCAACTCAGTCTCCCATAGCTGTAGTTACTCTGTAGGAGTAAATACAAGCTTAGTTTTGCTGCCAGTGTTGGCAGATATGACTAAATAAATTCACAGAGAAAGTCCATTTGACCGTTCCTTCACATTAATTTTTTTGAACTGAAACGATACCTCATTTTCCATGTAAAGATATCTAAAAATATCCCATAATCTGAAAACTCCCGAGTATGCAGAGTAACTAGTATATTAACTAGAAAAGTAGTTTAGTTACAAAAAAGATACTTCAAGTATTTTGTACATTTTAACATCTACCATTTACTTTCCAACCAGGTTTTGATGCTGACATTCACGAAGCAAAACCCGTCCACAAGGATTTCTATAAAGGCCAACATCTGCAGCACAGAGAGCAACGTTCCATTTTTATTTAAATATCATCACCGAACAATTATTTCCCCAACTTTGGAAGAACTCTTACAAAGTTTCAATACTCAAGAGACTTCTCTTTCCTCTGTTCATAACCCATTTCAAAAGAAACCATAAAAGTCAACTAAGATCTTCTTCTGAAGGGTGCCTACAAATAGCCACTTCTTGAGCTCCTCCTGGGTCTTATTACAGATCTCACAAAACCTACAGAAAATCCTTCTGTTAATGAATGCTGCTGTAAAGAACATTCCCATATGTCGGCAATCATGTGCTACAAATTTCCCATTTTTGTTATAACCAAGGTTTTAGTGTAAGTCTGGACTACATTATTTACATTTAAGTCATTAAAGAATATAACATACTGTTGTTACTTTTCATCCCAATTTACAGAAGAAAATGTACTCCATAACCCAGGCCACCTCATTCAGAAGAATTAAGGTTTCACTAAGCCAAGGTGGACTATCAGTAGCCCAAGAGACATAGCTTGTATCACTTAGAATCTGAGGACTTCACCCAGCTACTACACATACTATGCTTCCTTCTTACCAACATCAACCTAAGTAACTCCACTTTAGAGGGGGTGGGAGAAAGAGGGTTGTTAGATATCAAAAAAAAAGTTACTTTAACGAGATTTGTTTGCAGAAACTTCATGGGCCATTCAGCTTTCCAATCAACATGCCAAATTAAAAGCACACAACATTAAATCTGAAACACCTATAAAACAAGCCCTGATGAAATACAGACTGTCTTCCGTCCACCTCCTCCATATGGCTCAAGCAAAGTCAACTTTTAATTTCATAACACAAAATATTTAATTTATGCTTTTCTTCATATGTCAATTTAACCTCCGGCACATAGCTTTGAAACCATGTAAGGATGCCTAACACTTTCCATATGGCAACTGAATTGTGGCTTTTAATTGCACCAACTGGTATCATTCAAGGATAATTCCTTTGGAATCCAGCTTTCTGCTACAGTATTGGCCAATTCACTAATCTCATCACCATGGCACTAATACTTTCACAGACTCTTTGATTGTTAATATTCATATTATAATTTTCCCAAACCAGAGCTGTCAAGATATACTATGTGCACCACTAATTAAATTATCTTGGTTTGTTGGCACCAAATTTCAACACTAAATAAGATTCTGCTTCTCTCTCTTTCAATGCAAAGTTTGGCAATTTTATTTTAAACGCCATACACTATATTTTGTGTATCAAAATATTTAGACATACCAATATCTAGCACTGCTGAGTGTGTTGTTTCATTTAATCCTCAGAGTCAATACAAATAATTATCTATACAATACTGAAATTAATGTACTTGAAAATATTTCAGTTTAAAAGTTCACTTCAAGCAGTCACACAAGATAGCACCCAAGGAAATTTTAATTGCTCTTGTCACCGTATCAGTAGAAGACAGTCTTTCAAATGTCATTCTACCCACAAGATGACCCCGAAATAGTGCTACAATTAAATCTTCCACTTCAACAGCCTTTAAGCCATAGTATATACATACCACTAAAAAAAAGTCTCTTTTCTGTTTATTATTTTCATTTTGGATTAATGATCTACCCAACTGTGTCTTCCATAAGGCTATGTGTTTTTATATGCACACACACACGCTATTTAACAGCAGGGGACTGGGAAGGGCATTTTTTTGTTTGGGTATTTTTTTTGTTTTAAATTTAAGAAAGATCATGCTAGAGGAGCAGTGAAGTTGACACTGGTGTAGTCTCCTCTCAGCCATGCAAGGAATGCCCATTAATGTCACTGGCAGTTACAGGCACAGAACAAATGGAGAACAAGCCCCACCTCTGAAGCAGCAATGTGCCTCAGCATTTCATACTGTATTATTCCCAGACCAGATACTCAACTCTAATTAATATCAATTAGGATTGAACATGAGGATCACTAGCACCAAAGAGCCCAGCAGAAGTGGTAAGCTAAAGTCTTTTCTATTTTACCTAAAATGATTACTTACAACTTGCCTCACTGTGAGCTGGTTCGAAATTTAATTAAAAATATGAGATTTTTTTTCCAATCCCAAGCACAGCTCTCAATGAGACGGCGCAAGAAACTAGTAAAATTTCTTATGGCTTTGAAGATAAAAGTAAATTGAACTAAGCAAATGTCACATTTAATATTTTCCCCTCTAGCATAGAACTACTTCTCCGTTAAATAAATAAATACATGAATATTTGCAAACAATGTTGGTCCCCAAAAATAGTCTGTAAAAGTAAACACACTGAATAAATCTAAACTTAAGAATTACACAGGATAATCCACAGTGTCAGAAAACCTTTCTGGGCACAAGTTAACTCATTCTTAAAGCAGCTAAACAAGTGTATTCGCTTGCTCAAACAGATTTACAGCCCCAGTGTTTTCAATTAGCTTTGAAACTAGAAGATGACTCTGGACCTCATACTTTTCATGGATGTAACAGAATTCCTTTTTTCTTTAATTCTACATGATGTGGAAGGCTGCAGCCCAGCCCTCAGCCTCCACAGTAATTAAAACATTTAGAGCAGAGCAGCCCCTGCTGGGCAGGTGGCAATGGTTTAATGAAATCAGCGCAGAACAGAAAGTTGTACACACACCAGAAGTGCATATTTCAGATACAGTCCCCTTCCCCTGGCTCATGCCTTCCCCCAGCAATTTACTATGAGATCCTTCTCAGATGACTGATGCATTTGGCAATAGCTGGATACTAATTACTGTTCTCCCAGTGAATTGGAGGGGGGAAGACATGGAGAGACAGGATGCAATATGAATGACACGTCAGCTGAAGGAAGTCTGCTCTAACCACAAAACTCAAAATTTCAGTTCAGGAAGAGAAAAGGTGTTGTATTCTTGAACCCTCCTAGTGTGAACTGATGTAAACACCTCCCCTCCACAACTACTGTAAATTCAATCATTCTGGAGAGGAGGACAAATGAAATTTTATTGCTTTCCTGTATTTGTCACTCATTCCTCTTGTAAAATGCTACATGAATCCCCCTGAACTTCAGTGTCATCTCCCCTGGATGACTAACTTTAGCAAAACAATTCAGTGTGTCTGTTCTTGAGGAAAACAGCCTTCCAACTACAACCAAGACAGAATTTTTGGCTTCTACAGAGCAATATAAATCAAATTTCACTATCACATTCAAAATGATTCAAAGCTTTGACATTTCGAACTTAGAAGCAAATGGGTGCTCTCCTCTCCCGTGAACAGGTCTTTGGAAGTACACTGGATTTCACCAAATAGGGCCCTACATACTAATGAAACCACCATCAACAAAACTCGGGTTAAGGATTCCTAGGAGGAAAATTATTTCTAGGACCGTTATTTTTTTAAATAACTCAACTGGATGTTTCTCTGAATGCAGATATTTTCATCAGTGTTTGATCTAACTCTTTCTGCCATAAGTCACAAGCGCAGCAATTAGGACCTATTTCAGGGGAAAAAACATGTTTTAATGAGAAGCCAAAGTTTCAGCTGTGACACAGTAAAACTGTACCATTCCACAGAGCCTTGTAAGCTTATTGAACATTTTAGTAGGAATTTTTAAGTAGTGAGAAGAGCCCTTGGTTGATTCAAGTGCAACAGTACCACATTATTGCGGAATACACAACTGTCCCACACAATCCCACATTATTAATCATTAGTAGAAGTGACCAGTATTTCTACATCTTGAAGGCGAATGAAGAGCCAAGAGGTTAGGCTACAATTCGCTTTGTATCTTGGTGTAATTATAGAAGAGATCAAAGAGATCTCAGAAGAGAAACAGTCATGCAATCTCAGTTACGGAGTCAATAGCTGTGACTCCATAATCCTTGTCAAAAAGACTGTACGTATGGCACATCTGTTTCCAATGTAGGATTAGAAATGCATCCTTCCATATTACCAAAAGTTTGTATTTTAAAGGAACTTTAATGTAGTTGTCACAGTGTGCCTGTGACAGGATGGCAATTAAACTAAATCAATTAGCAGGCTATATATGCATACAGATACTACCAAATATATCAGGCAATAAATTGCTAATATTTTCAAACATTCAGAAACAGTTCTATCAGGATGACAGTAAAAAGCCTCATGGGAACAGTGCTTTTAGACATACTTAAACCTATTTACAATTTTATAATGTACTAAAACTGTAGACTAATTTTTAGTTAATGGCTTGCTAATTGCTGAGCTATCATGAGGAGGACACCTTGAGTAAGAAGAGAAATACTGTTCTACTGTCATTCCAGCTGAGCAGACCTCATGTAACTGAAAACTGAAAAGCTCTGTGAATAGCAAAATATCTTTGACAAAAGATTTTTTTCTTCTTTCAGAAAGCAAACTTTGTGGAAGAAAATATATTTCGCAAAGCTAAAGTCAGAGGTTTTGACCTTTAACTCTTGTATTTTAAACCTGTGTTTAGTTTGGTGAGTTGAGCTTCCTTCCTAGAAAATATATATGTGAAAGGTAGAACATACCTAAAAAGCTCAACTCACAAAAACGGGGATAATGAAAAATAATTAAAAGCACGTTTTTACTCTTTGCATCAGTATCATACAAGTATGTACCATTATTAATGAGAACTTCTTTCTCTGGACACATTGTCTCCAAATAAAGCACAATAAAAATCACTTCAACCAACCATAACTGCAAGTTGAATACGAAGCAATTATGCTGATCAATTACAAACACTTACATCAATATCTTATCCCCTTCGCCTTACTTCTAGTGACTCCCAAACAATTTATCCTCCTCTAAATACAACACTGGTGGAATCGAAAAAGTCATCATTAGCTTTTCCTATACTACACATCTTCTACACCCCACCTAAAATGAAGAATTCTCCACTTGCAAGTTAATTTTTCCTGAGACATGAGAAGTCCAGGCTTCTGACAATAAAACTGGTGGCTAACAAAGCAAAGAGCCTGCAGGAGGCTTGGTGGCCCTGCTCTGCTCGTGCTTTCAGAGCCACATTCCTTGCTGGGAAGCACAGATTCCAATCTCACCATCTCTCAGGTTACTTTTCCACTGATGAAGCTTTCAGGGCTTGATCCAAAGCTCACGGAAGTCAATGGGAGTCTTTCAGTAAACATCAATAAGCTCTGGATCATACCCTGAAACACTACGAGGACCATATCTAAGAGCTGTTGTTTGTTTACCTCCCATCATGCCTTTTTGTTTAAAGAGACAACGTTTTTAAAAAAAAAGAAAAAGGCAACTTAAACATTTCCTCTAGCCCAGCTTTACAGGGGAGGGCTGGAGGAAGGAGAAAGGGTGGAAAGTGACCAGCGTGGTAACAGCCAGGACAAACGACATTTGCGGTAACTCTTTTGAAGAAAGTCAGCCACGCATTATTAGCAAAGAGCAAATAAATAACAGTACACTCTTCGGGGACTTCTCCTTTCCTGACTTCCTCTGCCAAAATGTCACAGACAAACTTGTGCACCAATCAGGGTTCACAAGCTTGCGCACAGTGGCAGGGTGCTGGGCTTTTCCCAGAGATTCTCTGTTTGTTCACGTTTGTGAAGGGTTTTGTTCTAATCGTACTGCCCAGACGCTAGCAGACAGGTCCCCTTACCCCTCTGGCTTTTGTACCAGCACTAAGTTTGCTCTGCAACTCCTGACTTCATCAAAGGGCTGAAGAAAACCACCCACGGGGCAGCCCCTTGGAGCAGCATTAGGGCAAAGAAAACCCTTCCTTTGCACAACCGGCCCTTGGGAGGGAGAGAAGGATGTAGAAAGAGAGCTTTTGGTTTTCCCTATTTCAAAAAGAAGGGGCGGGGGAGGGTGGGGGCAGCGAGGAAGCCGACATACCCTGCTGGCGCTGGAGAGCCTGCAAACAGCCCGGTGCTGGCAGCCCTGCTGGAGTCCCGAGCTGCTGCCTCCGGAGTATTTCTGCTTCACCATCCAATCCTCCAGCCCTTTGCGAGCCAAAGAGGCGTTCACCGCGAAACTATCACCTAGAAAAGAGGAGACAATGCCGCCGCTGAGCCGCCCGCAGAGCCCGCCCGGCCCCCGCGGCCATCCCCGCTGCCTCCCGGCCCCGGTCCCGGTCCCGGCTGGCCGCGGATCCGCGGGGGCGGGGGG
>VFFE01009205.1:3457006-3584144 GCA_008921705.1 Burhinus oedicnemus
GGAGAGGGCAGGGGGACGGGGGCAGGCACCCGGACGGGGGGAAGGAGTTCAAAGTTAACTAGCAGTAAGGAGCCATCCCTACCTTCTGGACTTTCTCGGGGCTTACAAACGGCAGCTAGGCAGATCCGGAGGAAAGTGTGTGGGGGAAATAATAAAGGAAGATCATTAGACACCAGTATAAAATCACAGCAACAAACCGAGTAAAATCCGAATAAGGGGAAGGGGCTAAGGAAGTAGCAAGTGAAAGGAACTAACCATGTTTCGAGTGAAGTTTCCCCATCTCTCTGCATTGATCTGCAATTACGATTCATTTGACTGCTTTCAGTAGGGTCAGGTTCGCTCGTTGTTATTTTTGTAGATATATAAAATCCCAGCGTGTTTAGAAATCCATGTGCTCCGCTTCTCCCTGCTAATGCACAAGCGAGATCAAATCTCAGTTCCTCTCCTGCAGCACGGTCCGGCGTCCCCCTCTCCGCTCCGGTCTTCCTCCTCTCTCCTCTCTTTCCCAAAGACAGAGGCGGTTACAAAAGACCTTACTTCACCCACCGGGGAACATGATTGACACCTCATTGAGATTAGACCACTTGCAGGCAGCCTCCGCCTTCCCATTGGGCCGCGGCGGCAGATGAAAGGGGCGAGTGAGCCTTTTGGAGGCTCCAAAAAAAAAAAAAAAAAAAAAAAAAAGGAAAGAAAGAAAAAAGGAAAAAGGAGCAGCCAGGGCGCGTTTCACTTCCAGCCGGGCACGGGCGGCGGGGCCGGCCCCGCTCCGCTCCCCGCGCAGCCCCAGGGGCGTCGGGCAGACAATGCGCCGCGCTGCCCCCCCGCCGCCCCGGCCCCGGCCTTGCCCGCCCGCGGAGCCGGCCCGCTTCGCCCCGGGCTGCCGGAGGCTCCTGGCCCGGGCTGCTGCTGCTGCTGCTACCGCCCGGCAGCCCCTGCCCTGCCCGGTCCTCCCCGGCCCGGCCCGGGGCTCCCGGGGCCGCCCCGCCGGGCAGCGCCGCCCTCCGCAGGCTGCGCGGGCCCCCGCGGGCAGCCGGCGCTGCGGGGTGCCGCTCTCCGCGCCCGCATCGCCCGCGGGGGGCTGCCCCCTTGAATTGGCGGAAAAGCAGCTTTTCCACGTGGGCCGAAGGGCGTCCCTCCCAGCCGCGACCCCTCAGGCGTGCAGAGGGGGTGCGGACACCCTGCACGGCTTTTGTGGCGCTCGCCAACCGCCTTCCATCACCCCTGGTACCCGGGCGCGGTGATGAAGCGCTGCTGAACCCCCCGCGTCCCTACTTAGCGGTATCGTGATTGCGAAGGAAGCCAGCACGTCTGGAAAAGCAGTTGTTCTATTGACTTAGTCCTGCAAACTGTTTGTCACGGGCATCTCTGCACACACAAGTCATCCTACCGAAGGCACCGCTAATGCCAAAATGCAGTTTTCAGAGTCAGATCCGGAACCCTTTCTCAGAGATTCAAAATGTTGGCAGCAGGAGGAGGACAAAGTCTCTATCAGCTTTTTAAAATTGTTATTATTATTAATTGAGTAGATGAGATTTAAAAAGAATCTCCCCTTCTTCTCCAGTGTATGAATGGTATATTTTTTTACATATAGAATAAACTAAAAGTGAACTTGCTGTTTCATAAAGACAATTCTCACAGTTATTAAAAATTTGTTTCCTTCCTCTGCCTGGTCATTATTTTTCTGTTTATGAAAATCACATCTCCCTTGAGATCCTTGTAGTTCAACTAGGAGAGATAAAAGGGAGTGCATAGTAGATTCAGAACAAGAAAAAATGAAGGCTTCTGAGAATTTCACTCAAGAAACTACTAGTTAAACTATGTAGGGATTGACCCAGATGGGCCTGGTCCAAAAACTTCAAGGCCGCATCTGTGCTTTCAAATCCATACGTTTCAAGCACAGGGAGGAAGGAGTTAGACTTGGGAGCTCATCTGAAAAAAAGATTCAAAGCATATGTAGTAACACTTCTGCAGGGAATTGGGACGGGGAGAGGAGGGTCAGGCTTGGAGCTCATTTTTAGAAGGAATTCCAAAGCACATGGATGTGGTGAAGGTCTGGTATGAGACGACTGCACAGCACAGCCAGTGGAAAGCCATTAAATTAAGCATTTAAAGCCAAATTGTTCTTTGGATGACTGCAAAGTCATTTCTCACATCATTTCAACTATTTATCTGTCTAGCAAAGAAAACACTTGAGTTGTGAAATGCAGCTATTGCAACAGCATCAATTGCTTGTCAAATAGCTCATAACATGCATCTTTTGTGAATCTCTTTTTTATGTATTTTAATAATTTATTTGGCCCATTTTTAATGTTGTGTATTTAAAGTGACATATTTGTTCCTTTGAAGATTGCCTCTTGTTTTGGGGAGGAGAAAGAGGGGAAGAAAGTGATTTAGATGAAGCAGACTCCTTGGGGCATGAGCCTCACCTAGACTGTGAAAACCTGTAAAAACTCTCTGATGCATATTAAGAAATTTGAAATTGAAATACCAGTTTTATTTTCTCCTCAGCTTGGCATATACTGGAGTACCTTTTTTTAACTTGATCAGCAAATGTTTCACTTGGTATATCACTTATCTTCATTGTTTAGGAGAAATAGAGTACACCTTAGCAGAAGTGCCCCCCAAATGCTATGGATTGATTCATTTATGTTGTGAAACGGTGCCCCCATCATTCAGCTCTTAGGGACAGAATGAGCCCTTAGATACGTCATGAGTTCAGCAGGTCTGAGCAAGCGACTGGGGAAAGAAGTCCTCGCCTTCACAGCAGATTACAGAGGTCCACTTGTCTCCCAGTTACAGAGATGAAGGGACTTGGATTTGGAACACAGTCACTGGTGTGCACTACTGCTTTCACATATGCAACGTTTGTTGGAGTTTAAGGCAAGCCCTTTTTAATAACAGTCAATGACATACCCTGCAAAACCACGGTTTTCACAGGAGAGCAAATCTGACAAAAGAATCCCAAATGTCAGTAACTGACTCTGCATACAGTGCGATTCATGATTGCAACGCTTGGGCACAGGAGTAACACAAATACAAGCTGGTTACATTATACTGAGTAGGAATCACAACTGCAGCTATTTCTTCCTCCACCTGGGAGAAAGTTTTAGCTACTCTTAAAGGGCCAAATCTTGAGATTCTTAGCGTATTTTTGCTTACGCAAATTTCAGTTGATTTCAGGCGGCTTTAGCGTGGTATAACAACTAAAGAGGGACCTCAGGATTTGACTCAGCAGTTATAATGATCCTCAAAACTACAGGGATCTCGAGGCACACAAAGCCTTTTGTTTTTCCTTCCATGGAGCCAGAAGTGCGTTAAGTAGTGATGTCTAGTAAAATATTAAAGTACACCATTCATAAAACTGTACTAATGATTAAAGGGTCTCTAATTCAACCCAGTGACCCCAGTGGAATTCTTAAAGTTTGAAAGCCATGACGTAGAGTGTTATACATTGCCCTTTCATTAGTGCTGACTACACTCTACTATTTCAGAGGACGGAAAACCCTTTTGAACCTTGATAAAATATAAACTATTTGATGATAGGAAATAAATGTATCTTAGCCTAGGAACAAGTGAATAAGACCACTCTGGGAATCAATTTTCAATATTCAATAGCATAGTAAAATTAATGACAATACTTGTGATAGCAAGAGTTATATCATCAGTTAGATTAAGGAGAACCCTGTGTGTACCACTGAAGGTTGTTCTGATGTCCTGACAATGAGTAGAGTATTTCTATGCGGTGATGTCAGCCAAAACAACATATGTCTAGTTTGATTCTGTATTTGCATATTAGCTACAGAACAGTGGGCAAAAACAAATGCTAGCCTAGTCTACGGTAAAGTAAACCAGCATTGAAAAGGTTCAAATTCAACACGTACCTAAAGATAACTAAACATGGTATAAGGCTCCATGAAAGCAAGTGTCCTAAAACCAGTCATTTAGAGGCCAGGGTAGAAATACTACACTACACCCTAATGGGTGTAGCCAGAGGGAAAGAGGGCAAATATACACGACAGATGAAAGAATCACACTGATTTTCCTGTCTGGGTGATGGGTTAAGTGGCAGGATACTGCTTCCCACTTCTCCAGCTTTATCTCCTTCCTTTTCTTCCCCTCTCCTGCCATGTTCCTATCCAGCTGAAGATGAAAGAAGTCTGGCATTGGCCTCCCAAGATCTCAGATGGGTGCTGTTCTCTTCCACCTGGAAGTTGCATGCAGGTCATGCTAGACCACCTCCAGCAGAAGTAGGGGTTGAACTGTGCTTTTTAAAGTGGAAAAAAACCCATGTAATTCTCAAAAAATTTTGCACACAGAGTCAGTAAAGTGAAAAAAGTGCTGCTCCTACTCTGCGTTAAATAATCTATGTCTATATTTTACAGAAGTGTTTTAAGAAAAGGCTGCTCAGTTGTGAAAGGAAAAACATATATAACTGCATGTTTCTAAAGATGCTTCTGGTGCTCTCAGCACCATTGTCAGGGACATCTTGAGATATATCTAAGCTCTTAATATTTCCAGGATCCAGCTAATACAGAATTTTGAACCCCGTCGCTCTCAAAATCACAAAGTAGGTCACAAACCACACTCAACCTCCATTTCAACCACCTTGCAATCAATCTCTCCATCAACAAAGAATTGCCCACAGCAACGATACCTCTTCAACAATTGCTTCAATTACTACCCTGATGATGCATTTAGGGTCACAATCCTGCTCTTGCAGGTATGACTGATCCTTTTATAATAACATTTAAATTTTGTTTTGGTGACCATATGAGTGCTTTGATCACTCATTCCCAACACACACAAATGGGATGCCTGTCACAAGACACTGTTTCAGCTTTTGGGTCTTTGTCTTTGGTACCTGTGGTCTTGGCAGTTTTTTCAGCACTTTTGCCTCAGGCATCTTTGCAATCTGGCATGTCAGCACCTACTAGCTTTAGCAACTTTGCAGCCTTGGCTTATTGCCTCAAAGCTTTGGCATGAGTCTGCACTGTGGCATCCTTTCAACTCCAAACCTACTTGCTTCGCAGGTTTTCTTTGTTTTTTTTAGGATGTCAGCAACTGCCCTGACCCTAGGGGGGAAGAAAGACTGATCAGCAAGTTCAAACAGCGTCGCTGCAGCAGAAAGATGTCTATCACAAATGAGCACATTCACTACATCACTTGCCCTTACAGAAGGGCAGATGTAAACATGCCAGATATTGCACATGCTCAGGTAGCATGAGAATTTTTTCCAGGCCTTCTTCAAGATTATCCCTATACTTCTTCTGAGAGCCTGTGATGATCAGCTGGAGAAAACCCTGGCAAACTTCATAGTCCTGGGCTGTTAAAACAGTATGTCTCCATACTCTAGTAGGTATAGTTTCCCTCATCAAAGTATTTTCTCTTTCACCTCTCTTCAAAGCCAAGAAAACCCATCACGTAGAGATAGCTGTTGGGTTTAAGGGTTGGTCGTTCAGGGTTACAAGTGCTGATTCAGCAGATAAGCTGCTTCCCACAACAACCACCAGGAGACAACTAGGTGTCCTTTGTACTGCCTCCATTAAAATACTCCTTTTCAGGTAGTATCACATCTTAGTTGCATTGTATTCAGGGAAATGAATCTAAGAAGTCTTAAAATGGAAAAATCCACAATGATATAGGCTCATGCCAGGTTAATCTATTACTCTAAAAGTCCACATCAGCAACTGCCTTCAGTGAAGGCCTGAGTTTTCGTGCAGCTGGAAGACTTCTCTGTTAGAGACGCATTGTTGTGAACTGCTAATTGTCACCTGTTATATCCTGCAACTTTTCTCCCGAAGGACTTTGCATAGCCAACTCAATATTACAGATTTCAGCTCATCAGAAAAGTGGAAACGTGAAAAAAACAACAGACCATGCCTAAAACCAAGTAAGATACTCTTGCTACAATGTACCTCTCCATAGCCAAGAAGTTGGATCAGGGCTTTCCCAGCAATTTAGAAGCAACTGGCTTTTTCAGTACATTTTAATGTGTGTTGGATCTAGAATCTGTTTGCTTGGAATCTAATTGCAGATCCACCAGAAAGAATTCAAAGATCATACAGAATTACCAGGAATTTTTCTGTCAAAGTTTCCCCAAGGAAAACACAGTGCCTTCCCAAATAAAATGAACTTGCAGTTTATTTACAAATATGACACACTGTGGATGTCCTTCATAAAAAAGGCAATCCTTGAGATATTTTAAAATGTGATTTTTCTGAGGTTTTTTTCCAGTGGATATTTTGCTGAGACGAAATTTGCTAATAACTATAACAATATGCAGAGAAAGAGGAAAAATAACTTTTGCCAACATCACGTACAGTGTGCTACACATAAAAAGAAAAGAAGCAAAGTAAAAAGTAGTGCCATGACTTCAATAATCAAAACCTTTCCTTTAGCATCTAAGAAATGACAAGTAAGAAAGTTTGAATATAGGAGAGGATTTTTATTTGCATTTCTTAACAATAAGGGTGGTTTATACTCCACCTGGTGTCTTTTCTCACATCATCTTTTATGGGCTTCTCTCAGTGACAAGCACCTTTGTACAAAGGTTTCCTCCCCCCTTCTCCCCCTTCTCTGGTTCTAACTCTCTAGCAGGCTTCAGCATACAAACACAATGGGAGCATTGAAAGGAAGACAGTGGGACACCTCCTTTGATCTTGTGTTCTAATAACTTGTGTATGTTTGTGTCCAAAAACAATGTTCCAAGGCTGTGAGGACTGCTGCTGCTGAAAAGAATACTCATCACAGGGGTGGTGGAATAGTTAAACTGTATTCAGGAGAGTAAAGTACTGGCCAGTAATGTAAACAGCAGACTGTAAACTCTGCTAAATGCTCTGATGACTGAAGAGAGCCCCACTCCTGACAGCTGACAACACAGACAACACAGGTCTGTTCAAAGCACGGCACTGAGGGTCACCATTAAATCATACAATTCCCTATGACTTTTCATATCCATTCTGGAGGATACTTATTGCATATGGACAAAAGAAACGTGTCTTGCATTAAAGCAAATGGCTACTGTCAGAGAAGCCATCTGAGCTCCTCCACTCTACAGCTGCTTGCTCAATGTTGTTGGAGTTTTTTTAAACTACAAGAAACTGGATTTTTGTTTTCATTTTTCATTTTGTAACTTGCTGTTGCTTTTCTTTCTAAGAAAAGGGTGTGGAAAAATAACTGGCATGAGAAGAGAATAAGATCAGTCAGGCCTTACACACAGAGCACACTGCTTGCGTAAAGTCACTTCTGATAAAGTGGCAACACACAGTGAAGAGTGGAGGAAGGAGAAAGTTGCTTGATCACCATCCTATTATTTACAGTTACGGACTGGCAAAGTCTTATACACTTAGTTATACCGTCACATGTTGACAAAGCTGTGAACTTTGGAAAGAGAATGTAAGAATCAGGATCTGCACCTATATTTTGTATTTAGGTTCCACCTCTGGAACCAGCAGATTTGAAACTACAGAGTCTGACAGACACCCAGGCCTGATTATCAATATGATAGCCTTTGCAAAATTCTCATGAAACATGAAAGGCTTGCATTCCATGTGTTTTGGTTCAGCACAGCATTTCTATGTGAGTTTTGCTTTTTCTTTTAAAATAAGCATAAAGTTTGTGAAGTTCTGTTGCTATAGTAAGCAGGGTTGGTGCTGTGCTTACAAACAAGTAAATGTAAGTGTTTAACTTAATAGATATCTGAACAGGATAAAAAAAATGTTAGTAAAACTATCTTTTAAGCTCTGTGTGAATTATAACAATTCCAAAGTGTTTCAGCAAACTCACTCATAACTATATCATACTGGGAAATAAAACCTTATTCTAAAAAAAATATGCCTGGGCCACCTTGTCACTGTACAAATCTGGCACCAGTAACTTGCCAAAAGTATTTTGTCGTTCTAAAATAAACTTGGCTATAAAAGAATGCCTTCTTTTCAGCATTAAGATATGGCAAAATAAACCTTCAGGTCTATTTATAAGTTGCTTACGTATGAAATCTTTGGTTACTTCTGATTTTCCCCAGACATACTCTCCTTACCCTAAGGAATGGTGTTGATGCAAAGCTTGTGATGCAGCAGGCATGCAGCGACTGATAGAGGTGAGGAGCAGTGGCAAAGACAACAGCCGCTCTCCATTCCGTATGCGTGTTTCTGCTCTGCTGAACACAGAGCAGACCCTCGCTGCCTGTAGCCTACAGACAGTCTTGGTGATGAATTACACAAGACTTAAACAGAAAAGATCCAAACTGTTAACTACAGGTTCTCTGTAACTTCATCCAAGGGGGACATAAAGCATGGTCCTGGCTCAACGCTCAGCATTTGCGCAGCTTACCAAAGCTGTTAGATCAGCAATAGACTCGTTTCAGACCTGGACCTAGGGAGGTGGAGGCTCTCAGCAGAAGTAAAGAGTGCGTTAGGACTGCCCAGCACCACACACACGTCCTCCAGGTGATGAGACACAGACTGAGCCATGTGTGCACTTAATTCCTTGCAAGGAAAACAGGAATTGCTAATGCAGTTCAGCTATATTGGTGCAACCAGCACAGCACAAACAGGTCAATCTAAACGGCCCGTGTTGTTTACCTATATTCTCTAAACTTCGCTGTGAAAAGCAGCTTTGTTTTCAAAATTCACTTAGTTTTTTCTTACAAGATGCATCCAATGGAACCACAACACTGGCACGTATAGATAAGACACTATCTTAAATGAGCTTAAAATCAAAGCCTTCTTCACTCCTCCAAGAAACTTCTGAAGTCCTGGCAGATGGACAGATACGAGATGACTAAGTAAACTCTTTGAATATTTAATTTATACTTCAATGATTATTTTTTTTTACCATTAACTGTCAGTGTTACAAGACTTTGTATCTACCCAGCACGTTGCACATTGATCTGTGTGCTGTATGTATGGCCTCTTCACTGTACCTCTGTGACGTTTTGTTGTGGCATTAATGACATAATTATTGCATTCAGATAGGCTGCGCTAGTTTGAATGAAGTGAAGATAACCCATGGAGATCCACTTTGCTGCTCTGCTCTGCACTCTGTGTCCTTTTGCATTGTGTATTTTCAAATACATGACAGAAGCTACAGGAATTCTGGGATTTGCATAAAACTAACAAGCCCCCAATTCTTCTCCTGGCATTCAGTAATTTTGCCACGGTGGTTTTGAACAAGTGCCAGACCACATCCAACCAAGACAGCATTTCTGCCAGCATCCTGCAAAGGCAGGGTACATCATAGCAGGCTTTCCCTTTTGCTCCTGTTCTGTCACCAGAAGGTCAGGCAAGCAAAAGACCTCTGGCACATTAACCATACACCCTGTACTTGTCACAGCATTACCTACTGCCCTCACTTGTGGGAGTTTCCTGCAATATCTTAAGGGAATCTTTCCCTATAGGACTCCTTCAGTATTTTGAGGCAGTTATAGGACTGTGGGCTGGATCGCTGAGGCTAATACTGCCTTCATGCAATAATAGCCCCGTCTCCTATTTATTCAACCAAATTTAGATTTTAAAAAATACAAATTCCTGAAAACATACTAGGTAGAATTCATCTCCCTCTACAGTCAATGGAGAGAAACAGGTGGTCATGCAACCTATTTTATATGTCTATATTAAGGTGAGATGAATAATTTTCTAAAAGTACCTATTAGGACGTGATTTGTCTCATCTTAATATAGACATTTAAAATAGGACAGATGAAATGGCTATTCCCCTCCCTTGGCTATAAGGGGAGATTGGGTGACTAGATCAAGTGAAGATATTGTAGGCAGCTAATGTTGGGTGAGATGTGTTCCACTCCCTGTACATGGTGTAAGACTTAAGGTTCCTTTTCCCTCTGGTCTCGAAGGGAGAGATTGTAATACTGCTGCATGCTACGCACTGCAAAACATCTAGGAGATCAGAGGGAACAAATTGTTACTAAGCTGAACAAGGCTTAAGTGAGCATATATAAAAGCCTGAGAGATCACACCTTTGTCATCATACAGAAGACAATCAATGTGTAAGTTACATATGTGTTAAGCCAATTCCTGTCTGTGTACTTGTGGCTGTTGTGGCATGTTTTAAGGTGTATTTTCTGTTTCTGCAAGGCGTAAGAATGTCACTGCGGAAAGTTGCAATAGCATAAAAACCACTGTATCAATAAAAGCTTTTCTAACTGCTCTGATCTTAGGGTCTGCTCTAATCAGCCCTCCTGTGCAGACAGGAAGGGCACTGTCCAGTGATCAGACCAACCACTCCCATCAACTTCCAGTAGACAAAACACATGAAAGAACTGCTATGTCATCTCTAGTCCTCTGATACTGCTAACCAACTAAACAGTGGGAGTACCCTAAGTACCCTAGCTTACATTCATTGGGCAAACCAAAATAAGGGAAATCCACTGACAGTTTCTAAATGCACAGAAACCATCTCAAACTCAAGAATTCCCTGAATAACAACTTGTTAGAGACTGAGAGATGATTGAGTGGAAGTATCACGACATGTTAACCCTATTATTATATTCTTCCCCAGGCATCTGCTTTTGGTCACCGTTAGAGACCAGCATTCTGTACAGCAATTCTTGAACTACCTACCACAAAAAATAAAGTGAATCATGAGCATTTGAGACCAACTGAAGAAGTTCAATTAGTATTGTCCCCATGGAGGAGAGGAAGAAAATTCCTGCACCGAGTTCAACTAAGCCACTGAGCTGGTCTGGAGACTCCATACTGATTTCAAGAGACCCATGAGGTACAATTCATTCTCTTTATGTCTGAGTAGCTGTACAATAATATCCACATTATTAAAATAAAATCTTGTTTCATAAGACAGTTTCCTCATATGTTCTGAGTATTTCCTACTGAGAGTGGGAACGTATTAATAAAACTGGATTTAAAATTCCACAAATCAGCATAAATCTCTATGGAAAAAGAATATCCTTCAGCTCTTCCCCGCTGTTGGATTATTGTTGAATACCCTATGGTTCTCCACAAATTCTTTTCTGTAGCACAAACCAATGAGATGGATAATGTAACTTTTGTTTATAAATTCTATACTGTCTTTACTATAAAGTCTCATATTTTAATAGCTAATCTTTCATACAATTGAAATGTATACTCAGAATTATGGCACCTTGGCAAATAGTTAAGGAGTTTAAATACATCAGTCTTAAATCAGTTCAGGATTTATCCTTAACAGGATTAACAACCTAAAAGATAACATAGAATCACAGAATGGTTTGGGTTGGAAGCGACCTTGAAGATCGCATCATCCTGGTCATGAATGAAGGTGTTAAACAATATTTGGCTCCCGTATTGGTTCCTTGGGTACACCACTGGTGACTGGCCTCCAGCTGGACTTCATACTGCTGATCACAAGGCTCTGAGCCCAGCGGTTCAGCCAGTTTTCAGTCCACCTCCCTGTCCACTCATCTAGACCATACTTCATCAGTTTGTCAGTAAGGATGTTATGTGAGACAATGTAAAAAGTCATACTAAAGTCAAGATAAACAATATCCGCTGTAACATCCACCTTTCAGTATAGAAGGCTACCAGCTTTGCCAGTGATTATTTTCCCTTCATAAATCAATGCAGACCCCTCCCAGCCACCTTCTGTTCTTAGCATGCTTGGAAACGGTTTCCAGGATTATTTGCTCCATCACCTTCCCTAGGATCAAGGTGAAGCTGACTGGCCTGTAATTTCTCCAGTCCTCCTTTTTGCCCTCCTTGAATATATTAGTCACATTTGCTTTATTTTGGTCCTCAGGAACCTCCCCCAGTAGCCATGACCTTTCAAAGATAATTGTGAGTGGCCTCACAGTGATATCAGCTAGCTCCCTTGTGAGTGTATCAGCTCCCATGGACTTGTGTACATCCAGTTTCTTTAATTGGTTACCTAACCTGACACTCTTCCACTGAGGGTGAGTCTTCATTGCGTCAGGCTTTCTCACTGGACTCAGGAACCTGGGATTGCTGAAGGCTGGTCTTACCAGTAGAGACTGAGCTTAAGAGGACAAAGTACCTTGGCCTTCTCTGTGTCCTCTGTCACCAGGTCCACCACCTTATTCGGCAGCAGACCCACATTCCTCCCTGCTGATACACTTGCCAAAGCGCTTCTTCTTGCCCTTCATATCCTTTGCCAGATTCAACTCCAGGTGGGCTTTGGCTTTCCCAGCCCCATCCCCGCATTGATATGGGTTGCTAGAGGCTACACTGTGCAACGTGCCTGGAGTTTGCATCTAGAGTCAATTACAAATGCAACGTACCAATCTTAGAAGTAAACATGAAACTGTCTTTTGTGTACAAACTGGCAGGAAAGCCTGATTTTGCAAGGACCACAAAATATCCCAGCCATCCTAATTTTCACTTTAGCAATTAAAATAATCTGGATGTGATTCCCTGCATTCATTTTAAGTAAATATTACAAGCAAATCTAAGAGTTTAAAACTGCTGCAATGGTCCAAGCCTTTGTCAAGCTCGTAGCTGGGATCAGAGCTATGCAGAAATTGAATTTTCCGCTTTGTAGGAAATTCCACAAGTATTTTTTGAATCATTCTGAAAGAGGGAAAAAAACTCTTTTCATAAATTTTTTAATGCTCTTTTTGGGTTGAAACTGATCGTTCTGATTTTTAGGCTTTTTCTATTACAAAGCACAATTTGTCTTCTTAATTTTAAAAAATGGGCTAAAAAGCTGCTTTACAAGGTCAAAACGTTCTATTCCAAAAATTTCAAGTCTATTCAAATATTCTGCTCCAAAATTTTTAATACGTAGGAAATGGTCAAAAGTGAAACATTTATATGGATTGATATTTTGCAATGAAAAGCTGTTCCACAATAAATTTTCTGCCCAGTTCCAATTTGATACATGAGAGAATACAGGGATTATATTTACAAGTGGGTTTGTATCTTCAACGGTATTACTCATCCCTTTCATCTCCTAAGGGCAAAGATGACTCAGAAAATCATGATTGAAAGTCCACGCCCTAGATATAAAAAAAATAATAATTATATTTTATTATTTTATCATATTTCAAAGATTTAAGATATCATCTGAAAAAAACCCTTTCCAATTCTGATTCACCTGACTTTATTTACCTAAGTTCATCTTCCCAGTGATTTTAATGAGGAAGGTACACTTTCATTTCACAAGCATTTCAGTCTCTCTGTTCCAGTTTTACTATAAAGGAAGAACATCTTATTTTTGCCAGTTTCCTTTCCACCCATACTGCAGGGTGCCTCCGATTACGCTAAACATTTTGGCTAGCAAAAGCCAGTTCACATTATTTTATGTATTTTTATACTGAAGATGTTTACAGTGGCTTTGTTAGAACACCAGGACTTTTTCCCCACATGAGATGCAAAAGTTAATAATACTTTGTTCGCTAATAATGAGTTAAAGTCCAATGTACAGCATCCAGACTAACCTTGAACAAGAATTCTGTCCCCGTCAGCTACTACAAATAATACAGACATAATCCTATTAAAAAGATAAAATAATATATGAGAAAACAAATCAAAAGGAATCTTAAGTATGCGTATTCCTCTTTTGGCTTTACAACTGTACGGTGCCTCTGAAGCCATTGCATTTCATTACAGTGGAGCTTTCTGGTCCAACCTCACTTATGGAAAAGGCGCCTGCATATCCTTGAGTTCTTTCCTGTCTGTATTCGACATAGATTTTGAGTATAGGATGAGCATCTGACCTTCAAAAAAATCTTAAATTCAGAATATATAAAACAGGCTGCTTAGCCATTCTTCTTATTTCTAAAGGAGATTAAATGCAGTTGAAGAAACTCCACTGCATTCAGAAACTGGACCCTTTGGAAGAAAGGGTGACATTTTCTCAAAAAGAAAAAGTCCACAGACTAGGACTTTTCAACTGTTTCAGTATAAAAGAGCCAAATATAAAGAGCAGGAAACCATTCTGTACTTTCAGAATAATGTGAAAAAGACAACCCAAGAGAGCTTTAATACCTGAAATGCTCTTAAATCCTAAAGAAAGACTTTTTGTAATACTATATCAAAAGGGGAAAGGGAAATAGCCCAACACAGTGCCTTCCTTTTTTCAGTATGATATGGATGTGGAAAGTATGTTAATTCCTGTATTCTCAAAGGAAAACAAATAGCATAAACAGATAGACAGGAGAGGAAGAGAGCAGTATGTTTAAAATAATAGAGAAACCCACCACTCATTTAAGCTGTTAGCTCTGGGAAGGCTCAGGCTGTGTGTCCTATCACAGGACCTACATTTTATGCCAAGACTTGTTTCAGATGCATTCTGCACCAACTCCACCGAACGCAAACACAATCAGAGCATTCAGCATCAGACAGTAGGAGATCCCCTTTGATGTTGGGATAAAATGAGGATATGCATGGTTTTGTCCAAAATGACAACCATCCCAGGTTTACTAATGGGTATCTAATAGAAAAAGAGAACTTTATGATGCTCATTAATTACCAAACTGTCATGTGCTTCTGGCAGAAAGAAAGTAATCCTCTTCTCCAGATTAGACAGCCACCACAAAGGACTTCAAAGAACTTTCAGTCCCCTCCCCTGAGAGCTGCCTTGCATAAACCTCACAGCACTAACCGTGCAAATTAAAAGAAGGGAGCAGTTGACAAACCCTTCCTGATACATGCGCAGTCTATTGCTGTTGGCAGTTCAGACACGAGCCCTTATTCTGCTGGCAGATGTGCACATTCCCTATACATAAAACGTGCTCTAAAATTCACACAAAACTTTACAAATTATCAGTAAATAATGCTTTCCATTCTTGCTTTCAAGCCTGGAGTTATTTGTGCTGAAGACTCTTTGGTGGCAGTAAAAATTCTTTTTTAAGAACATGAAAATGTAGAAGAAATACAGCTGAAAATCTAGTTCTCATAAATTGTCCTCAGATGTTTTTCTTAATGAGGAGCAGCTAAAATATGCCTTTTTCTGGCGATTCGCCACAATGGGTACAAAGGGCTACAGAGATCATCTAATATGAGAATGGATGCGTTAGGGAGTATGAAGCACTTACTGTGATTCCCCCAGTTTTAAATGGTCAGACATTTACGGAGTTGGGGATTTTGCTTTCAGCACAAATTCCTTCCCTTGCTCCTACATTTCTATAAACCCTTCATATGCTACTGTTCTAGGGACTGAACCCTATAGACTTCAAAGCATGCAATACATTTCACATATTTATGATTGTCACCCAAATGCATGTATTTATGGTTGTTTTCACAAAGGTCTGAAATAGTGATAAGGTCCGAATTGTCTCTGAGGAGGAGCAGGGGGCTGGGTACTTCTGATGTTTGGATGTCACGCGAATTCTAGATGACAGGACTGTGTTCTTGAACATATTTGTCTTGTGGTTTTTTATTTACTCATGTAGATTCAAATCACTTTACTGACAAGGTGAAAGACAATGAGCCCCATTATTATTTGGAATCTGAATATTCTCATTCAAAGACCTTCCCAAGCAGCATTTGGTTAAAGTTGCGTGCCTTGGTCTTACTGGGCAGACCAAGTTTTTAATAGGTGCCCCACAAACTTTAAATTTAAATAAGGGCTTTCTCCAACCAATTTGACACATTTTTTAGTACCCAATGATTGCCAGAACCATACTGCTATCCAAAACAGAACTGGCTTTATGTTCACCAAGACCATAAGAGTCCAGGGGAAGCACTGCTGAGTGACAAATGGTACTAAGAGTTCAGAGGAAAAATAAATACTCTTAGGGACCATCAAAAACCATTCCTTTGCACATAGCACTTTTCAGATAGCACCTCTTTGGTACCTCATGGTGAACCTAGTCAAAACCTGAAACTATTTGAAAGATTCCCTCCTTCCCAAGTAATGTGTGTGCTGCTTCTCAGTTTGATTTTTCAGTAGCAACAAAATACCTGGGAGAAGAAGGACTTAATTTTCCTTTTTTTATGAGTAATTTAACATCCTTGAAAACTCTAGGGCTGCATCACAAATGTCATGTATTCTGAACATGTGACCATCCTAGGTCACAACTACATATGTAAAATACTAAATGAGGCTGGCTGAAATTTGTTATTCAACCTTTTTAGTGAAAAAATTCCTCTTTTTTTGATAAAAAACCCAAACATTTTAATGGAATTTTTTTTCATACTATAGAAAGATCAAGAACTTAGAAAATAATGTCAGCACAAAACTGGAAAAGATGGAATTTTGCCTGAGAGTTCTTTCTATTTTCAGTTTGCATTGATTTTATTTGAGGATCAAAATATATTTCCTGATCGTCTCTACAGTTAAGCCCTTCATTTTCTCTTTTGCTCACTAAACATGTTCCTTTTTAGAGTATTCTTTTTTTAGATTAATAATTACTAAGAGCCTCAACATTTCCAAATTGAAATGAGTAGGGCTCTGGTCTTCCTATCAGCTCTCCAGGAAAAGCATTTATAATGGACCTAGTTAAAAATGATGAAATAAAAATTTAGTATTTGAACATGAGACAGTCTATGTTTGGTCAGTCACAAGGAAGTTACCTGATATCTACCAGCTCCAGCTCTAGACCATGGAAAGAAGCAAGTGTCCTACACTGAGGGAAAGAAAAGCACTGCTCACAACGAGAAGTCAAATGAAATATGATCATAACCACTAAAACATTAGAGTTGTATTGTGCTGTAGAAACTTTCCTGATTGTATCTCTACAGATTGTTTCCTTCCCAGCAGAACCTTTAAAAATACCTCTTAATATAGTACCATGTGCTCTTGGTGACACTACTTCTGTGTAATCTGCCATTTTCTCTAGGATAAAACCATCACAAATTATTTTAAATTATTATTAACAACAGATAGACTGATAGGTATCTTGATTAGTTTGTAAGTTTGCTAGAGATAACCAGAACTTGTAGGCTGAAGAGTCACAGAACTTTCTTTTCCACCCCTTTTTAGAGGTTATCCGCTACAGCTGAAAATCCAAAGCCCATCCTCACTTTGTACTTGCAATTCAGCTGATGCAAAAAAGTAGGACATAATCTTTGACATAGCATCCTCTGTTAAGAACATCCTACTCCACCTTCTTCCCCAAACACTAAAAGGTAGCCAAGAAACACACAGTCAAGAGTAGGTCACTCTCAACTCAGTTTCATAAGCATGCATTTCTGGGGTAAATCCTTTCTTGGGTAGACTGACAAAAGTGATGCACCATTCCAGTAAATGGAAGTGATGTATTCATTCTACTTCGACCCGCATAAATTCATCTATAACTTTCATCACAATAAGACCAAAATCATAGTTAATTCCTAAATGAGTATGTTTCTGCAGACACGCACCAAATTCCAGGATATGCCCACAGAAATATGACTCCATTTGTTGGCTGTTTGCTCTAGTGAACATCAATGGAGAATTCTTGTTTCAAAATACCCTGGTTGGCACCAGACAAACAAGTCATTCTACTGAAGGTGAGATAATTTCCATTAGTTTTCCTCTGGTTAAGTGAAAGCTGAAAGAAGCGAAGCTCTGGAAAAACTTGGGAATGGGCTGATCCTTGCAGGCAGAAATTAAATTGGCGTTCAATTAAAAAATGCAATGACAGAGGGGTTTGTACTGAATTTTTGTGCTGCATCTTTGAGCATGTGAAAGAATAAATGAAGGCAGCAAAAAGAAATCCAAAGCAAACAGAGGCAACATGATCTGAGAAGAGTTAAGAAGAAGAGTTTTAGAGTAGAGGGCTGGCCAGATGAAGGCCTGGATCTCCAAGTCCCGTTGTCAATCCCAGCTGTGCCCAGGCAAACAGGCCCCAGTGCATATTCTTTGTAACTGAACAGGTTTGTCCCAGACAAATACTTCACTCCATAGTCAACTTCTCCTCCCAAGAGAAACAAGCTAAAATTGGCAAGCCCCTTAGGTCAAAAAGGGATTAGTGGTGTTAGCAATGAGATCTGAAGTATAAGCACAGAAATTTCAAGTTGCTATTCCTGCTAACCCAAAGTGCAAGCTCTGGCATTTTTTCAGCTCAATGTCAAACTCAAATGAAAGGCTCACAAGATGGTCAGAAAGGGCAGGAGTTTTTTTAGCAGTCAGCTAGTCTGATCTAGCACCAATGATGTTGCAAAATTTTTTTCCCCTCCAAAAAATGGAACCATTCGAATCCAGGACCAGCCCTTGATATGCTTGAACCAGCCAGCACAGGGCATAGCTGGCCACAGCGCAACTAAGAGGTAGAAGTCAGAAGGGAAGGAAGAGATCGCACTTGAACTGGCAAAGGACTTGAGGAAACTTGTATTTTTTGGTATATTCAAGTACTTGTAAGGTCTTCCAGGATAAACAGGCAATGAACCAGTTTATACACGCTCAGATGCATCTGGACTTGCAGATCAAGGTCAGGGGAGAAAAAAGAAGCAACAGTCATTCCAAGAGGCTGTGGATTTGCACATAGAACCTGAACCTTTCCCTTTCCCTTTCAGCAGCCCACTGAGCAGGAAGGCAACTGGAGCTGAAAAAGATGCCCACTGATTGCTGTGAGCTGAGGCAGCACAACTCAGACCCTGATCTATATTTTGGGAAAGAGGAATTCTGAGGTATTTCGAGATATTTTTGTGCAATTAGCAAAAGCAATCAATTCAGTTAGTAGAAAAAAGAGTAAATGGGAGCAACTGAAACATTAAATGAAGTTATTAAACCTGGTAGCGTGAAAAAATTGTGCCTAAAAAGAACTGGTGAAGTCCCCAGATGATCATAGATACACAGAGCTTCAAAGAGAATAGGACGTTTATTTGTGAGTCTGCCAGTACATGAAAACTTCAGCATAGGTTGGATGAGAAAGAGAAACCCTTTTAGTGGTCAGCAAACTGTGATTTGGCAGTTTCAAGAGTTCATGCATCCCTTTCATACACATAAAAATACACATGCACACACAAAGACTGCTCCTTTTCTAGCCTACCTGGGAGTCAAAGTTTTTACAGACTGAACCCAGGGTCTAGTGATGGAGGGTGAGCATGCAACAGAAGTAAGAGTGTTGCTCTACTAGAGGCAATGTTTATGTTCCATAGTACTGTACCTCCTGGCAACAGATTTTAGATCAGCAGGGCATTTCTACTTGAATTTTCAGGAAAGCAAATTTATGATCTGGACAAACCGTGCATTGCTGCCATAGCTTTATAGATTTAAACCACAAACAGGCTCACATATGAGGGTGGCAATAATGCTTTGTCCATTATCACTAGGTTGAAAAATTAACAGCAAATGCTATCCCAACCAGAGCAATTACCAGGTAAAGTCATCCAAACAAAACTATGTAAGACAAAAACCAGATGGCTCCTTGTGCCTCTGTCAACTCCTGTTAGTATCTAGGGTAAATATACCTGAAAGAATGGGCTCATCAAAAAGCATGAGTACACCCAGAATTTACACAACTGAAAATGTTCCCACTTCATTGACTGGAACAATGGATTTGTTCTTTCAAGAATAGCCTATAGAGTGCTAAAATACTTACCTAAAAGAGGGATGCCATATCAGAACAGTATGCCACGGTGAAATCATCTGGTAAATGAAGCACTCTGCTCCAATACACAGTTTGTCTTCAGATAATCATGGTTAATGCTTTTTCCATCACAGAAGGAAATCCCGGTATTTCAAATTGAAAGAAAGGTGCAGGATATGGAACTATGAACGAGTTACTACTGGGCCTTTTAAGAGGCTGAAATACTCTGGTTAAAGCTGTTGCTGTTAAGAGTCCACTGAAGCTGGCAGGCTGACAAACTTCTATATCGTGTATTAGTTTAGATGATGAAGTCTTTAGTCTTACTAAAGACCCTGATGGTGAGTTTTTCTAAATGACCAACACTGAATATTTCATTATATCTCTATTGAGGCTGTTTGTTCATCCTCTTATGTGATTACTAAACAAAGACAGACCTGCAGCAAAAATAAACTATGGTCTCCGTTCACAAAGGAGAAGGAAAAACAGATTTAAATTCTGAACTTCCAACTTCCAAAACAGAGTAGAGTGAAAGTGCCATGATTTGCTCATCCCAGATCTAGAACAAACACTTTTAGGACACTTGAACACTTTGAGACATGCATTCACACAGCTCGGACATCAAAAAGTTGCTAGAAAATAGCTTTTATCAAGGGACCTATGGGCTAACACCTCCCAACGTCTGCTTTCCAGTCAAGGCACCTCCACTCCTTCTTATTTTCAAAACCTTCCCAAAAGTTTTAGCCATATGAAATGAAAACAGTGATTCAGAGATCCAATTCTGTAGGTCTTTTTCATCACAGGAGAAAAACCCCACATGCTAAGCATAATTAAGGCCTCACACACCCTTTTAACACAGCTCACAGCATCCATGCAAAATTCATTTTCCTGCCACAATGCCATCTTGCCCTGCCCATGTTTACTATATTCCTCAAATGCATTAACATCTATGAATCCTAACAAAGCCTACATATTATTCCAAATAGCCTCAGCTAACAAAATATGGAGGATGAGCTCATCTTGCCACAGAGCATGATGGAAAGAAAAGGAAAGCCAGTTGGATGTAAATGGTAAGGAACAGTACTGAAGAACTGTGTTGTAAGATAATCTCAACTGACCGTGTTACAGTCTTATTCAAGAAGAAGGTCTAAACAAATGCTGAAGTTATGTGGAAGAGACTGTTAAAGTTGCCTAAGCCAGTTAAGAGCCTAGAATGCATTAGGGTGAAGATACCATACTGGGTTCAGGTATAACATGCACGGGATGAAACATACTAGCAGCGTCACAGCAGTAATGCTGATTGGAATCCAGGTATTTATCCATAGAGTTGTATGTAAAAGTAGGGTTATTGAACAAATGGAAGATATTAGCCTGTGATCAGATAAGAGATGCTTCTCGTGACAGAAACAGATCTACAGTTTATAAGAGGATTGATTCCTCAAGTATGTCACTCAATGGGTGCTTGGAAATAAGTTAGTCATGCTTAACTGAAGTATTAACCATACAGAAGTTTTCATAAAACCACAAATTATCCAGTTATCGTTGCCAGACACTTACCAAGCTTGAAAGCAATCTAAAAAGTATGCAAAACCTTGATACCCACAAAGCATTAATACTCTAGATGAATCTCTAGTGTACCCAGCCAACGACAGCCCATGACTACGTGAGGATAATAACTAATGTTGAGAGGATGATCAGAACAGATAAACTCATTGCCAGATTATATTTGATGATACAAAGATAATGAAATGGGAAAGTAGCTCTATTCACTCTGAAGGCTCTACTGAGGGTGTTTGTATCTTGAAAATAATCCCAATGTTAATGCGTTGTGAGTGCGTTTTCTGTTAAAAAAATAATCAGTATAACAGCTGTTAAGAAGATCTATCTGATGATCCTGTTGAGGGTCAGAACAGCTTATCTTTCTTAGAACTGTAAAGATAATATTAAGCATGCAAAGAAGCAGCTATGGATCCAGACAAAGCCGCTCAGTAAATCAAAAGGCTCCCCTGCTATGTTACACAGCACATAAACAGCTTTAGCTCCTGGTCTGCATACACTGACAGCTACTTATGTGATTTTTAGCACTAGGACACAACATTATTTTCAGAGCAGTATTTTTTCATTCTGATGTCCCCCGCTCTCTCGCAGCCTACTCTGGGTTACTAACTTCTCCGCTTCAAAGAGGCAAAGAAGGCAGAAATGCTAGTACACTGACAATAAGGTCAGAACAGTGGAAACTAGAGTTTGCACCTTGGGCTGTGGAAGAGCTCACTGGTACAGGAAAGGCCCGTCACATGGTGAGGGAATAGGGCAAGCATAAAGCCTAAAGCCGTCTATAAAATAAGTCTCCTATTTAACCTTCCTCTTGAAATCTCAAGATGATTATCACAAGGAAATAGATATGGAGAACATACACTTCAAATTGGAAGCTCTCCTTGTGCTTCTGGTGCAGGAATACCAGGTTTCAGCTCTCTGAATGTGAACTGATAACCCAGTTACAGAATGATACAAGCAGCAGTTCAGCAACTGCTCAACTCCGTGTCATTTTCTGACCAGCTTCTCTTTTCCTACCCTGGAGTAAACATGGTTGACAAAGCCAAATATGTAGAACACTGACACAAAAAAAAACCCCAAACACCAAATCAAAACAAAAACAGCGGCTCCATACCCACAGGGGAGAGCCACAGTCTGTTCTCTTGCAGCCAGACTTGGTTATGAAACAAATTCCCGTGAAGGCAAATTGCTGTGAGAGAGAAGTGCTGCATGCAAGGGGCAGGGAGCTCCGTCACGGCTGGGCTGCAGGGTGGGCGGGTGTTATTAGGGTCACTTCTTTTCTCTCGGGAAATGAGATTCTAGACAAAGGGATCAATTGCTCATCTGGAGGAGTATTAAATCAACCAGAAATTAGAAAGAAGAGGATTGGGCAGATGTAAAACGTTAAGAGTGACGATATTGTTCTTGTGACTTGAAGTACAGATCGCAAGATCTAAGACGTTCAAAATAAAAACTTCATGAACTACAGTACTACCAACAGATTTCTATATTTTGTGAACTACAATAAGGTGATGAGCCAGGTAAAAGAAAAACATTTCTAGCATTTAGATTGTATTTAAATTAAACATTCCTTCCAAATGAACACCTCTACAATACACCTACTCTGCACATGCTGGAATAATGACAATTTTAAAAAAAATAATTTTAAATTAAAATATTTCAGGGGTGAACAATACTAAGGGAATTAATGAGCATAAATTATTCTTGACAAGTACGGGAAAATACTGAAAGTGCATGAAATATATAGGACACTTGTACAACATTTTGGGTTCTGCAAACCATAGTGCAGGTTTAAGACTAAGAATGGAAAAAGTTACTATTTTCCTGATTTTATTCCCCTATGGAGAAACACATGTTTTGATGTTTGCACTTTTGCAGAGCTTTGAGTAGTTTAGGGCTTCTCTATCAGTAAAGCAGAGCAGAGTTCATCCAGCTGCCTAATGAGGTAAGAGTGAGTGCCGAGATGGGGGATTTGCAGGCAGGACAGGATCCTCAGTTTGCTAGTCTGGGAACAGAAGGCATAATGAATGGAAAAGGAATTTAGTTTCAATATTTATGAAGAGACAAAGCAAGGAAACTAATGAAAAGGTCCTAATCTCTTTCTGGTAGGCTTATTGAAGTCTAATTTTTCGGAAATATATGCAGTTAGAAATCCCTAAGTTGGCACACTGTCATAAACTGTTATTACTCTTAAGTTACTGGAGGGAAGAGAGAGGTCTCCTGAGTCAGGGAATCCCCTGCTGTGTGGGTCAAAGGACACTAGCTCTAGATTGATGGTATCTGGTCCTTAGCCCTATGTGAAGAGGAAAACAATGAGATGTAACTGCCATTTAAATTACAAAGACTGGACCTAACCCAAAGAGGAGAAGAGCAGCGCACAGAAGCTGAAACTGGAAAGCTCCCTAGCTATTATTTTTTCCACTGACCCTACCAACTATTTTGAAGAGGTAATTTGATCAACTTGTGAAAGAGACTGAAGAGACAGAAAGGGGATATTTCCTGCAATAACAGTGATGTAGACATACTGCCAAGTTCCTTCCAATTTGATAATCACAGAATTATTTAATAATCTAGACTGGAAGGGACTCTGGAGGTCATCTAGTGCAAACCTCTGCCATTTTTTTACCCTTATACCTGTTCAGAATTTCCCTTGGTGCAACCTGTGACCACTGCTTCTCAACCTTTCACTGTGTATCTCCGTGAAGAGTCTCATGAGTATTTAAAGTGTAGGATCTGCAACACTTTTGTCAAGCTAATGATTCAGTATCATGTTTCTAAGCACTACAAGCTGTTGAGGGAAGAACAAGGCATGCACAGGTCTGTCTCCATCATCCTTCCTAATTCTTCCTAATTAAGCTGGTGCTTAATTAGACATAGGTTTAATCCTTTCTTGAATCTGTTTTGTTTCCACAAAATTCTGTGGTGGTAAGTGCTGCAGTTGAATTATAAATTATGAAAAAGTGCTTCCTTCAGTTGAAGTGAAACAAACTGAGCGCTCCCAGTTTTAGCAATATTGTATTGGAAGCAAGTGAGACTAAGAAGCACGACTTTGCTAGCTGATTTATGCAACTTCAGTGGCAATGGATCTCAAGGATGTTTTCAAACTTTCCAGTGCAGGGAAACTGTTGAGATAGCAAATGTTAACATCCTTTGAGAATTTATCTGCATAATAAAGTTTACCATCAGAACTACCCCAGTGAAGTTTTTCCACTATACTTCTAGTGGTGTAATTTTTCATGTGAAGACACTCCCAAACAGGCCAGTTCACCCAGGATTTACAGCAATATAGAAATCATAATATATTATAGATTGGGTGGTAAATCTATACATGTACATAAGCATTGACTGCAAAAATGCAAAGAAAGAAGTTTGGAAATAGAGATTTTTTTTTTCCCCTAAAAGACAAGTCCTTGCCCACTTTTAAGATCAAAGGCAAACTGCTAAGATGTTATCAACAGAAACATAGCTGTGTCAGTCCAAAACTAAAAATTAAATACTGTGGTGTTACCACTAGTCACTTTAAAATGCTGTACATTTTCTTCTATATACCTGCCCAAATCACTGCTGGCCAGAACACTGAACCTGAAAATTGGAAATCACTCTTTTTAAAATTATGCTTTTACTTATGCTGACTTTAACTACCAAGGCTGCTCTCCATTTGGTCTGATGGCATCAACCCTCCATCCCTTTCTGAGAGTTTGAGTGTAGTCATAACAGCCACTGAAAGAATAATCACTGGATGTTTGCTCCTATACCTCACTCAAAGGCACGGGGCTTTGTTCTGATTTACACACTTCAGATAAGATCAGAATCAGGCCAACAGTTTCTGCCAAAAGAGCATACAAACTGAAAGGCAGAGAAGATAAAACAGACTCACTCCAAGAGATTCAGAGAATGGAAATAGCATAAAGCTTTTTAACTTTTTCTGTTTTAGCAGGGTGTGATGCTAGCCTATGAGGAACATTCATAAGCCCTGTCGAAGCACGGAGATTTCCAGAGGTATTAGATAGGAAAATAGAAAAACAAAGTAACTGGTGAAAAAAATTAGAATTAAAACTTTAAAATACATCACCCTGCTTCAAAGAAGGTAACTTTGTTCATATTTCACAGCGCAACCATGCTCCTGGTTTTAGAGACCTCAGGACTACTCTCTTTGTACATAAAAGTAAAGAGTCTGGAGAACAGTTGACCAGATACTGACTCCCTAAATTTAGTTGTCATTACTGTTGCATCTGTCCTTCTGACATGTATCTTCCTCTTGCTAATTGACCATACATGAACTAAAGCAAGAAGCATTCAAAACTTGCAGTGCAATCTGGTTCCAAACACAACTGCGAGGTGACTGGAGGCAGTTTCCCTCCTAGCTTGCTCTTGTAGGGACGGGGAACAAGGTTTTGCAGACAGCAAGTTGGGCTCTTGCCTAGCCCTGTTGCATCTTGAACTCAGCAGCTCCCAGCCTAAAGAATTGGATCCACCCCTTCCAAGGGCTTTTTTGCCCTTACCCTTCGTATGCTCTGTTACAGTGTATGGCCACAAAGTCAGCTTTGCTGACTGTTTCTATTTGCATTTCCAGAGCTTGGCCCACTCCCAATTCATAGTGAAAACCTCATGCCCATGTTAAGAGTCTGTCTCAGCCCAAACTCTGTACTTTCGGGAGACACAAGAAAAAGTAATGTCTGTGCAGGTTACACAGCAATAGTAAATCAATTCTAAGATCATAAGCTTTGTTTGAGAGTAAAAGAAAGGAAAATAAAAGGCAGGTATCAGAGCATGAAACAGTGCCTATAGTTGCTGAAGCATGTCTGGTATTTTAGCATGGGCCCAAGCTATTGTACATAAGTCTGGATGGACCAGACGCAAGCGAACCATACATGTTACAAAATAGTCTGCCAAGAGATAACATAAGCCAGCTCTTCCAGAGTATATGAATGCTCTAAGTCAAAACTGCAGCTGGGCTAATAGTCATTGGGAAAGAAAGTATGAGTCATCGGGTTCAGTAGGCTTTAACAACACTTCATGTCACAGTGTAGACATAATCCCACAATCTCACTGTGCAGTTCCTGGACAGCTGGAGAAAGACTTTGGAGAGAAATATGATATGCTTTTTTTCCAAAAGTCAAGGCCCTACTCCTTTGACGCACCCCTCCAGGCAATGGAAAGAATCACAACCTGATCTTGATTTGCATAGTCAGAGCTATTGTAAATAAGCTGTGTCTACACTGCAGGACAAGTGCACTCTACAGTGGGACCAGTACACACGCCTCACAAGGATGTTCTCTGGCTCCAAATGAAGCCACAACAAAGATGCCCACCATCCTATGGAACTGCAGGGCCTGACTGGGATGCTCATACCATCAGGACTGAGGGGTACAGAACAGAATTCTCATGCTCCACAGTGTGGCACAGATGTAGTAGAATAACTAAAAAATTACATCTAATTTTGGTTCACGTGGTGTTACTTCTTACTCTTTCTGAAAACTGTGTTTCACTTCCTTTGCTTTCACCAAGAAATGAAAGTTGCACGTGTCTCAAAATAACTATTTACTCCATGGCAGAATGATGGAGAATTTACACGTTAATTTTTCCTATACCCCCCAAATGGCTTCTTTTTCCAGATGCAAAGCACATACTGTTTTCAAAGCAGCATGTATTGTATGACATAAATCATGCCAAGTTTCATGAAAACCTAAGCATGTTCATAAAATAAGAGTTGGATGATACTCATACATTAAAAGCTGATCATTAAAGTTAGTTTCTGTTTATTTCTGGTGATTATGTTAATCCTGAAGTGTTTTTATGGTATTCATTGAAATTGATTGCAATGAAATGTTTACTAAACTACAGTATATCTTTCTGTATGAATTGATTGCGCAGTTTTTCTAATTTTAGTCCTAAAAAGGACTAAAATTTTATATAAAATGTCTCATAGCCTATCGTTTAGTTTCAAAACAACTTTGAATAACACAAGTCATTGATCAATCACCTTACAGTGGAAGAAGACACTGTCATCTCATGTTGTCCATATGTGGATACTGCCAGGTAAGTTTAACTGCTTTTTAGATGATACGTTGTCCCCGCAGCCTTTGGGTTTGTTTCAGTTTGGTTTTCAAACATAGGCAGTGTTCCACTCCCAGCAAGCAGGCCCCTGGGTATTTTGCCTTCAGAATGTCCTCCATCAGTTAAGATTTTGATAATCCTACTTTACAGGGGCTAAAATCTTGGATTTTTCCAAACATGCCTGATATAAATAAGCCAAGTGTTTTGGAGAGGAATCCAGAAGTATTTAATCAGGCAAAACTTCCATTGATTTCCATGGGAGTCTTGTCAGAATAAGAACTGAGGAGACTTCAAGACTTGGCACATTATCAATCCCAGCAAATGACGGGCGAGAGCTGATGCCTAACGCATGTTCTAGGGAGGAAACAACTTGGCTCAAGGACCATATTTAAAACATCACATACTGTAGTTTAAGCTCTGTAAGAAGTGAAAAGAACAAAGCTTAAGTTAGTCTCTAAACACCCAAGTCAGAGTTCAAATATAGTGCAAATATTCTTTACATATCTCAGCATGTCTAGTGGCATGCTTACAGTAAAAGGCAAGAACAACGGATTAAAAGTAGGCAGGTCTTAATGTGAAATGAATGCCTAGAGGAAGCATCACAATGCACATTTTTCTCACAAGCTATTGACGACTAGATAGTACATGACTAGATAGATATGACAACATTAGTTAAGAAACACTATTAAAATAAGGAAAACAGTATTTCATATAGCTATTTTAGCTCTTCTTTTTTCCTGAATTTCTCCAAAAGACAGGCTCTTCTCTATCCTGTCTGGCTTTGTGGGGGAGCCTGAAATTTGACATCCTTACAACCAAAGATAAAAGCCAAAGAAGTGAGATGAAGGGGTTTACTATACAGCCTTTTCTAAATGCTAACAAACATAACTGAACGTGAATTTGTCCAGCAGATTTTCTTTACGCTGTACCAGCTTGCCTTATAAAGCCAAATTTTTGAAGATATTTCAGTTAAAAAAGATAAGTCAACAAATGGAGTAAGCTGTTCAGGAATGGGATTTCTAGCTCAGTCACCTTGTCTGCTCCATTGTCGGTGGCACTTTTCTAACGTCCCTGATGTTGCAGATTAGATCAATGCCTGGTAGTTAACTGGCTGGCTGGCTGAGCTGCAGTGGATTAAGAAATTGCAAAAAATCCCTTTGCAGAAGACATATTACACCCATTTCTCAAAATCCTTCATACAGGGTACTGCTCCAATGGAGGAGAAAACTATAGGCCATGCAAGCTCAATTGTTTTGAAATATACGAACCTGGAGACTTAAAAATTCCATCTCTTCTATGAGGAATGTCTTACCTTTCAGGGTGAATTCCACAAAGGCATTATATCATCTACTTTTACATATTGTAGGTAGCACATTAAAGCATGACAGTCGTGTGCATTAATACGAAGCAATGTCGGGCTAACACACAGGCCTGTATTCAGGATACTATAAAATATATTCAGCGCAATACAGAGAGAGAGACAGAGGTAGAAAAAGCTTTCAGAGTTTTGCTGACCAGGTGCTGGCAAATGAAAACCAGGTGTTGTCTAGAGTTGTTTCTAGGCAAACATCAAAATCTGAGTTGCACTCAAAACAGGAAAGATTTTTCTACTTTATTTCTGGGTGATTTGACTGACTTTTTTTAGTAAGCATACTGCTGTTTTAGAAAAACACCTTTCTGCCTGCACAAACATTTGCTTTTTAATTGAAACACCTCCCCCCACTCCAAAGACTCAAATGGTGACTGTAGCAAGAGACTAAAATTACATACAAATCCTTTTTGACGAGAAAGTTGACACTGTAATGAATTTCACAGTGTGTGGACTGGACCAACACCTCCAACACATACTAAGATGCATCTTGACCATCAAATCATACTCTAAATGGGGGGCTGACTCAGTGACAAACCAAGCACATACACCAGTTTAGCTTATTCAGAACACCTAATGGCACACAGACCCCTCACGTATTATCTGGATGTAACATAGAGTCTTATAATTCACACATTTTAAACAATTGATTTTCTTTCCCTTTCAGTAACTAGGTAACATTCTATGGGAGAGGAGTTTCATGGATAATAAAGAGAAGAAAATACTTTCTGAGCATGACCAGTGTATATCCACTGAGGTCTAAAGAAACTGTAAGAGCTTGAACAGCTTTCACCATTTCAATTCTAGTTTCATGACATAAAGTGATGCTTAAAAATTTCTTCATATACATATACCATATACAGGTATAAATTTGAATGCATTATGACTTCTTTTCCACTTACAAAGGATACGGTCACCCCTCATTTTTTCCTTTAGAGATCTGGGGCAAAAATCCCTCAGTTATAAATAGTCTTCACTTGCACATGAAAAATATTTTGCCTCTAACAAAGACACAGTTTTCACGATATCTTTCACAGCTTGAAGCCTGGCTGCTTTCACTCCATATGGCTCCAAGCTTCCACCTTGTAAGCTACAACACTGTTTGCCCTGCCTCCTGTCACACACTGAAACTTTTTAGGAAAAGAAAAGAGGGGAAGAGAATTAGCTAGAACAACATAGGTGTGAAAGAGGAGTATGCAAACAATGAGGAAAGATGTCTAGGGTAGTGAAAGGCCTCATAAGACAGAAGAGTTAGAGACAATAACATCTACATTGCATTGGAGATTCAAATTCTGTTAGTACGCAGCAAGCACGGTGAGCTTTCTACCTGAAATCACCCCACCTAGAGGCATCCTGGTGGGGATATTTAGTCAATTTAGTGATTTCCTTTATAGTTAAAAAAACTCAGAAGGCAGAGGAAAAGTAATAGTCAAATCTGATGGTTTGCACAATCACCCCATGCTCTTCCTGGAGCTTGTGGTTTCCGAGCTCCTACTATCAGGCAACTGGGAAGCACACACAGTAGCCTCTAGGCACTCATAGGCACTCAGAGCTGTAGCTGGCAGCTAGCATGAAGAAGCCATGGATGCGCTCTAACGTACACCATAGCATGTCAGCTCTAACCTTGGAAAAAAATGAAGATAACTGTGATTTTTCTTTTTGCACTGTTAGGATTGCTACCTTGTTTCTAGATCTAATGAGTATTCATTTATATACAGAAAATGTTGACCTTGAACTCAAGATTATTCATTTGTAATGAACGAAATGTTTAATGTTCCTTGATTTCAGTTGGAGTTTCCAGGCTTAGCTGCATTGGGGCCTAGATACTTGTCTTTCTGAGCCACGCATTATAGCCATTGCAATTCAGATAGTACCGATTTAAGCAGCACTGCAGAAAAATGTCTCCATTCAAAGACAGCCTTGGCTAACTGGTAGCTCTCCATTCTTTCAACCGCTCCGGCCTCATTAAGCTTGCAAGAATGTAGCCTCATCCTGCAGAGGGTTATTCAGATACATAGTCCTCATATTCCAGGGAATAAACAATGTCAAGAACACGTTCTTAGCTGGGAGTGTTATATGCCAATGTTGCCATAAAATATACCTGTAATTCTCCTGTAACTAGACAACTGAATGGCTCTGCCTCTTGAAATGAAGCGAATTGCAAAGAATGAAACAAGAGTAGGCCTGTCTAAAAATAAATAACTACAAGTACAAACATTAAAGCTTCTACAGGCATTACTAACTCAGCCTCCCTGTGTATCATGATATGTAATTTTGGAACATGGAAACAGATGTACAGAGATAAATGCTTCTTCTGATTTTATTATTAAAAATATGGCAGCTGGTGAGCGCAATGGTGCTAAATGTACTACCGGAATTTCTTGTTTGTAGGGGAAGGAACTACTCTGAAATTTACATACATCTTTAAAGATACGTGCACTTTCATAAGAGCTTCATTATAGGATGTTACCAGCCTCCTGCTACTGTCACCATCTTTTAGTTCCAAAAGCTTGTTACTGACACACCTTATTCAAACTCTGCTATTAACGGTACGAGGTGGAACATGATGGAAGCTGTACATCAGCTTCCCTTCATTGAATGTATTTTGCAAGAGAAATCCAACTAAACCTGGCCAATACTAAAATTTCTAATATCTGGTTTTTACCAGTTACATTAATTTGAGCACCCAGGATAACAATAGGAAGTACAAACCTAGGAAAAAGCCACATGCATTCAGCATACAACTGCATTCCTGAAGACAAATATGTCCTTAAGAGCATATACATGTGTAGTACTTAAATAATTTGGGGTTTATCATTGATTTTATCGTTCTTCAGTTAGTTTTACAGCACTACAGAGAGTCTCAGCCCATGTGTTTCCCCAAGGACACTGGCCATTTTGTAGAATGGGAATGTAACCCGTTCTGTGCAATAATAATTTTATGTGAGAGGCCACAGCCACACATCTTCAGTTTCTCAGAGCGAGACAGCCATGCTCACAGATATTAGCACACCTGCTGAAATAATGGATCTCAATTGCTGATTATGAGAAGCCAGGGGAGCCACGCAGAATGCTGCGCTCTGTCCATATGCCAGCTATTAGATGTTGAGCACTAAAACCAGATGACTGCATCTCCACAGCAAGAAAAGGCATCAGATCCCATGCCTGCAGGCTGACTCTTTTTTTTTTTTAATTTATTTATATGAGACCGGAAAAAAAGTCTTTCTCTGGCAGTATCACAATTAACAGGAAACAAGGACCAACAGTAACACAGCACATGATGCCAGGAGTGCTGATCCTCCTCCAACTTCTGAATCCATTTAGCATGTCCCAGAAGGCTCTGCACAGATGAAACTCTTTGATATGTTTTTAACCTCTATGAGGGCTACACAGGTGCAGCCCATTTGGAAAGCAGGCGGCTCCCATTTTTCCACCAGGGGCAATGTTACTTTGAAATCATTCCATGAAGTCATTAGACATGAGTTTGTTGTTATTGTTGTTAAAAGACATAATTTACTCATTTTCTGCTTTCAATAGCTCAAGAACTGCAATGAATTAAAAAGTCATCTCTGAAACCTATTAAGGTGATTCTCTAAGGCCCGCTCTGCTTTGTTAAACAAATTTACTTAACTCATTGTATTTGTTACTAAAACCAAAATAAAATAAAACAAAAAGCCCATACACTCAGTACACATGCTTTTTTCAAATTCTATATCTGCAGATTAATAAACCTCTCTGTTAAGCTGTCCTGGTGAAATGGGGAATGAAATATCTCACTATATGTGTGAACACATTTTAAGGCAGTTTTTAGAAGTTAGAAAATCTTGACAATGTAATAGAAATTATTACAAGTGTGAGTATATTTTTTGTTTGAAAAAACTTCACATGGTAATGGTCATTAAATCTTTCTATTTACTGTAATAAAATAGGTGAAGTAGTATGTCTGTTAAATTGTCAATCTCATTTTTTTTAATATAGACTGCTTTTCTTCACAGAAAATGTTGAAGATAAGCATATCTCATATAAATAGCAAATGATGAAAGCCACATATCTCAGTGTTTATTTTTCTATAGCTATTTGGCTGAATACATAATTCACTCACTGAATGTGGCAACCAAAATAGGCTATTATGACCATTGTATTTGATCTCCTGGGTAACATAGGCAAAAGAACTTCATCCATTAATTTCTGCATCAAAACCATTATTTTTGTTTGATCTACAGCACCTCTTTTAAAAAGAAGATACCCAGTCTTAATACAAAGACTTCAAGTGAAGGAGAAGCCAATGTGTCCCTAAGTAAATGGTTCCAGTGGTTAATTTACTCTTCCTGTTAAAAATGGGCACAGTACCTCAGTTCTGAGTTTGTCTACCTCCTGCTTCTAAACACTAGACTGTTATATCTTCTGCTTTTTAAAGCTAGATTAAAGATGTCAGCATTATTTGTGCAAATTGATCTACAATAACATATAGCCTTTGGTGTCGATGCTAATCAAGGTTAGGAAACTCCAGCAAAATCTAGATACACAGCAGGAGGCAAAGGTTCAGTTAATTCAGATTTCGCTTGCCTTTGTGCTTTTGATGAAATTTTAATTCAGTTTGGGTGCAGGTCTATTTCTTTTTTTGTTTGGTGTTTGAGAATATTAAAATGAACATTAAAAAAAAAGAGTTGTTGCTAGGTTTTGGTTAATATGCTGTTATTTACTTGCATATATTGATAAAAGAAAACTCAAAGCTACTGACCCTGTCTTAGATGTTTACACAACAGGAATTACTATTGTCAGAATTTATCAAAAGTAATGCTTAGATGGGCTATAGCTTTTACAGTCTCATAGAAAGGCATGAAGACTACCCTGAACAGCTGTAGACCAAACTGATGGGTACTGTAAGCCGGGAAAAATTACCTCTTTATATCAGCTGCACACTTCATCTACATATAATTGTTTTAGTGAAAACTGTAAATTCCGTTTATTTTTTAAAGGATTTTGCTCTGAATACTCTGAACTCCTTCAAACTCCTTTGGCCTACTTACTTTCCAATGACCAATGTGTCTTTAAAAATCTAGAAATAGGAGAACTGTTTTGGACAAGATGTTTCCCTTAGAAAAATGCAAACAGAAAAATCAAAATACCATCACTGTATGACTTACTCTGCTTTGTGGGCTTTCATTGAGAAGAAATCAGCAATGACTTTATAATTAATGTTGAGACATACATTTAAACAAATAGATCTCAGTCTTGCTGAAATATAAGAATGATTGGATTTAGGCCCCAAACATGACACAGTAATTCTTCACTGGACAATCAGGAGTGCAGCTGTGGGGAGCGTGGAGCAGGGTGAAGTTAGGAAGCATTTTGGGGGGCAATTTGGAGGGTATCGGACACTACATAAGGTTGAGAATCCCATCAAAAAGCAAGAGTTAGTCTTAAGTTTGCCAAAATAGTTACCTGTGGTTTTCCTAAAATTGTAAAACAAAAAAAATCCAACAACAACAACAAAAAAAACAAACCAAAAAACTAAAACAAACAAAACAAACAACAGACACCACACCAAAAAAAACCCCAAAACCCACAACCCAGTGGAGGTCACCCACATACATGTATTATATACAAAGACAAAATAACCCTGAAATTATGTACTGAGTTCTTATCCTAGCAAGGTATAAATATAAATTTCTTTCTGTACAGCACTCCTACCTGCTAACCAGAAGCCACAAAGAACTCTGTCCTCCATACAACGTGGTAACTTCAGCCACATACATTAGCTGTTGAAGGGGAAGGAGGTACTAAATTTATTTATCAGGACTGGTATTAAACACTGTTACACTGTTAAACACTGTACAACTCCTTTCTTTATCCATCCTTCCATACCTCACACTTGAACATAACCCGAACTGAAAGGCTGTCCACACATTAATCATATACTTCAAAGCCTCCATTAACTTTCCCAACAAAGCAAAAACATAAATTTTTAAACACACTGTCTCAGTGGGAGTCAAGGTTTGGGTGGAGGGAGGAGACATGTGGGAAGTAAAAATGGGCAAGGTTGAAAGGCAAAGGTACAACTTGTAACTGGGACTTCAAGGGGTGGATAAGCTTAACTAGTGATTTCCTGGTTTTTCTAACACTTGTGTTGATAGTATGTGCACTTCAGAAGCCTGGCCCTGGTCCTTACTTTCACAGAGCAGGGGAGAGAATGTGGAACAACAGCTGCACTTCAAAAGCCACATGGCTTTCAGAGTGTTTTGTTCCCCTTCACACGTTTTTATGCCAGAAGGGAACATATGGTCCACTGTTTGGAAATTTCCCAACCTAAATTTTTGTTTGATTAATTTCATCCAACTACTCCCAGTTACAAGCCCTCATAACACCCCAGACAGTTATGCTCCTTCCTTTACATTTATACCCTTCAATTAGCTGTAGACGCTTATGCACCTTCTTAATCGTCATAAAGCTATGCACATTTAGCTCTTTTCATCTTTTCTTGCCATCATCTTTCCATGCTCTTTAATCATGTCTGTGGCTTTTTTCTGAATTCCCTCCAACTTCTTGATATTTCTGTCTGATCTTAAAGTGCCCATACCAGTACTTTCTCTTGTAGGTGTAGCGTTACTTCTGTACTGAGAATCACTTTCTCTTCAGACTCTTACCCATCACCTATCACAACAGCATCTGAACAGTTTCCAACGTGTTACCAGTGTCCTTGTTCCCAGCCTGGCCTATGACACTACATGTCCCTGATTTTGGAACCTTGTGTGGCAACCTATTACAAGTTCATGTTCGATTTCTCATCAATTTTTATTCTCCAAATGAAAGAGGGCAGTGCAGGGAGCCTGCAGGAACCTGGATGCCTTAACAAAATGCTGGTGCCAGGTACAGAACCTTCTTGTGCAAGCAACAAACAATTTGGAAGGTCATGGGGAATAGGAGAGGTGCCTGAGGACTGGAGGAAGGCCGACATCGCTCCAGTCTTCAAAAAGGGCAAGAAGGAGGACCCAGGGAACTACAGGCTGGTTACTCTCACCTCTGTCCCTGGGAAGGTTATGGAGTGACTTGTTCTGGATGTCATCTCCAAACACGTTGGTGAACAGGAAGTTATTGGAAGTGGTCAGCATGGGTTTTCCAAGGGTAAATCATGCTTGACCAATCTGATAGCCTTCTGTGATGTTATAACTGGTTGGCCGGATGAGGGGAGAGCAGTAGACGTCATCTACCTTGACTTCAGCAAGGCTTTTGACACTGTCTCCCACAACATCCTCATTAGGAAGCTGAGGAAGTGTGGGCTAGATGAAGAGACAGTGAGGTGGATTGAGAGCTGACTGTGTGACAGAACTCAAAGGGTTGTGATTAATGGAACAGTGTCAAGTTGGAGGCCTGTAACCAGTGGTGTCCCCCAGGGGTCAATACTCGGTCCAATCTTGTTCAATATATTCATCAATGACCTGGATGAGGGGACAGAGTGTATCCTCAGCAAGTTCGCTGATGACACCAAACTGGGAGGGGTGGCTGACACTCCAGAGGGCCACGCTGCCATCCAGCGTGATCTGGACAGGCCGGAGTGCTGGACAGAGAAGAACCTAATGAGGTTCAACAAGAGCAAGTGTAGGGTCCTGCACCTGGGGAGGAAGAATGCTAGGCACCAATATAGGTTAGGGGTGGATCTGCTGGAAAGCAGTTCTGAGGAGAAGGACCTGGGGGTCCTGGTAGATAGTAAATTATCCATGAGCCAGCAATGTGCCCTTGTCGCCAGGAAGGCCAATGGAATCCTGGGCTGCATAGGGAAGAACGTGGCCAGTAGGTCGAGGGAGGTCATTCTCCCCCTCTACTCGGCACTGGTGAGGCCACAACTGGAATACTGTATCCAGTTCCAGGCTCCCCAGCTCAAGCGGGACAGGGAACTACTGGAGACAGTCCAGCATAGGGCAACAAAGATGACTGGGGGATTGGAGTGTCTCCCTTATGAGGAAAGGCTGAGAGAGCTGGGATTCTTTAGCCTGGAGAAGAGAAGGGTGAGGGAAGACCTTATTCTTGCTTATAAGTGTCTAAAGGGTGGGTTGCAGGAGGATGGAGCCAGACTCTTTTCAGTGGTTCCCAGGGACAGGACGAGGGGCAACGGACACAAGTTGGAACATCCGAAGTTCCATTCAAACATAAGAAAAAAACTTCTTTGTGGTGAGGGTGACAGAGCACTGGAACAGGCTGCCCGGGGAGGTTGTGGAGTCCCCTTCTCTGGAGATTTCCAGACCCGCCTGGATGCAGTCCTGAGTAATGTGCTGTAGGCATTCCTGCGTCAGCAGGGGAGTGGGACTAGATGATTTCTAGAGGTCCCTTTCAACTCTGAAAATTCCGTGATTCCTGCACTGTGAAGAACCTGATGGTGTACGAGCTGGATAAACGCTCATACATGGTACAGACGTAGGATACGCCTTGGCCCTTAACTCATACATGCTGTTTAAGCAGGGATCCAAATCATGGTTTAGTTAAGCAGAAAGCCAGCTTGACCCATTCAAAACTCCAATGAACTAATGGTATGCAGTCTCCTCACGTACTGTTTGAGCATGATCTAAAGTCTCATAATTTATACATTTTAAACAGTTAGTTTTTCTTCTCTCTCAGTAAACGGGTAACAGGAAACAGACAAAGCTCCTTAACTTTTCTTTAATCTTCCTCACTAGTGAAGTGAAAATCAAACAATAATTGTCTGGATGATCTCATTATTGTCAACAAAACTGAAACCTTGAAGTCCACATACACTGAAATGCTGATACATTAAACAAAAAAGGGAACTGTGCTTACATGTTGTTCAATAAATAAATAAGAGCTATGGAGAGATCCATGATGAATGAGCACCCTGGGAGGGCTTCAGCTTGTCAGAATTATACAGTGACATTAATCACAGCATAACAGGATTGCTGCAGGCTTCCAGTGCAAGGTCCTCATTATACCTTCAAAATAAGACAAAACAAAAAACCCCAAAATCCTCACAACTTCCAAGCCCTCAAAGTGGAATCTTAACTAACAGACTTTTTCAGCAGAATACAAAACTCAAAATAAACTGATCTTCATCACATAAAGAATCCCATAAGCAGTGGAAACCTGTCAATCTAGTTGCATCACCCAACCAAGCTGTGTTTCCACAGTGTTTGTGATCATTGTGCTTGTATATCAACATGGCAAAGTATTCTTCATGGGCTCTCAGCTACATTAGCAAAGCTAAACTGTATAATTACAGTACTATGACCTCTCCCACTCAGGTGAAACAAGCAGTATTTGTAAAGCAGTCTCACCAGCAGATCTAGGTGTCATGTCAGCAATGCTTTTGGGGGAGTCCCACCTCTTCAGCACTAGGAGAGAGTCTGCTGGAGGGCAAAATTCTACAGCACTGACTTGGCTCCAGAAGAATTCAAAAACATCAGGACCAGAAATGACTGTAGTATTGTCAACTGGTTCAAATTTGCCCGGATAATTAGTTTTTTAGTCTAAGAATTAGATTAATGGGACCTCAGAGTGCTGACCATCTTATGAGTTATGACCCATTAATCTCCTTCAAATATTATATACATGTATACTTGCCAAACACAAGGACTTTAACAGACCTTTCCTAAGACAGTCATAGACAGTTTTTACTTCTGGCCAAAGCAAAAAAAAACCCCCTAGACTTTCTTTAGAAAGTTACTTTGCTGCTTCTAGAATAAAAAAACTACGGGATAAAATTTTTGTGTTTAAAATCATCTATTCAGATCTATCCAAATCCCAGAAATCAGAAATATAAATTACTAACAAAAGAATGTTCTAAACTTCAAAGAGTTTTGTGGTTTAAGTTTCCATAGCATCTTGAGAAACAGTTTGAATAATTTCTAATTCTCTCCTAAACAGTTTGCTTACCTCTAGGTTGGGTTTACTTTGGGATTTTTGCTAATGGAATTTCCACAACAGTGACCAGACACCGTTAATTGCAACTAGCTTAGATTCACAGAAATATCACCCACACTACACATTTTATGTGCTATTTTGGGGCACTAAGAATGCAAAAAAATACAGATTTCTGGAAAGAAAACTTAGGTATACAAGTAAGTGGATGGATTTTCAGGAATTCACTACATGTGGTGTTGAGCATTTTTTAATGTCGAGTATATACTTAAGCATCTATCAGGAGTTGAGTAGTACTGAAAAATCTGGTCCCAGTTATGGGTGCTGAGAACATAAAAATCCTGCCCCGGTATAAAGAAAGCCTTAAATGTCATTGATCTTTTTCTTTCCCATTGAGCTCTAATCCTGCATCAGCAGAACAAAGAATTAGTACTGCATGGTTGGGAAGTTAAATTTTCCTCCACACCTGCAGGTCATTCCTCCTGGGCTCCCTCCATTGATAGCCAAAAAGTTATTTGCTTAAAAAACTAATCATGTGGTGCAGCTGAGCTCCTTCATTTCCAGAAGAAAGGCATCTGAAGTTAGGCCCCTGTTTCACAAAGAACTCATGTGAGAGCTGGGTTCAATCAGTGGGATCAGCCTGCAGAATCAGGGCCATGATTTCATTACTGTGCTTAGTCTAATTAAAAACATGTATCTTAGGTAAAATTTTCTTACTTTCAACAAAATTATAACACACTGCAGTTTAAAAGCTTCGGATGAAAAGTGTCATATAAACGCAAAGTGCTAAGAACGCAGTAGGAGACTTGCATTTAAGAGAGAAAATAAATAGACTGATTCAAGAAGCATTTCTTTCTAGGTAACAGTGTCTTAAAAGCCACCTTTTGAGGTAGAATGAAGAAAGCTCCCTTATAGTCTTTCCTGGCAAGTGATTGAGCTGAGGATATAATGTCTTCTTATCGAAGTCTCCTTTGCAAGGAAGGATGAATTTATTAAACAAGACAGACAGAAAGAGCAGTAGATGGTGCTCACATCTCTGAGTCAAAGGCATTTGAAACACTAAATCCCTTTCTAGTTCATCTACCCATAGGTGTGTTTCCCTACAATAAAATGGAGGCTGGGGGTGGGAACAAGGAAGGGACAGAAACTCTGTCAGCCCCTTGGAAGACACAGTAACTTACTCAAGCAAGTGGTACAGAAGGATCACCCTGTGACTTTCAGCACAATTCCTTGCTTTGATTAATAAAACATGGAGAGAAGCAGGAATTGCAGGGAATTCCATAAAGCAATAAACAGCAATTTAGTGGTGATAGTATACCAGCTACTCCCTCATCCCCAGTGTAGACTCAGATTTCAGCAAAACCAGCACTGTTCCAAGTCCACTGTTCCCTTTAGTCCCATTAAACTTTTTTTCCTGCTGGGTGAGTCCCAGTGGTTTGGATTTTCACATTAGATTATATACTGCAGTAACTGTGGCCTGTGCTGTTTCACATTCAGTCAGTCTCCTTTCTTGGTGCTAAATCCATACCATAGGAGCTACAGCAATGCATCCCCAGTTCCTGCTGAAGCCATGGCCCTGACCTTTGAAACATGTTTTACTAAACATTTATTCAGTTTTATGTCATGCTGCTAGAAAAGCATTTACTGTTAAGAACTACTATCTCAGAATAAAGAGAGCTATTTATATTTATGGCTCACAATAGGAAAAATAATCAGACCATGAACCCAATGACTACCAGAGTAATTTCTAGACCTGCATCCACAGCTAGAAAGGGCAACAACAATCTCCAAAAGGCGAGAAAAAAACTCTCCTTCCTTTGAGGTTTTGAGAATGGTGCTTACAGCACAAAAATAAAACACCTCCAAAGAGCAAGTGAAGACCCAGTTCTTAATTTTCAGCTCCATCTGGTCTCTCTTGGGACCTCACTGCAGCAAAGCCATCCTCTCTTCTCAGAGATCCCAAGCAACCCAAATATGAGGAAGGAGAAATGGAAGTGGTGTCCCCCCACCTCCCCAGGGCTCACCAGCCTCCTACACGTCCACCTCTTGCAAAAAGTCCTCTGCCTCTGCAGGTGTTGCAACTGTTTTCACACCCAGGTTCAACAACATTTCTCTTGCAGCAAGGAGAAGGCCTCATAAGAAATTCATCTTTTCTAGAAAATGCAAACCTAATCCTAGCTATTAGTAAAATAATCCCTCTCCCACCCCATCTTAGTCATACCAACAGAGCTACCACTAATCTATTTATTCCAACAGTGTTTATTTCAGCTCTTTTGCTGCGTGAGGAATTTGTCCTTCATATATGTGATACCGATGGTGTTATGAAACACATACCTTTTGCCCTCTTTTTCTTTTCAACTAATGGAACATACTAGCTTTAGAAAGTCTCCATGGAGCAAAAGAGAGACTATGTTGTCCTCTTTCTTTCCCTAGTGAAAGGGTTAACCAATTGACAATATGGCTGCACTGGAGAATAAATTAGGAGTTGGAAAGACTACCTCCAAAAGAAAAAATAATTTCAGTTTATCTTTTCTCCAACAGCTTACAAAAATAAATTTCCTTACTTAAAATGTCAGAAAAAACATGTCTGCAAACTAACCAAAAATGCTCTACTGCACTCATTGCTTATTATTAAAACTAAGTTTGATCAACTGAGGCTCATTTGAAATGACAGCAGTCACTAAGGATTAGACCACACAATTCACTGGAGAACAATGTTATATATTTTCTGCTACAAGGCACCTCAACAGCAACACAACGTTGACTTTCTACAGTAATTGCAAATAGAATGCCTTAAAAATACATTAGAATAAGGTATTTATTCATTAAAAATGGAAACTTCTCCTTTAAGTTGTTGACTCAGTCCCTCTGAGCGCAAACATGCACTGAGCTACAGCCCCATCTTTAAAACAGCCCTCATCCCAGGTATCCAAGGCTGGGCCTGCCTCCATGGGAAATCCAGCTCTGACAGCCTCCAGTCCCCCACCCCAAGCCCGGCCCCCAGGAGAGCAGAACGGATCACACCAGTGGTTGAGCAGACTTCAGTGGATTTCCAGCTCTGAAGGCCTTCAGCTCCCAAACCCTAATCCTAACCTGTTATCCCAGAGTGAGTAATCTTAAAGGGTTGATTTGATATAAAGCTGACCACTCTCAGTAATCAGTTAATCATAAAATACTCCCCAGAATCAACTACTGAAAAACAAAAGAATAAAAAGAGAAAATAAGAATCCTTCTTGTAGACATCATTACAGAAATCCCAGCTGAGGCTGATGGTACCTTACTTGAGTAAAGACTGTAAGAACAGACTTTTTAAATCATATCATTTAAGAAATGTTGCTTCTAATCTGGTTTTGCCAAAAATCCCCTGTGTTTCCACATTTGGATGTTTGCCAGGCTTCTCTAAAAGGGTTATTTCCAGAAATAACAACCAGTCTGACTTTTTCCTGCAAGGAACAGAACAGACAATATCCAGAGACAAAACTGTGACATAACCTATTGGTAATATGTGAATCAATAGATGAATCTGCTGCATGTACATCACTTCCAGCATTGCATGCCAGTAAGTAGTTTGGTCACAGAGAACAAAGTTTTCTTTGGACAGCACTGGATGGATCAATGTTATCATACACTTCATAAAACAAATGAAGTTTTTTCAAGAATCTGAAAGTCTGCACCATCTCCCAAATCCCCAAACCTTTCCTGTAAAATAAAACCAGTTTGCCATACTGCTTGTGGTCTCATTTTGCTTTTTATATGAGCAGCTACTCATATTTAGTAGTAGTAATAATAATCATCATCATCATCTAGATTATATCTAGATGCAATGGAAAGATTTGTGCAGGCTCTTTACCTTTTTCCTCCTCCCATCCACATATCTAAGTTTCTTTCTTCAATTATCTTAACAGTTATGATCATTCAAACATTCAAGGAATAAAGATCTTGTATATAGGTGAAATTCTCTCTGTTAATAGTAGTGTGGTTTGTATCTAAAAGTATGACAACCCCATCAATCAGAAAATGGAGATAATAAACATCTTCTAAGAGTGTTTTAGAAGTTACTGAAATGTTTACAAATATAAAATTGAACTCCTGATCTTAAGACTCTCATGTTACTCTAATCACACTGTAATTGGAGCTCCCTGTGTATACAAATATGTTTGGGGTGAGTATAAATAAAATTACTTAAATTAAAATTACCTCTGCATTCTTCCTGCCAAAAAAAATCTGAAAATACAAGACGTATTATATGGTTTGATAGTTGAAAAATAGTCAGATATAATAGTTAAATGTTGTCCAAAAATAAATTTTTCATTTGTTCCTTAGAGTGCCTCAACCAAACCTCTAGCAACTGTGTAACATTGCTTAATATATTTTCATGTCTTCATTTTTCCTTTAATGCTGCCAAACCAGTGTTCAAACATACACTTCTTCAAAGGGTGTCCCACTCTTATAACTGGATACACAAATCAGCACTCAGGCAGTTTTGGCAGTGTAGTTACTGCACAGTGGGTCCAAAAGTAGAATTTAGATGCCTTTACTGGGAGAAAAGTTGCTGAAAACTGAATTCAAATTATGTAGGTCTAAAAACCCTGTGTAAACATAGGGTTTACCAAAACAAATTCACTGTACCTATTGGTACATGAGAACTGAGGTATCCTGGGCCCAAACTGAGTACCCTGGCCTTTCACAGATATGCAGAAAGATAAACAGCAGAGAAGCAGGAATAAGCAAGCTATATACGGAGCCTGAAGCACTCAGAAGCAGAGAATCATGGTAAATAAGGCCAAAAAGGACTTCAAAAAGGTATTTAGTGCAGCCTTACTCCCAGAGCAGGGTCAATTATACTCCTGTTATTTCTGGCAGATGTTTATCTAAAGAAGTCCAAAGTGAAGCTTCAGCACCTCCCCGCACACTAGCATTTTTTTGAATCTTAACTATTAGAGAGATTTTTTAAAAAAACATTAAACCAGAAGTCATTTGACACAAGCTAAGTTCATTATTTCCCCTCCTTTGCCTCACAGATATGGAGGATAGATTATTCTTTTCTTCTTTTCACAGCTTTTGCACACTTGCATCTCAAGTCTTCTATTAATCTTCTTTAAATAGAGAACCCTATTTCTTTAAATCATTCCTCCTAAGTCATGTTTGCAAAATCGCTGCTCATTCTTCTTGCTTTCCTCTGGATTCTTTCCAATTTGTTCACACCTGTGCAACTCTTCAGCCAAGGCTATATGCATGATGACTAGGGCAGAAAAAACAAGTCATTTCTTATGCAGTATACTCTTAGGCAAGATAAAAATATTCCTGACTCACTTGCAGCTTGTGAACTACTACAGCCCTCAGATACATCTGCAATAAGTATTATCTAGTTGATTGTCCTCATCTATTATTTGCACAGTATTTTGCACGAGTCTGCTAGAAGTGCATTTTCTCTAAGAGAGGAAAACGTGGACATTTTTCCAGCCTGCAAACTCATTTTGAATTCTAGCACTCTCTTCCCACCTCCTTGCAGCCTCTCACCACTGTATATCCAAAACACATACTTTTTCATCTGTACTTATCGATAACGTTATTGAACTATACTGGATCTATAATAGACATTTGCAGAATCCCAACAGCCACTTTGAGAGGGAGCTACTACTCTTCAATTACCATTTTCCAGCTGATTTTGCACTCACCTTAGAGCTCCCTCATGCGACTTCTGCAGCCAAGGCGACTTGTAGAGAAGAAGGACATTTTTGATGCAGCTGTGTGATAGTTCTCCCACAACTGTTAGAAGGTGTTTGGAAAGAGTGACAAATGTCTCTTCCTACTCAAATTGTTTCTGTCCTCTGCTTCCTGTTTCCTACAGTAAGCTATCTGCCTCCATGAAGTTACTCCCCTTATCAGTTATTAGAATCAAGGGCACCTTTTCCTGCTAAAAATAAGACGTGCTTTATTGTCTCATTTTTAATTATGGAATGTATTCACTCTGCTTGTTGGCTGAGGCTTTAGCATAAAAATAATAATGGATAAACAACTAATGGGGACAATAGTGAAACATTTTAAAAACTTGTCTTCCTTTAGCTAATCGATTTGTGTGCTCCTCTCACTGAAGGCTGTAGAACCTGGAAGCGTACTGATGGGCCAGACTTCCCAGAGTCTGTTGCACTCAAACTTGTGGGGTTTTATCCAGCCTGTGAGATTTGAGAGCCAACTTAGAACTGAAGTTCCAAACTGAACACATTGTTTTTCATAATATCAAGAGGCCTTAAGAGAATTCAAATTAAAATACTGAAAGTATTCATTTGATCAATTACAATGCTTGTAGGACAAATGACACTCCCCTCTCCTTCTGTCTCCTCTTTTTCTTTCTAGTATGGGAATTCTTAAAACAACAAGCACCATAGAAATCCAGGTCTGCCTACTCTGCTTTGCCTTGGTAATTAGAAGACAAGTGGCAAACCAGTTGATTTGAGACATCTGAGAGATCGCACATGTGAAAGGCCTATTAACTGAGCTGGGAATTCTTTCCTGCCAAAATTGAGTCTGCCTCTATATTTGTACTTGCTTAGCAAAACACCACTGCAGTTGCCAAGTTCTGTCCTACTCCACGTGTGAGGTTTTATGTAAATTCTTTAATAGCTGATTTTGGTTGCAGGCTCATGACTATTAAAAGATGATGCAGCGGATGGATGGAGGTCACAGAGCCACTCAAAGCTTGCCGAGTATGTCAGGGCTTTGGGGTAGCAAATTCAAGATGGCTAATGCTCATGGATTCAGGTAGGTGCCTACTCAGCAAAGGGTGCAGCTCCAGAGAGCTCAGGGCAGCTGTCTCAGTCCAGCACTTGGAATAAACCTGGGGCCAGGATGGACCTCTCTCTGTGTGCCTCTCCTGCTTCTTCAGCGGCCAGCTACAGCAGCAGCTGCCTGCTGAACAGGGCCTCCCAGGGCGCAAGAGGAGGAACATCTGCTCCCACCAAATAAATACATACAGACTGAACTGCAATAACAGATCACCACAATATATGCCAAATGCATACATTAAATAAGATGCATGACACCAAACAGCCTTGCAGGGTCCTAGCCGTACATGAGGTGGCCAAGTGCTCTAATGGTAACAGAAATATAAATGCATTTCTCTGGGAGAGCTTAAAAAAATGCTCTTTGTTAGGAATCCGTACCTACTCCCCCTTCCATTTAAGGCTGACAAACACTCCCAGAGCCTCAGTGATGCAAAAATCCCTGCAACAAAACCATGAAAGATAATGCTTCAAAGTCCAAATATTTCTAAGGCAAAAGGCAAGACAAAGCAATTCTTCCTTAAACATAAGCAAAAAGAAGAAAACAGACACAAACCCTTCCCCTCCCTCTCTTTGCAGGTCCCCTTTAAACAGATCGCACCCTTCCCCCTACAAAAAGAAGGAAAAAAAAAAAGCTGTTTAAACAAACAACAGATGCTGTCTAAACTAACTGCATGGTAAGTGCATACTAAAGACGTATGTTGTCTTCTACCTAACCATATGTCCTTCCCACACACATACTTGGGTTCCAACTTTGGTGTACGTTTAGAAAAACAGAACAAGGGTGCATGGAGAGGTTGTACTCTAGTAAGTTTTCAGAAAATCCCCTAAGATTTGTTTAATCGATGACAGACCCTAGAAAGTAAACAGTACAAATAAAATGCTCCAGGAAACAGAAATTAACCGTAACAATTAAAGAGATTTGTAAGTATAGACCACATCTCTGATGAGAGGATGTTGCCACATAATTGCTGCTTGTAAATTTGTTAGAGTATAACATTAGATTAAAATGATCTTCAAGACCGTTGAAGGAATTCATTACAAAAGTCTCTCCTTTTAATTTATAGTAACTTGGTATACTTGTCCTAAACAACAAACTCTCAAGTTTCCTTTAGAAAGTAGTGAATTCTACTTTGTTCCCCCTGGATTCCTAATGTAATGCTCCTTTCCAGATGATAAAGTCATATGTTGTCAAACATATAGCTTAACTGTACCAGAACTTAGAGCTGGAAAACAGGGCTTGGAAAATAGCGGTTACACTTTGGCATAGAAAGCTGTTGCTTCTAAGCGTATGCTTGGAGGATTAGGAAAAGATCAAGAGGTAAAAGATCACAGATCTGGCCAGCTGTTAGCTTCTAACTCCAAAACGTGGACACTCTCATCCTTTATGCTGACTATAGTGGAGCAGCTACAGCAAGCCTGTCAGCCAAAACAGACTGTGGCCCTGTGTATTTAAATACTTCCCTCTTTGCATAGCTGAATTAATCCAGTTAACCTGAAAATTATTTTTAAAAATTATCCAAGTCTAACTGCACTTTCCCTAGTATTAATTAACATCTTGGCTATCTTTGAATAGTTGTTTCCTCCCCATCCCCTAATTTCCCCTTAGTCAAACCTGCAATTCACACACTGAAATTGTTTCGAGGCGCTAAGTCCAGAGCACCTTAGAAATTTTGTGTCAGCATCCCCATATTGTTGCTTCTGTGCTGTAACATGGTTCTGTCAGCAGGCTGGGACACCGCTCTGGGAAGCTCCTCTCCAGTAAACAGTAATTTTTATAGAAAGGATGTAAGAGTGTAGTCAGTCAGCAAGGTCAATGGCAAGCTGTTATCTCACATCTCAGCAATGATGAAGGGCGTTTCCCCAATCCTCTCTCTTTCCCTCATCGTCGCCATCCCCCAGCACTAACTACCTCTGGGAGATACATAGCCTTCAAAATACAAAAGCAGGTATAGAATCTTTTTATGGCTACTTTGGTTAAGTAAAAAAAAATAAATTTACTTCTTCAAGTGTACAATTAATTCAAAATATTTGGATTCAAAGTACTTCTTTGTATACAATGCCTTTCATCTAAGTTTGTTTAATTCTATAGAATATGTCTGCACTTCGCTGTTAATTGTATTGACTGGCTCAGACTTCATCTTTGCTCCCCTGTGAAAAGCGATAGAAAACCAGAAACCCCTGCTTGCAACAGATACATCGCGGGGCAGTCGGCCAGCCGGTCACACAGGTCTGACACTTCCAGAAATAAGCACTGCACTTGTTCTAACCTATAAAACTCTAAATACTTTGCCTAAAAGAAGTCACATTGCTATGGTATAATGCCTAATTAGTAAAGCATGTGAGCCAGGTAGCTACTGTGGACGGATGGGTGGGTAGATAAAGTGATTTTAGTGTAACTTCAAACAATACTGTTTTCTATTTCCTAGGCCTGGAGGGTTAGACTCCTGCCCCTAAGGAAACTGCTAGGGGAGAAATATCTTCTCAAAATCTATTACAAAAAAATTAATATATTTTCTCCTACAAAATAGAATTCTTAATCATGCATGAAGGTAATTTCTTAAAAGTTTTAAGGACAATGTTCTAAGGGAATTTGCATGAAAATTCATTAAAGTTTTACAGTCACACAACTAATGCAGTGGTACCAATCTCAGGCTAACAAAACATGTATTCCCCACTACAGTCTGGCTCTCTCAGCAGGGGTGAGTAGCCAAACTAGTTTTCTGTTTCACCATTGGTTTGGAAGTACTTGAGTTCTTTGAAATTCAGTATCTTATCTCTAGTAAAACAATGTCTCCTAAAAGAACAAAGGTTGCATCTTACATTTCCGTGTATGAAGCATTTCTCATAAACCACCTGCTTTGCCTATCCGATCCTCTCTATGTATTCAGCTGCAGCCTGTCAACATCCAGGTTTCTCTAACTTCTCCTGTTTGTCAGCATGAATTTAGTAAGTTCCTCTGCCTGCATCACTGCTGGCACACTTTAGAAGGAAAATTCCCTGATGTTACACAGTAATAGCTGGTGACCGGTACAGTCACCTTGTTTACTTCAGAGCAACCAGTGATTTCTTAGCCAAAGGCATGTTTTAAATCCGTTCAAAAGCCATTTGAAAGTCACCCACAGAATTGTATGCCTAGAGAATCATCATTCTGCAGCAGTTAGATCAGGAATACACGTCAAAAAATTAGCCACGTACTATCCTTTCAAGTGGCTATACTTTATGGCACCTCTGATGTCAGAAGCACTGCAGTTTGCAAGTGGATGAGTATAAAGTTTACCTTGGTGGTAATTCGGTGTTTACTTCCAGATAGCAAGTTAGCCTAAGGAAACAAAGGTTGCCACAATACAGAAATGGAATGTGAGAGAGAGAAAAAAATGAGCTTGGTTAGGTGAATTTTCACAAACCCAAATCCTCATTCAAGGTTTATACTGTCCCACTTGATAGTTCCACTGCCTCTCTCCCTCCGTTTTCCAGTCATTCATTTAACATTACACTAGTTCATGCTAATTGGAAGTCATCATTACCTTTGGGTCTAACATCAAGAACAAAAGGTAACTCCTGGGTTAACAAAAGACTTGAAGTCTTATATCGTTCCACTCTGTACTTCCACACTGGCTGCACACATATGCAAGAGAGGATATTATTGTTCAGTTGAAATGTGTATGCAATGATTATCTGTCACTACAACATGAAAACTAGCAGTCCCTCCTTTAAAACACTTAAATACAGGAGTCTTGACTTGCAGACTTCAGAATGAAGCACTCAAATCTGAGCTGACAAGGTTAAGTATTCATAATCATCAAATGAAATGTTGTAATTAGTGCTGAGATTTCAGATTTTGACTTACTGAGCAGGATCTGAGTTAACCCTCTTATTCAGTGATTAGTGGGTAAGTAAAGAAGAGATCATCTATGGCCCTTAAAACTTCTGCATAAATGCTCACGTGGAGAAGAAAAAGCAGAAGGAAAGCTGGATGATTAAAAAGAAAGAGAATAGCAGTAAGTTGTTCAGAAGCCTTGATTCTTCCATTAGTAATTTCATACTCTCTATTGACTGTCTTGATTAAAAAACCAAAAAAACACATATGTATTCAAGAAACCAGATGGCTCTGAAGATGAAAGCAGAACTAACAACTCGGGGTAATTTTTACTATGCCCACTAGAGATCTTCTGAAGGAGAACAGGAGGAGCAATGCAAGCTGGTCAAAATGTTGGACATCATATTAAAGTCATCCCAAATAGTGACATTACTGTAGGGAACATAATTCTAAACATCATAATGCTTCCATTTGTTATTTATTTGTTCCTTTTGAAACTCTCACACATACGCCATCTACCCTCAACAGATGCCAAGGTCCTGAAAGCAGGTCTGACATTTTGGTCACTTGCTGTCATTCTAGAATACTAATAAGTCTTTTTAGGAATTTGGTGAAGGGATGGGCAATGACTGGAGTCTCAAGAAAGACCTGTTGCCTCCAGTAGTGTCACAGATAATGCATTCTATCCTTATTTTCAACAATGTTCAACATATTGACCTTTCTTTTTTTTAAAAAAACTCTTCAAGTAGGCCTCATGGTCTCACTTTCAGGAATTAAATCCCCAGAGGAACCATAGAGAGGACATAAAATTCAGCTTCATTTCCAAATTTGGGCCAGATCCCATTCAAATGAAAGTAAGATCAGAGACCATAGGAAAAATCTTATTGGTGCTCATGCTTTGGTTGACTTGAATTTGGTTGACTTGAACATGAGCTGGCAATGTGCCCTCGCAGCCCAGAAGGCCAACCGCATCCTGGGCTGCATCAAAAGGAGCGCGGCCAGCAGGTCGAAGGAGGTGATTCTGCCCCTCTAGTCATCTCTCATGAGACACCACCTGGAATACTGTGTCCAGCTCTGGGGCTTCAAACATAAGAAGGACATGGACCTGTTAGAGTGGGTCCAGAGGAGGGCCATGAGGATGATCAGAGGATTAGAGCACCTCTGCTATGAGGACAGGCTGAAAGAGTTGGGGTTTTTCAGCCTGGAGAAGAGAAGGCTCCAGGGAGACCTTAGAGCAGCCTTCCAGTATCTGAAAGGGACCTACAAGAAAGTTGGAGAGGGACTTTTTACAAAGGCATGTAGTGATAGGACGAGGGGTAATGGCTTCAAACTAGAAGAGGGGAGATTTAGATTAGATCTCAGGAAGAAATTTTTCACTATGAGGGTGGCGAGACAGTGGAACAGGCTGCCCAGGGAAGCTGTGGAGGCCCCATCCCTAGAAGTGTTCAAGGCCAGGTTGGATGAGGCTTTGAGCAATCTGGTCTAGTGGAAGGTGTCCTTGCCCATGGCAGGGGAGTTGGAACTAGATGATCTTTAAGGTCCCTTCCAACCTAAAGCATTCTATAATTCTATGAATCTGGCTTTTGTAAACTAGGAGATACTAATAATCTGTGACTTTGCACAAATACCAAAGATTTTAATATATCTCCTTCAAAAGCACTTTATAAATAGTTAGCCTTGTACACCATTTCCATGAGGAAGTTTCCACAAGGAAGGTTTCCACTCATTAGTATGCCAGAGCAGTATCAGCACTGCCGGTGCCACTGATGGCTACAGCACATGCGGGTAGCTTAGGTGTGGATGGAAGCAAGTCATGCTGGAACGGAGCTTCCTTTGAGACATTTAACTATTCACCAGGGATAGGAGAACAGATGCTCATGTTTTTATACTTATGTTTAGAAGTTCTTTCAAGTTTTGCCTTCAGTGATGAACTTAAAAACAAAGAAAAACTGTTTCTTCCTGTTTTAAAAATAACACAAAAAGATGAAATTTCTTTTGAAGAGAGTAGTCCAGGAATCAGAGAACTAGGGAACAAAGAGTCTAAGTTTCCATTCGAGGAAACCAAAGGAAATTTCTGCTTCCTAGAGTAGCACATCAAACATTTTGTAGGGTCATTCTAGCCATCCTGGAAGCCCTTCACCCTCAACAACATTTCTGAAATGAATAATATGAATACTTATACAAATAAATTAGTCCTTCCTGTTGATGGCAAAGGATGGATTTTATCAGTTAGGCCCACACAACTTTTCTGCAAAAGAATAATATATTCTTGTATTTGTTCTGTATAACAAAGTATACAATGACGTAGCAAACATAACTGATGGAGATTACAGCTTCTTTAAGAATAAAAGTACATAATGTAAGAGTCCAGCCAGGTCACTCAGAAACATCAACTTCTTTCTTTTTAGAGCATTTTATTTGCTCTTTACTACCAGCCAGTTGTTACCAATGGAATAAGAATTCTTTTCCTCTCTCCCTGTCATATATATATATAAAATAAATGTAAATATATATACACACACACACAAACAAACACATACACATAGAGTCTGAATATACATATATGATCTGGGTGACATTCAGCTACCAGACAATCCCTTAAATTTTTCAGAAAACATCCAGCAGGGAGGACAGGGGCAAAGGACAGACTCTGAAACATCAGCACTTTATTTTAATACTGCAAACAATCAATATCAAATCTCAAAAGAAGAAAAATTTTTCAGATCAATTGCTAAATTGGAAGCTATTTCCAGAATCTGTTCTGGGCAATATTTGGAGAATCAAACAGAAAGTTATTGAGAAATCTGATGAGAAAACTGGCTGCAGTTTCTCCAGGTATTTCTAGTACACTTAAGCATCAGAACAAATATCTGGAGAATATCAAAGGCAACAGATCTGATAACTTTTCCTTGTTTTAAAAATCAAACCAATTTTAATTTTTTTGCTACTTTTCAAGAAAGGAAAAAACAAAATTTACATAGATATTTTGTCTCAAATGCTAGGGTTTTTTTTTTAAATTTCATTTCTCTGTCTTCAGATGTTACCTTTATTGCAGGAGTGTCGCTCACTGTAAATTTTTCTCAGGCTAAATTTCAATCCAGTTACTGTAATTGACAAATTTAATCACAAACAACTTTGCACACATGTGACAGAATCATGCATATAGTAGATAAATATGCAGGATGCATTCCAAATGTGTTGGCTCTGGTCCAGAAGCCAATGACTGAAGCAAATTTGGATTATACATATGCTTTAAATTAAGCACTTGCTTAAGTGTTTGGTGAATTGAAGCCATAACTTTTTACATTTCTCTCCACAAAGATTTTATAATATTGTCCTGGGATATTTAAAAATAAAGAAAAGATGAAGAGCAGTGATGTTAATACAGTTACACAGGAATGAGATAGTGAGAACAAGAAAAAAAAATGTGATCTCTGTATCACTTGAGTATTTGAACTCTTTCTATTGCAGAAATCTACAGACTGTGCAACTCCTGACTGATAAGTTTGTATTCAACCATGGATTAAGGAAAATCATTTTTCAGGACCTTATTATACAGCCAAGAGACTGAAAGAAGCCTATATTCTAGCTCTCCAACAGAATTTTACAATGCTATGTTTCAAACCAAGCTGAATAAATTATTCATTATTTATTGCCAAAGAATGTTGTATTCTCTTATAGTTTTGCTTTCTTTTTCTCCTCTTACTTTCCCATTGTGCTTGAGGAGTTACAGTTCTATTTGGTATATTTTCAGATGTAGAGTGCAGCACTGCATGACAGTATAGTTCTAATTAAATAAAAACAAACGATAAGCAAACATTACTGTAAAAAGACAGAACCAAATCCAAAGATTCAGTGATATTAGAGCTGGAAAAAAACTACTAGATCACATCCAGTTCCCTGGCAAGGATACAACAATTCCTCAGCAGCAATACAACAGACCAACACTGGCTAATAAAAGTGGGCAATGTCTGCAAAGATGCAATGATTACAAAAATGTATTTCCTTACATATGGGAATATATATGAAAAAAGCCCTGATATCTTCCACTGTTTGCAACTATAAAAACTCTGTTTTTTCTCCTGACAACTCTGTGTGCTTTCTGGGATGTAAAAAGAAGAAAAAGTTACAATACCAATTTAGTCATTTGGCAGAATTTGAGTTGGTCTAATTTATTTATACTTCAAGGAGTTTAAGAGTTTGATGTGCTGATCTGGCTTCAAATGTAGTAGAAGCAAAAGTCTGATGCAGTTTACCCACACAGTCACTTTTTAAAGAAATGAATAGTTTTTCACATTCTAAAACTATTATTTAGATAGTTCTCGTTCATCTTTGACTTCTCTACATGTGGAATTTAACCTCTTTTGCACACAATGCAGAACAGCATGACTAACTGATGTAATGTATAGGAAATGACTTGTGGAGCTAAAGCAAACAGTTGATGTGCTTACAAGATAAGTGTCAACTTGCGGAAATAGCAAATAACAATGACACAATTCCCTCCTCTCAAAGTATGTGCACTGTGCAAAGACCTGCTGCTAATTTTCACTCAGCAAGGGGGGATGCCATTGGTCTTTTGTTACACAGAAAAGCCAGTGATGTCATTTGGCTTTGTACTGGATATTCTGTTGCCTACCAGTCTATGAGAACATTTTTCCCAGCTAAAAGTTGCAGTCTGCTGAGCAGAATTAAATAATTCCACATGAATCACTCCTCCAGGCTGTTATTTTGCTTATATGTGTTGGAATCTATGGTTGAGGGAAGTACTCTACAGAGTAAAATATCATTGGCATCAATATGTTTTTTGCACTCTTTGGACTAATTCTCTGGTTCCTTTACTAGTAAATGCCCTTATTTGGAATGGAAAAAGATGCCTTAGGTTTTATTTTTTTTAAAGCAGTCCCAGGAATCTTGATAGTCCAATTTGGTTTATACAAGAATTTTAGATCAAAATATGCTTTACCTCAAAACGTAAAAGTGTCACTTCCAAAAGAACAACAAAATTAAGCACAGACAAAAAATGTTTTCCTAACTTTTATTTCTCTTTTCATTTGAAAGCAATTTATTTTAACACTTCCTGCCAGGCAGCAAAGTGCAGGCGTTGTGGCAAAGTTAAGGACAGAAAAGAAAGGCAAGGCTTTTTCAGTCTTAGGGTTTGGTTTTGGTTTTTTGTTTTTGGGGTTTTTTTTAAAGGATATCAGCATGAGCTTTACTCATAGTTGCTTTTTCTATTCCCAGGATTTCCAGTTCAGCTTTCATGGAGGTTGTCAGAGGGTCCCTATCTCCAGGGAACAACAATGAAATACAGTAATTGGATGTGGCACTGCAGCTCTGTGAGTTTATCCTAACTTGTCAGTGCTGGCTACTGTTTCCCTTCATTAATTCCATCACACTGGCTGGTGGCCACTGATTTGACATGTCCTGTCTGAGCAGAAATTACTATTCTTCGCTCAGTGGCTAGTCCCTCATTCCATACTCATTTGGGCAGTTTTGCAATCAGCAGGATTTCTCATATGCATCGGAGCTGGAAGGATCCACCTGAGGATCCTTTAGTAAGCCAACATGAAAAAAGGAATGTGTGGTAACTGAGCTCATGTCATTAGTTTGCATTATCAGCTCTGTACAGTGTAATAGTATATGTGGAACTCCTTGTAGCCAGTAAATAGTATATAACCAAAAATGACCATAAAAAGAAGAGCCATCATGGAAAGATGACAAACACATGTCCAAGAGAAGGAAGAGATTGCCCGAAAAGTACAGCACAATCCATGTTAATTCCTACTGTGTTGTTGATTACTGCACAACAAAATACTTTAAAAATTGCCATTGGAAGTTTTATTGCAAAAGGTGGAATTAGATGGCAGATCTGAAGAAGTGCAGATCAGCAGAAAACAGTTGACATGACATAATAATACAGGACATAATAATTCAGGACTATCAGATTGTAAAGACTGTTAATGTCCGCTTGCCCAAACACTCCTAGAACAGTACTAGTTCACACAGTTCCATAAAAAAAAAACAGAAGTAGGATTGCCTTAAGACGTCACCTTACATATCATCCATAGAGAAAAACACCTGTCCAGGACAGCACAATTTAGACCATCCCTAAAGAGCAACAACCTATGCAGTGCAATGTATTTGAAGTAAAGTTTCACCTTTAGATCCTTATCAGTTATAACTGAGAAAACTGATATCAAACATATGAATATTAATAATATATTTTATATATACACATATAAATACAGATATTTTAAATAATAAGGACAATGAGTAACTTAAGGATACTATTATATGCACATGGCTTTTCTTTGGTAAAAGAAAATTTTAAATTCACTTTGAAAAAAATTTTGAAATTTCAACTTATCTTAAACAAGCACAGACTTTGCCTGGACATTCAAATTTTAATGACTGTTTTCTATGATTAAGTTTGTTAAGCTATCATTATCAATTCAAATAATATTTGAGCATGTGTGGTTAATTCACAGATTCTAACTGAACAATATATTCATCTTTACTTTGCAACCTAAATAATAGCCCTGGCCACATTTTTGTAATGGTTTTCATATTCAACTCCAGAGGAAACTGGATTTCAGTGATGGGTGAAACAGCGATCCCTGTGCGTGTTATAAAGTGCCTAAAAAGCAATGAGCTGCAAAAGGGCTACAGTTACTTGGAAACAGAAACTTAAGGAAGTTTTTCTCATCCCATAATCTCCTTGGCTCCATTGTTAGCACCTTTCTCTGGTTTGAACCTGTAGGAAATATTGTACTTATAAAACAGATTATGTTCATTTTCTTCTCTGTACTTTATCTTTCTTTAAAACTGTCCCCTTAAAAGTATAGATAATACCCAAATATTAGCAGATTCCTGTCCAGCTGAGATTGCAGTGATCTCAGAATAAGCCCTTCAATGGGAACCACAAATCCGAGGTTATTCAGAGAAGTCTGCATCTGCTGATATCCTCCCGCCTGCCTTTGGAGGGAATCCACTCCCTTTGACACCCCAGCTTCTAGGAATCTGCTAATCATCGAGGCTGCAAAGGTTCTACAGAGCTGAAGAAAAATCTGCAAGCCATTTTCCTAACCTGGTGAGCCAGGTCAGTAAGACAATAAAAGGAAAAATGAAAGAAACTAATATAAATAGCTTTTGACATCCAGTGCCATAAAAGTAAAGTACTTCAAAACTTGGCATCATATAGAAGTTAGCTAATTATAGTGGCGCCATTCATGACGATATAATTAACTGAATGTCTGCATTTCTATTATAAACTCCTATTTTCAGAGGTTTATGATACAGCTTTAAGAATTTGCTCTGGCCAGAGTCTTGGCATGCCAAATCTCACCCTGGAAGCAACTTTTTTCCCTCCAAAACTGAAGAATACAAACCTGGTGGGTTTTTTTGAAAGTTTATAATAAGAGAACAAAAATAACCACACAGAAATAATGCCTTTTATGCCCTCAAAGACTTTAGAGTTTTAAAAAACAAATTTTGTCTTATGTTGTGTGATTTAATGATAAAAACCCCTCCCACTACTCATTTCTGGAAATGCTACTGTGCTGCACATAGTCTAGGCTAGGGACATGTCCAAAAATTACACACTTCTAACAAGGACCTGCTGTTTGAAGAACTCCTGCACTTAAAACAGTCTGACATCTTATTCCTAATGGGCTCTTCCTTTTTCTCTCCCATCTTTCTCCTGAAAGCTGTATGGCTGCCAAAAAGCTGATCTTATGTGAATGGAATTGAGGTCCCTTTCCTGCATTTAGCAAACTTAGAAGTGACTCCTTACAGAAGAAGAAGAAACACCCTGCAATATGCAAAAGAGATGAGTTATCTGAAAGTGGACAGGCAAAACTAACACGCACATACAGCGCTTAGGTCTGTTTGCAGAACAGGCAAGGTTTCAGGTCCAGTGGTTACTGGGACAGTCTATTGCTAGGCAGACTGATTAACTGCACTGCAACGGGTTGGTTCCCTGTGTGACTTTAGGCTGGTCACTTGGTGACTCTTCCTATCTACATATTATCTCGCTGAGATAAACACACTGAAGCTGAGCTGTTATGGTAACGGAAGTCTATAGAGATATGCAGAAATTTTGTTTCTTACTCTGAGGTGAATAATCAGAGTTTTCACCATACTTAAAGAAAACATGACAACATGACTGGTCAAATATTCCTCAGTGAGATTTGCAACATAGAGTTATAGCCAAGGAATACTCTAAACATCTGCTCTTTTGGTCTTTTCTGCTTCACAGTACTTATTCAAAACTAACTTTTTTTTTTTTTTTACACCTACTTGAAATTTAATTTGGTTTTGTTTATTTGTATACACTTCTAACAGAATCCCTTAGCCCAAAAATTGGTCTCATCTCTAAAATCCTAATTACCAACATTATACCAGAAACGCCCATGTGATCTAGAGAAAGCAGGTTCTTTCCCCTGTTGCCACTATGGGATGTTCTGCTCTTACTACTCTGCTGCTTTCCGTCAGCCTGGAGAAGATACTGTTTATCCCTTCGACCGTCTCAGAACCCTTTATGCAGATCTGGGTTGAGCCAATATCTGTGGACATCAAAAGGGAAGTTTTCATTGACTCACCAGTCAGACTGATAGGCACTTTGTGATTCTTCCAATGGTACACAAAAATATAGTACATTTCTTTCTTTCTCTATGGATATGGTTATTTTTCCCTCAGAGTTATGTCTTTTGGGACAGTGTTATTAATCCAAAACAATATGAAGAGACATGTTATTCCCTTCACAACAAAACAGTTGATCACAATTTTTTCCCATCCTGCTTTCCCTCCAAATACCATAACCCCACTTTGTTTGGATAGTGTCTCTGCAACCTTTGTCTGCATAATTGTATTACACAGCTACAACTTTCCTTCTCAGCAAATACCCTTTGAATACTTTCCAGATGAAAAACTATACTGGTTCTCTCCAGGAGGCCAAACAACGTTTTTGAAATGCCAGATGCACAGTCTGTGCTAACTCTAGTGGTGGTGGTCTCTCTACTGTGTCTCTCTGCTCTATATCTCAGGATATAAGGTCTTAGGAAAAAAAAACAAAAAACAAAACAAAACAAAAAGAGAGAGAAAGTGATCTCTATAGCATTGAAAAACACAATACACCAGAAGTCTGGAAGTAATGCCACGCATATTTCAACCTTGACTAGAAAGGTTAGGGAATAAATAAAAAAAAAAAAATCACATGATAACTTACTGTTTATAGTAACTATATACAGTTGAGAGCACGTTCCTAAGAGCAAACCATGCTTAAACATTTGGAAATGTAGTTATTGTGGCTAGAGCCCAGGTATCTGGTGACAACATTCGTGACGGAGTTGTTAGAATTCATAAACACACAAATGCAGCCAACAGCTCTGAGTAAGTACACTGGGGACTCTTGCCAAGGGATAGAAGTTTTTCTTCCCTTGCTGGTAAGGTTATGGAGGGAATATAAACTGTGTGTTTGTACATGAATCATTACGATTTCTAAGAATATCAAGGGGGCCCACATCACAGCTTTTCTCACTAAGGCTACCAAGATCGCATATGCTTACCAAGCTAGTCTCTGTAGAAGTTAATGTGCTGGGTACAGGCTGAAATACTACCCAACCTTCTTGGTGCAGCACAGCTTCCTAGGCAGTATATCATAGGGATATAAGATGTCGCAGATATCTAAAAGAAGTTAAGGGATATGCTGTACTGTAAGGTCATTTGTCAAGTCTACAATGTTGATTAAATCTGTGAGCGCTCTCTTGGCCCAGCTTCCAAGAGCTCCAGGTGTGGGACCTCTGTAGCAATCAATGGTATCTCCTGCGAGCAATCTGCGCTTGAAGCAGACCCACTGCAATGCTGCCAGCACCCAAGAGAACCCCCACACCTGGTTAAGTAGGAGAGGGATTTATCAAATGCAAAGGACTAAAAAAGCTCAATGCAAATCTACCTCAGAGTTATCTTGGACATAACTACCACCCCACTGACTGCTTTCCTGTCAGCATATACCAAGATATACACAAATGAAGATGATAAAGGATTAGATTCTGTTCTTAATTAAGCAATGGATATCTGGAGTAGCTCCTCTGAAGTGAATGTAGTTATACTCTATTTATTTTGGTGTAAATGAGATCAGAATCTGACTTTGGGAAGTTCCCTGACAATTTGCAATGCAGCAGAGTAAAAGACTAAATTCAGTCTTCAGTAAGCATTAAGGCCCCTAGAAGGACAATTATTTCACTTAGTGACTGTCTAATCTGTGAATTACTTGGTCGAATACTATTTTTCAGGCATTAATGCAAACACATTGCAAGGCAACGAAAAGCAGCCAACAGTAAAAATCTGTACGAAAGATAACTATCTCCTTCTTTGTCTCAATTATTTTTCCTCCACTGTGATTTTATCTTCACTGTCTGTTACTTTTATAAAAAACATTTTGTAAACTATCTATTATAAAATGGGACAGATGAAAGGGTGTTTATATAAACTGTATTTTGATGTCTACATGAGTCTGAGATATAATTCCAAGTGCACCCAAACTACTGATAATTATATTTTAAATACACATACAGCGTAAACAGAAATGTCCAGGAATATTTTCATAATGCATTTTCATCTGAAAATGCCAATTCATGAAAAATTCAAAAGCTAACAAAAAAACCCCATATGTTCAAACAAGAAGGGAAGATGGAAGAGAGGTATTGAAATTAAAAGAACATATCTTCAAATGAGAAAGTTCCCTTTTTCATTCAGATTTTCAAAAAGGTAGATTAAACTGAATTTATAACATTGAAAGTCTTCAAATAAAACTGGAATGTCTCAATAGACTCCATCCAAATTTCTAGGAGATTCTACATTTGAATATTATTTAAATTGGCTTTTCATCCCAACTCCAGGAAAAATATCAAATCTTGAAAATTCTCATGAGTTAGGGTAATCATAGTGTGCCCAGCAATACTGCTAATCTAACTGTTCAGAATATCAATGTCACTTTGCATTACAGCACCATCAGTGGGCCAGGCAAATGAGGAAATAGATGAAGATTCTTCCAGGGGGTTTCCTAGGGTAAGTCAGTCAGTCCCACGCATTAGGACTGCTTCTGTTAAGAAAAAAAGGAGGGTAATTGTTGTAGGCAATTCCCTTCTGAGGGGAACAGAGGGCCCCATATGCCCACCAGATCCATCCCACAGGGAAGTGTGCTGCCTCCCTGGGGCCCGGGTTAGGGATACCACTAGGAAACTCCCTGGTCTGGTACGGCCCTCTGATTATTTTTCACTCCTGGTTGTGCAAGTGGGCAGTGATGAGGTTGCAGTCAGTAGCCCAAAAGCAATTAAAAAGGACTTCAGGGCACTGGGGCGACTGGTCGAGGGATCAGGAGCACAGGTAGTGTTTTCCTCAATCCATCCAGTGGCAGGAAGGACACTGAGAAGAACAGGAAAACACACCTATTAAACATGTGGCTCAGAGGCTGGTGCCACTGGTGGAATTTTGGTTTTTTTGATCACAGGGAGGTTTACATGGCACCGGGCCTGCTGGCGACAGATGGAATTCAGCTGTCTCAAAGAGGGAAAAGGATCCTCGCTCATGAGATGGCAGGGCTCATTGAGAGGGCTTTAAACTAGGTATTAAGGGGGAAGGGGATACAATCAAGCTCATTAGAGATGAGCCTAGGGGCAGCATGCCAACATTGGTGGAGAAATCGATAGCCCAGCTCAAGTGCATCTACACCAATGCACGCAGCATGGGCAACAAACAGGAGGAGCTGGAAGCCATTGTGAAGCAGGATCGTTATGACATAGTCACCATCACAGAAACATGGTGGGATGACTCTTATGACTGGAGTGCTGCAATGGATAATGAATAAGCTCTTCAGAAGGGATAGGCAGGGAAGGAGAGGTGGTTGGGTGGGTCTATATATTAAGGAGTGTATGTTAGAGCTCAATGACTGTGAAGGCGAGGTCGAGTGCTTATGGGCAAGGATGAGGGGGAAGGCCAACAAGGCAGATATCCTGTTGGGAGTCTGTTATGGATCACCCAATCAGGATGAAGCAACAGACGAAGCATTCTACAAGCACCTGATGGAAATCTCACAATCCCCAGCCCTTGTCCTAGTGGGGGACTTCAACTTACCAGACATCTGCTGGAAATACAACACAGCAGAGAGGAAACAGTCTAGGCGATTCCTGGAGTGTGTGGAAGATAACTTCCTGACACAACTGGTAAGTGAACCTACCAGGGGAGGTGCCTTGCTAGACCCGCTGCTTACAAACAGAGATGATCTGGTGGGCGATGTGGTGGTCGGAGGCCATCTTGGGCTTAGTGACCATGAAATGAGAGAGTTCTCGATTCTTGGTGAAGTAAGGAAGGGGGTCAGCAAAACCACTACCATGGACTTCTGGAAGGCAGACTTCAGCCTGTCCAGGACACTTGTTGAGAGAGTCCCTTGGGAGACAGTTCTGAAGGGCAAAAGGGTCCAGGAAGGCTGGACATTCTTCAAGAAGGAAGTCTTAGAGGCGCAGGAGCAGGCTGTCCCCATGTGTTGTAAGACGAACTGGCAGGGAAGACAACCGGCCTGGCTGAACAGGGAGCTTTTGCTGGGACTCAGGAAAAAAGGAGAGTTTACCACCTTTGGAAGAAGGGGCAGCCAACACAAAAAGAGTATAGGCATCTAGTTAGGTCATGCAGAAAAAACATCAGAAAGACAAAAGAACAGCTAGAACTTAATCTGGCCACTGTCGTAAGAGATAACAAAAAAGGTTTTTACAAATATATTAACAACAAAAAGAGAGCCAGGGAGAATCTCCACCCCTTATTGGATGCAGAGGGGAAGATTGTCAACAAGAATGAGGAGAAGGCTGAGAGTTACTTAATGCCTTCTTTGCCTCAGTCTTTGATAGTAAGACCAGTCATCCTCAGGGTATTCAGCCCCCTGAGCTGGAAGACAGGGATGGAGAGCAGAATAAACCCCCCATAATCCAAGATGAAGCAGTGACCTGCTACACCAACTGGACAGCCACAAGTCTATGGGGCCAGATGGGATCTACCCGAGAGTGCTGAGGGAACTGGCGGAGGAGCTTGCCAAGCCACTTTCCATTGTTTATCAGTGGTCTTGGTCAACAGGGGAGGTCCCAGATGACTGAAGCCTCGCCAATGTGACACCCATCTACAAGAAGGGCCGGAAGGAGGATCCAGGTAATTATAGGCCTGTCAGCCTGACCTCAGTGCCAGGAAAGATCATGGAATGGATCACCCTGAGTGCACTCACACGGCATGTGAAGGACAACCAGGGGATCAGGCCCAGCCAGCATGGGTTCATGAAAGGCAGGTCCTGTTTGACCAACCTGATCTCCTTTTGTGACCAGATGACCCACCTGGTGGATGAAGGAAAGGCTGTGGATGCTGTCTACTTGGACTCTAGTAAGGCCTTCGACACAGTCTCCCACAGCATTCTGCTAGAGAAGCTGGCAGCCCGTGGCTTAGACAGGTGTACTCTTCGCTGGATTAAAAACTGGCTGGATGGCCGAGCCCGGAGAGTTGTGGTGAATGGCGTTAAATCCAGCTGGCAGCAGGTCTCAAGCGGTGTTCCTCAGGGCTCAGTTTTGGGGCCAGCCTTGTTTAATATCTTTATTGATGATCTGGACAAGGCGATTGAGTGCACCCTCACTAAGTTTGCAGATGACACCAAATTGGGAGTGTTGATCTGCTTGAGGGTAGGAAAGCTCTGCAGAGGGATCTGGACAGACTGGATCAATGGGCTGAAGCCAACTGCATGAGGTTTAACAAGGCCAAGTGCTGGGTCCTGCACTTGGGTCACAACAACCCCAGGCAACGCTACAGGCTTGGGGAGGAGTGGCTGGAAAGCTGCCTGGCAGAAAAGGATCTGGGGGTCCTGGTGGACAGCCGCCTGAACATAAGCCAGCAGTGTGCCCAGGTAGCCAAGAAGGCCAACAGCGTCTTGGCCTGTATCAAGAATAGTGTGGCCAGCAGGAGTAGGGAAGTGATCGTGCCCCTGTACTCAGCGCTGGTGAGGCCACAGCTTGAGTCCTGTGTCCAGTTTTGGGCACCACAGTATAGGAGGGACACTGAGGTGCTGGAGCGTGTCCAGAGAAGGGCAACGAAGCTGGTGAGGGGTCTGGAGAACATGTCTTATGAGGAACAGCTGAAGGAATTAGGATTGTTTAGTCTGGAGATGAGAAGGCTGAGGGGAGACCTTACTGCTCTCTATAACTACCTGAAAGGAGGTTGTAGTGAGATGGGAGCTGATCTCTTCTCCCGAGTAACTAACGCTAGGACAAGAGGAAATGGGTTCAAGTTGCACCAGGGGAGGTTTAGGCTGGACATTAGGAAAAAAATTTTTCACGGAAAGAGTTATCAAACATTGGAAGAGGCTGCCCAGGGAGGTGGTTGAGTCACCATCCCTAAATGTGTTTAAAAGTCCTGTAGATGTGGTGCTGAGAGACATGGTTTAGTGGCAGACCTGGTAGAGTAGGGTCAATGGTTGTACTAGATGATCTTAAAGGTCTTTTCCAACCTAAATGATTCTATGATTCTGTGAAATATTGTTAAATTTACTTGCTTCATTCCAAATAAGATTTTACTAAGAAATATCAGAATTGGTATTTGATTGAATATCTTAAGATACTTCATATGGAGATTTCTGAAGGCAGATAATTTTTACATTTTTCCATTCTGAGAAATCCTTCATTATTGCAAGCCTTGTTGAAAAAGTCACTTATTCCCCACAGGACGTAAAAATGGGTCTAGCTTTCCCTCAGAAAGGACCTGTGCCATAAGCTGTTCAGCTCTGTGTCCACACTGGCTTGCCCTGACACTGTTAAACTGCTTGTGTGTGGAGCTGTCAGTGTGTCTCCTTGGGAAAGTCAGTAATTAGGTTTGTTTCTGAGCCTTTACTTCCATCTCCTGTGGAAAGAAATAAGGAAATAACAAATTCTGTATTTCTTTAAAATCCAGTGCCTTGGCTGCAGCGGGCTTTACCTGAAGGCATTACCTTCTCACGCTTTAATTTAACAGCTACTCTATTTGATTTACATAATACTCAGTTAAAATGACAACTAGAATTTAGTATTACTGCTTGCAGCCCTACAGCTGGTGCTGTTCCACATCCTGCCCTCCAAGACCAACTATGCCCAAGTGCCTTTGCAGTCACGCCCATGGCCGCAGACAACAGCAGCTGCTGCTCTGAACATAAGTCACCTCCTGCTGCCAAAGTGACACCCACACAGGGCAGGACAGGCACGGCATGACCCACGGCAGGCAGCACCCCTCTGGCGATGGGGCAAACATGCTCGCCAAGTGCCTGGGTGAGGCAGAGATGCATCTCCAACTTTTTTTCTTAGCCTTGGTTTCTCTGTAGGAAAATCTCTCCGATTTGTTTTGCTCCGGTGGCATCAGGGGCAGCAAGGACCCTGCTACCCGTTCCAGTCACATCCCCTGACATGAGCGGCACGGGGACCGCTGTGGCCAGTCCTGCATACAGCTTGCTGCTTTCTCACTGGTGTATATCCGCCACACGAAACCATCATTTGACACTCAAAAAATGTCATCATGTCATCTGCTTAAGGCTGGTTTAGGCATACGGTCTAGGTGCAGGTCACAGTGGCAAACATTAGGAGCATAAATTTGCTACTTACTTTGAGAAGATAAAGGTATACACAGAAAGGCAATTCAGAGCACTTAAATTGAGGCCCAAAGGAGCGTAACTTAACATAGGAGCAGTATGATTCCCTGTCCCCCATCCTTTTCAGCCCCTGCAGTGTTTATGCTGGAGTGCTGAATACTCTCAAAAAACAAATGCTGGATTGAAAAGCTGACATTACATTATGGGCATTTAAGCTTGTAATCAGTGTTAGATAGCTGCATAAGTCTGTGTCAAGAGTACACAAATTAGTTTTCTTCACACCATTACAAACACTTTAAGTCTTTTAAGAATATTTTTGCCAAGCTGTTTAATTTTATTTTTAACCACAATTATTATAGCCATATTCTACCAAAACCATACTCCACTCTGAAAAGCAACTGATGAGCTGCCAAATCAACATTTAAGCAGTTTAGAAATTAAAAACTTATTTAAGAACCATGGTGTTTAGAGTATTACTGAGGTGCTGTTCTCATTTCATACTACTTCAGGATCTAGTCAGTTCAGCAGAAATCAGTATAATGATTCCAACATTAACAAAAAGCAAAATGAACAACAGGGAATATGATTCAGAGATAGTACATGTCAATTTTAAAATACCATCTTTTGACTTACGTTCATTCCTGCCGTGCATGTGTCAGAAAGAGCTTCTTTAATGTATTTCTAGATCAGTTAGAAGTATCTACCAATACAGCTACAGGATAATGAGCCTGAGTCTGCTCAGGCTGCTGTATCACAGACAGGACAGAACATCACTCTGCTCACCATGGACTTGCTGGAGAATCCTCAGCTCTCTGGGGACAAACAAGAGCAGTCACAGCAAATACCTTTACCTATAGGCCTAGAGCTAAGGCTGCAGTATATTAATGGTTGCCACAGAAAATATGGAACTGATTATTTGCCATGAAATGAGCAGGCTGATTCTCCCCAGCTGTACACACTTCTGGCAATGTAAAGAAGCTGTCTCTTGCCTTTGCTCTCTGATCACACAAGGCAAATCTGCCTTACCTCTCTCTTCATCCTCTTCCTCACAACCATGTCTGAGATAGGGCATATGATCAAGAAAAAAAAAAGGTATGAACAGATTTATCCCCTGGGTGACCTTGGCCATACTATCAGATTCCGATAATATGACTGTACAAACAAGAGAGTACCATGCCTGCTTCTTCAATTAACAAATAACTTCTAGCACTTAATATTCCACCAGTACTGCTGGCAGGTAAATTTTAGTCCAGAGAAACTCTATAAAATATACTCACAATGACACACAACTGACTAAGACAATAAGGTTTTATAAGAACTACTCAGATACTCTCCTAATTTTAGAGGCTGGAATGGGAAGTGCCCACTTCTTGGAACTACCCTCTAGTATTCTACAACAGCAATACAGTTTTTTTAAAATTCCCCTCTGCTTTTCCATAGCGTTTGGAATATCATAACCAAATCAAAATTGTTGCCACTCATGACAAACTTACCACTGCACCACACCATTCCTCATTTAGTAATACTTTTAATGAATACATCTGTCAGTATCTGACATTTGGTCCAGCGTGTACAGTACCACTGAGAATCTGACACGTGGTGCAAATTAAAGATGCCACACAAACGCACAAGTAGCTAGCAATGACAAAACAGACACAAGGGAAAAAAATACGTGCTAGACGCAGCTTTTAAAAATTGTCTTTCTTTTTTAAAAGCATTGCCTAAACAACCTTCTTTGCACCCTCCCCTCCAAATTGCGTGCTAACAAAGGGATTCTGATCATCTGCAGTTTTTAATCAGAAGTTTGGCAATGCAGAGAGCATAGCAAAAACCAGCTATGTCCTGCCTTGTCATGAGGAATGAGTGTTCCCTACTTAAAGACAACTTTCATTAGGCATACACTTAGAGTTTGTCAGAGACAAGTAATATTAAATAGTGAGACATTAGACTCTGGTTTGTTTGTAAGTGTTCATAAAGGGCAGAGGGAGAGAAAATAGCAGTTTAATATAATTCTACCATTAGTTATACGGATGCAAAACTGAAGTAGCTCAAGTGAAGTCAGCAGAGATCTCCAGATACCCTACCATGGCTGACAACAGCATTTGGCTCAGTTGCGTACAAAGCTCAGCAGTGGCTATCATCCTTATTCAGTCACACCAGCACAGCAAGCAGTACTTTGGGAAGAAGCGGATAACTCCTTAGTGGCACATCTGTTAGGTATAGATGGCATTCATTTGAATAGCTTTGCCAATGGATGACACGCCAAGTTCTTTATACTAAAAGGCTTGTGCTTGATGTTAATCATTCACTCTCTGCCAGTTAACATGTTTATCCTTCTAGGAAATACTTTGATCTATGCTGGCACTTGAAATATAGCAACCAATGTTACTAGACTGGAAATGAACAAACAAGATCTTCTGTGAATTGCCAAATGGCACAGCAAAATGCAGGATGCACGTTACAAAGTGTTGCTTAGCAACTGGAAAAGGCCATGCACTCTGTTTTGCTATTTTGGTTTGAAATAGAAAATAAATGGCCTTATAGTTATTTGAAATACACGGAGAGCTAGAACATAATACTGCTCTGGAGAAATCTATTTGTGAAGAGTGTGTATCATGGGAGACAGAAAGACTCTGAACTCAACATTCAATAGGTAAGTGAAGGAGAAACTGCTTTTCAGATATTTTGCCTTAAAATGTAAATGTAACAGTAGTTACGTTCAGTGCATGTATTCTGCTATTCAACCAGGATTTAAAACAATTGTTTATTTTTACCTTTCATCTTCAAATGTTAAGAGGGTTAGTGTTTTTTTGCAAAGATGACTATTAGCTGTCCTCTATTTGCATGCAAGGAAATGGAAGTTTAGAGCAGTTGGTAATTTACCCACGCAAGTTGCCAAACTGTGAATAGATCACAGGCATCCTGAATCTAAGCAATCTAAAAAAACTTCTGCACAACACGGCCTCCTTCCTCCCTCTTACACAGCTCCCCCCATGCCTGGCAGCTGGTCTTTAATACGCAGATATAAATAATTGCCTAGCAATACTTCATACTCATACAGGAAAAATAAAGGTCTCTGAAAATGCTAAGTAAGTCTCCCATACCTCAAAGCACTTACTGTCCTTATTTTCCAACAGGAGAAACTGAGGCAAGGACTAAAAAGATTATTGAAAATCACATGGGAAGTCTACTGAGGTTTGAGAGCAGAATGAGGACATCTGATATTTATCTTAGTGGTACACTCTTCTCCTCTTCCACCAGTATTCTTATTGCCACAAGCATCTAAAGCAGGTACAAGTTCTCCCCAGATATTGCTCAGCCAATAAAATTCCCTTGCAAACACCATCTCTGTTTTAGCTCTCACCCCAGGTGACCACGGCGCTGAAGCCCACACGCCGGTCCTCGGTACATGTGGGGGAACCCTGCCTAACTCAGTGGGAGTTGAGTGAGAAGAGCTCAGGCCCAAACAGGGCTCAGACCTCTGCAGCAGCGTGGTGCAGCAGGGTGAGCCGAGCACAAAGGGGCAACTGCTGTCAGGAGGTGTCAGGCCCTTAATCTGTGTAACGTTGTGTAAGCTTCAGCCAACAGCCTTCTATACAATACTGCATGTGTCTCCCGAAAACGGTGTTTCCCATAATTGCATTGTTTGCTTAGAAGGGACCTGAGATACGGATCAAGTTCAACAAGATCTGTGTCATTCTAGTTAGTGCTGTTTTTCAAGCACACCCCTTCAGTGAACAGAAAGCCCTCTGAATCCATGACCAGACTTTCAGGGCCAGATAACTGACTGTTTCGGTTTCTTTCAAGTTGTACCGCAGTAGACACACACAGTATCCTGGATACTGGACAGATTTAAAAGTGGGAAGAAAAGGTTCCAGCACACTGGCTTTAAAAGGGAGAACAAAGTAAGTGAGGATCAGAGGGAGGAAGGCGATCGCTATGACACTAAGACAATTAATCACTGCCAGATGTTAAGGGTCACACAGCACTGCATGCTGGGAAGATCAGCAGGGGTTCTTGGACAGGGAATAGAGGGAAAAAATAACCTGTCATGTCAGTGAACTAGTCAGAGGTTTAGGGTTCCTGTCATTTAACTATTAGTGTGCTCTTAATAATGAAATGACAATGCACTGCAGAAGAAGGGGAGGAAGATAGGGGAGTTGGCAGAAAAGAGGGAGTGACAGCTTAATAATCTCTGTCTGTCAAAAGCACTAAAAATACCATCCCAAATTCAATGTTCTTACTTTTGTAATGAATGCGCCAGGGTTCCTGTTTGATTAATAGAACACTTGTTGACTGACAATGACAAATGTGCACATGGTTTGAACACAGCGCTGTGCATAAATAATTTAAATTGTACTATGGCCAGAGTTCAGCTTGCACTGGGGTTTCTGTGATAAAGCCCTACATTTCAGCAGTTCATAACGTGGTCTTAACAGAAAAGCTCAGAAGTCTCGAGCCTAAAGTTGGATGGAGAAAGTTAGTTGGTTTCTTTGAAGTATTAAAAAGAAATCAATACCCTTTGGAAATCATAGACCTTTGTTAGGGTAGTGATGGTGGTGTTTCTATTTGCTGCCGTTATACATCTCTCACATTACAGCAAAAGCAGATGGCTTTACATTGAATAATGCAAACAAACTCGTATTCATGGTTCTTCCCACTCTTCCCCATTAACGGCAACACTAATGACAGCAATATACACTCACTCCAAAAATGGGGGACTTCTTTGAACTTTAGAAATCATTTGTAAGGGGAAGATTTCACAACGTTTTGTAAATGGACACTTAGTTGCAAATATTTTCTGCATCCCTTTGGGAGATGATTTTAGTTTAGTTAAGCTGTTATCTCTTCAAAATGAACCTTTTCCACAGAAAAACAGGCTTTTAACTCAAAAAAGAACAATTTCCACTGAAAGGGACCCATCTTTTTGCTCTTAAAGTAATGTGTAAGTGCTTAAATATTTCTCACTTAACTATTTCACACCCCTGGGGCACACACACTAGCCTAATGGAACAAACAAACAATTAGGACATTCGTAGACATGCTGAGTACCTCAGATAAGACCTACCTTCAAAATTTCTATCAATCCTACAGGTATTATATATGCGAATTCAGCAATATCAGTCCGAATTTAGTTTTCTGAATATTTTACCCACATGACGTGAACACAAAAACACTTGAAATGATGTGTAAAGTGGTGGCTGTTTTGCCATTTTTTTTCTGCCAAATCAGAATATTTCTTTAAATTGTTATCCAGGGTGTAAAATAGCTATGCTAGTTTAAACATTTCATCACAATATGGTCAGAATGGAACAACAGCCAAATTTAATATATTATCAGATTAAAAGCTATAACTGAATTTTCCCAAACAGTCCATATAGTTTCTCTAAGATCTGCTCTTTCCTTTCAATCTGTTGGATCTTGTAATCTATCAGATGGCTTTGGGTGGCCTAAATTCCAATCCAGAGAAGTGCTGCTGAGCACATTCAACTTCCTTAGCAGCCACAAAAGCTGCGATTCCTTGGTACCTTTGAGGAGGGCTTGGCTTTGCAGAATCAGGCTCTCAAGGCTTAAGCAAATAAACATTAGTTTGTTGAATTGTTCTGAGTATTTTTTTTCCAGATTCTTTTGGTTTTTTGCAATTGATAACATGTGAATTACATGAATAGCAAATTTATGTACATTACGTTCTATAAACAGATAGAAGATCTGCTTCTTTGCCCTCTTCTATATTAGATACTATTAACAACTAGATAGGTAGTCTTTAAAATGTGAGTAACCATTTTCAACTGCATTACGGCTCCTTCAATCACTGTAAGAAGCTGTTGTCTATTCATTTCCTTGACTCACTAAATTGAAGTCTCAAATTGGTCTTGCAAATCTTCATAGATTAGGCAAGTCGTTATAGCAACATCTATGTTGCAATCAAATTGTATAAGGTAAAGGGATGCACAGCAGCAACTTTTGCGATTTGTTGAAATGAACAGTCAAGACTTAATATTCCTCTTCCTAGCATTGCCACTAAATGACTTCAGCAAGATTTGGCCTGCGCTTCAGTTGCCTCCTTTGTAAAACAGAAGTAAGTCTTCCCCAGTGTTGTTGATCACAGATTTTCCAGTGTTAATGGACATCACAGTGTTGCACAGGACTACTACGGAATGTTTCAGGAGAAAGGAGAGTCAACAGAGAACTTGCATGTAACCAGGAACTCGCACCACATGACACCAGCAAACAAATCACTTCTTAAAAAAGCTGTTAAGGTAGCACTCTACAGAAGGCAGACATTGTTTTAGATGTCCATCTGTACAGCAATAATATCTACTTATCTAACCTCCATTGAAGTTAATGTAATACTTTGAGTGATGCGACACATTAAGAGTTAACTTACCAACATTACTTCATAGCATTAATGTCTCCTTTGTATTTATGTTAATGTATCATAGCAGATATGGAGCACATCTGCTGCACTTTCTCTCTATTTACATAGCAAAAAAACAAGTCCAGGAACTTGCTTCTTAAGCTCTCTGCCCCACAGTTTAGTTTCCTCTCACCTATTCTTGTTGCAGTTCACTGATGTCAGAAACATAACAGACGGTTGCTGCTGCTTTGTAATGTTTCTGTTTCCAGGTGGCCCAGGATGCTGTGTGTCACCATGCTCTAAGGGTGCTTTAAGGTGCACTGAGGTTTGAGGTGCTTTGAGGCATGAAGGAGCTGCCTGAATTACTGATGCACTGTCTGGGAAAAAAAACCAAACAGAACTGATTACACAAGTACAAGGCACATTCTTGCAGCATCTTCAACAAGTACTTTTACCGTGCAGGACTGTCTGATGAAGTTGCATCCAAAAGATTTTAAAAGTACAAATAAAATAAACGCTGTATGTATGCCAAACACCTTTTGGGTATTTAACTTATCCCAAGCATTTCCACCTTATAACGAAAGTGAGAAGAACTGAAGGTCACTAGACACACGATACATCACATTGCTACAGCCCTATGCAACCTAGTTGTGATGTTCCATCTACTTGGAGTATATTAGCCACTTCATCATCTTAAGACATCTGGCAAACGACCAATATAATTTTTGTTTGTATGTTCTCATGGATATAGCAGATTGGACTAGATTAAATGTAAAATGCACGGATTACAGAGATGCATGTAATAGTCTGCACAGTTACACAGGGGGTATGTTAGTAGGACATTTTCATACATAAAACTCCTTTTGCTTCACAGAACTTTCACATATACTCGAGTTTGTTTCATACTTCAGATTGTTCCCCTAAATGGCATACCACGATACACAGCTAAACAATCTGCTGGATCAGTCATACAATTACACATGGTTTTTCCACATGTTCCTACCAAAAATATCAGTGCGTCCATGTAGCTTTCTTCTTTAAAGTAAATAGCAAGGAAAAGTCTGTTTTATTCCTCTCCAAAACTTCAGTCCCAGTAGGCAAAAACCAGCCTTAGTGGACATGAAAAGTATGGGCAACAGGAAAGTACAAAATATGTCACTTAAGCTATCAAACAAACAAAACCGGATTGGCTAGCATCCAATTTGAATTGTAGTTAAATGTATTTCTATTACATTTATCCAATTAATCAAAAGCAAAAAGTTCCAGAATTTACTTTTAAGTTAAAGTTTATCTTTAGAAATACATTAACAATCATGCTAACAACAAAGATACTAATGTAGGCAGAACAAGTCATGATTTTAATTTGTGATGATGAATAAGGTGAACCTGTATTCATTTTAAGAACTTCCTTCTTGTTGCTAAAGGAAAACTGACTTGTAATATGACATAATGCATATGAAAAATAAGCCTTTTTTCTAATGGTGGGAAAGGTTTAAAAATTGCTGTTAACAAAACACACCTTTTCTCTTTCAAATGCATTAAAGAGTATTTTAATTTTTTTTTTAATTATACAAATAGGCAGATATCATTTCACCTACAGATGTAGTAATTGTCAATTCTGCCCATTTATTTGCAGGCTATATTCTCAAAACAATGTCATTATGCTGATTACTCAGCTAGCAAATACATCAGCGAGCTGTTTATTTTAAGAACATTTCATTAACCCAATGGGGTCTAGGACTGAATGAAATGGCTTAGTTTTTCTTTGTGCACTGTAGTAGAATATGCACCTAAAATATCAATGGAATTTAACCTCCAGCTTAAACTAGAGCTACATGGTTTACAGGATCAGAGATAACTTTTAAAGCCAGCCAGATAGATTGTTTTCTTGACGGAGTTTCAACTGAACAACACACATGTAGACAATTAGCCTCGTTTTAGAAGCTCGCCAAACCCAGAGAAGAGCTGGAAACATGTTCCTTAGTGTTTCTCATTAGAGATTGACTGACTGAAAGGATTTGATGGGAGAATGGCTAGTTCACGGCTGGCCTTTCATCTCAGAGACCTGTGTATAATGTGCCCCAGATTCCACGAGTATGAGTTAGGTGGTGTCAGCGCAGTCTTAACTGGAAGTTGATTTTCCTAGTGTATAAGCAGTGCATAATTCACGGGGCAGCGCAGCTGGCAGCCTGCGTGTCGAGCAGGGGCAGGCGCGGCAGGGGCTGGCGGTGGGAGCGCAGGTACTGCTGCGGCTGTTCCACGCAGCGGTTTGCCCAGCGCTTCCCACGCAGCTCCTGCGGTGCCGCCTCCCCCCTTCCGCACACGCTGCATACAAAGAAGGTTACAGCGCTTGGGAAGCTGAGCCAGGCTTCTTGGGGTAATTTCTAAACTGCCTGAAAATAAATGTAGATTTGCTCTCCTCACAAATAAAATAAAAATAATAATGTAAGCCCCAGACCAATCTGACAACGCTGCTCTAATCCACCACAATTCTGTTGGGGTTTGTATCATATTCTCTTCAAGTACAGCTACACCTGCATGTTAGTGAATGCAGCTGTTGGCCCTCAGCATCGGGAGGCATTTGCATTTGAAGTACAGTTTACTTCAGCACTTTGCATGGAATTAATTGATATCCTGCTATTTTTCAAAATGCTTTAACAAAAGAAGAGTTCAGTGTGTGTTAGTCTGTGCATGTTCTCTAACATTGGTGTGGTAATCAGATAAAACCCAGCTACATTAATAAGATAGTCCAAAAGGAAGCATTGAATGCATAAATACACTGTGTCTGCCATGACCTGATATGTTGATTTCCTCATACTTTTCACATACTGTCTTGAATTTTGCTATTAAGCCAGGATTTCCCACAGTCAAGGAAGCAAACCCAATTCCAATATCCAATTTCCCTGCAGTTTTTCTAAACCACAAACCAGTACAATTTATAGAGAAGAATATATACTATGACACATTTTCTCAAAAGGAATATTTTCTGAAGAATCCATCACTCTAATGATATCTTTTTTAACCTCTATGCTTTAAACTTTTTGCTACAAGTATGTCCATTCTCATGCATTAGTAGAGCCCATATTTGTCAGTGCAAGACCAGCAATAGGCGGTTTCATACAGATAAAACACCTCAGATCTTACATAAAGAGTATGCAAAGTTTGAATCAATTTTATGTATGTGCAAGTTATTCTAGAGACAATTTTCTCCTTTTTACAGTAAACCTTGGCCTCTCAAAGATGCATTCTGTAAAGGCTCCCTTAAAGCACCCCTGTACATGGTGTCGAAGCAGAAAATAAGTGAGATACCTACTTTCCTTTTACTCCCGTTTAATCTGATGATCCTTCTGTAGTTAGTGGTCTCACAGAAACCCCAAACTATCTTTCATTATCCTCAATGGCCACATTTTACTTCTCTCAGCTACAACTAATTGCTTTCAGTGTTGCCTCTCAGAGAAGGAATGACTATCATCCTCTTTGGATCGCTCTTCCCAATGTTGCTACATGAACGATATAGTTACAACTCTCCCAGTACTTATTTTCTTACAGTTATAACATCTGGAGCCAGTTAATAATGTAAGAATTACAAAAGAAGGAATGTATCCAGCCTTTGCGGTTTCGAGAAAAGTCACTCAATATAACCTACAAGCCCGCAAACCAGAAAATAAAGTTCTAATTTTATTTATTTAAAATATCATTAATTTTCAGCACTTAGGGGTGACAATGCCACGTGGCTGATCCTCTCATCTCAGTGCGACCCTGATGCATTTACTCATATCATGGACAGAGAGTCGTGGGAGGAGCATTTTCCTGTGCTAGGGAGGATGCTCAGAGCAAGGACACTGCTGACAAGCATGTGGCCTGCGACAGCACGGCTTTGCTGCTGCTCTCCTGGTCTGCACTGCTGCGTCCCAACTTGGTGTGCCCAGTAACTGCCATGCTGGAGCAGGAAAGAGCAGTGCCACGCTGCACACAAGCAAGTATGATTGGAAAAATCTGTATTTCTCTACTATCTCCACAGAGCTATTTCTCACTGCAGTGCACCTACTGTTCCTATTCTCTAAGGCACTCGCCCAAAAGATCACATATGTAATAATAACAAGTAAAGATCCATCCAAGACACCTGTTGTAGTACAGAAGCAACATTCATTCTATTGACCAATATTCACATGGTTTTGGAATTTGCTCAAAGATAAATTAATTACTTTTTCATAACACATGAAAAGTTCCAAGTAGTACACAGCTACTTATTAATGAATCAATTTTACATTGTAGAGATACTTATAGATTTACACTTTGGAGTTAAGGATTTCTAGAAAGATGTGTGAGAGAGCTTTCAAGAGACTACAGGCCATTTTGGTTTATGTACAGGAAGGTAACTGGTAGAAGAAGAGTTCTTGGAAAGCTTTGAAAACCTTTAACATGCGCCTTTTCATTATTTGTCCCATTTTAAAAATCTTACTCACTTGATTAAAATCACTGCCAACTGTTTCTATCAATCCGACAGGCTGTAACTTTCTGAGCCTGCCTTGGTCACAGAGGGTTAGGAAAAACTGCCTTACATTGTCCTTCCCCTCTTGTTCCTCTGTTTCTCTCCTTTTTCATCTTTCTTGTGAATTTAGAGAGCTTCCCACTTCTAAACTCTCAAGGTTTCAAAGCATGACACATGAGTTTAACACGTCTTGTTAGCTTAATATCTCACCGAAAAGACTTTCTTTCAGAAATATTCTAGGTCAGCTTTACCACTACTATGAGAAGTAATTTTTCTAAGGTCTTGATTCTTTTAAGTACCAAGTATCCTCAAATCCTGATATCCGAATTAGGCCCTTTATGGTTTCCCACTGGAAGCTGATTAAAAAAAAAAAAAGTCAGAGGAAAAATTTTGGTCCACTACCATCAACAGGAATTATAGAGAGTCATGAAGGAGAAGATATTCACAAAATAGTGATGGAAAGAGAAATAGAGAAGAAAAGGCATGAAAGAGCTTCCAGTCATGCAACGGATGCTGCCGTCTTGTGAACACACTCTGATGGTTTTTGCTGACAATGAACAAAAGGTATTTTCTCTAAGGGAGAGAACAGGATAGGGCTCAGGCTAAAGCTGCATCAGGACTGGTTAGCACAGAGCTTCTGCATCGCTGGTTGGAGGAATTACAGTCCAGTTAAAAGCCTCGCTTGCCTGTCCCCAGCCTATGCTCTCTCTTTGAACTCTACCTCCTCCCTCCAAAATGCTGCTCTCTGGGTCTCAGTCTTCTGTGAAGTTCCCTGTCCCAGTCAGCTTCCTGCTTTTATCCACACGTCCCTATAGGTGTGCTGCCTTTCCTTTCCAGACCTCCATATCTGGTTTCAAAACTCTGTCCCCTAAAACTGGACCATTCAGGAAGAAAGAGATGAGAATTTAATTTATAAACATTTTTTCAGCAGTTAATAACTTGTAAATTTTTCATGGGAAGAGAAAAAGGTTTATCTGAAGGCACCTTTGTTCCTGCCAAATTTGATGTCTCTGCTCCAAAGCAACAAACCACTAGCACTTCTCCATCACAGAGCTTTTCATATATTTTGAGGGGGGTTTTTTTATTTTTTTAACCTATTTTTCATGGAACTTCTTCCTTTCAGATCTAGAGATTGAAAAAGGATTAGGGAAATGCACTGCTTTTGCCAGATGAAGTAAGATACAAAGATTTCAAACATCTAAACTATGATCACTATTTCTAGTGGTTTAAGAGAAGAGAAAGAAAGGCCATGCCATTAAGCCATCTAACACAGCCTGGGCTGGGAGTGGGAGTGCTACTTCCTCTGCTGTCAAGGGCGGCAGTATGTTGTGCAGTACATTCATGCATGCAGGGACGGAGCAGACAGGCATCAGGCATTCACACTTCACGAAGTGTGGACTGAACGGAACTGGTCTTGCAGCAGAGACAGTAGGCACTTTACACAGCCTTTTAAAGGTGTTCTGATGGCATCCAGTGAAATAAAGACATTTTACAAAATGAGCTTAGTTTTTAAAAACAAAACCTTGAAAATAATTAGCAAAATATTAAAGCTGAACAAATAAAAGTGTCAATTAAATGCCCATATTAAAAAAAAAAATTATTTCTGTGACTCTCAAAGCTGAGATTTTTTTTTTTTTTCCCCTTCAGTGAGCTCTAAAAAATAAATAGGATAATGGAACATTAAAGCTTCAAGGTAATGCAGTCACAATATACAAATGTGAAAGTTAAGTACAGATTTGTACTGAGATGCAGACTTTACTAGCCTGATCACTGGACAGTATTATTTCAGGAACAGTGTACCATAGAGCTCTCACATTTTTTTGTATTATTTTTACAGTTATATGTTATAAGCACAGAACAACTCACTAAGATCAACCGGAGAGAAAGCCAGAAATTTCAGAACTAGAGCAATCTGAAGACATTCAGAATAAGATTTTAAAATAAACAAAATAGAAAAAGCAGTTTTTCTAGAAGAATGCTTCCTCGTCCCTCTCTCCTCTGTCTCCAACAGAGTCAGCACCAGATGTTTCAGAAACCACACACTGGGCACATACACGAGATCATCTGTCCCTCCTTCCATAAAGGTCTCATCCAAAGGGAAAAATCAGAACAACCTAGTTCAAAGAGCACACCGGTAGCAGCAAGTAGCAAGCCTTCTATTTTAAATAGCTTTTACCTTTGAAAAGAAAAATTTTAATGGAGTAGTTTGAAAATTTCAAATCCAGAAAATTGCATCACAACAGTAGAAGAGTCTAAAGGATATTTTTGTCATTAACACATTCATCTCAAACAGTTCACAAGTAAGTAACCTATGAACACAATTAATGAAAAAAAGAATATTTTCTCAGAATTAAGATCACTACAAAACTACCAGAAGATAAAATCCTGGTGGGGAAGAAACATTTTACAGATTTAAGAAACAAGTGAAACATTTTTACTCCAAAGTGTTTTGTCCTAATGCAGGAAACATCTGTTCTTCCAATACGCAGATGCTTTCCAAAAATGCAAATGTCATTTCCTCAAATACCTGTAATGCTAAACACTTAATAGTAAATAAAATTTTTAAAAATAAATTATTTATTCAAGATTAATAGTAAGACTTAACAGAATGGATTTAGACATTGAAATCAAGATGAATAATTAAAAATGAGTTTGTTCCAAAGTAAGATTAATGTACTGGTGAAACAGGTATTTCCATATATTTGTAAATGTAACAGGCAATATTTTTGTCTCTGACTTTGGCTGCTTTTTTACTTCTAAAAGCAGTAACTGTAAAGATGCAGTTAGGATTCCTGGTGACAAGTGATAGGGTCACAAGCTAGGCTGGGGAGCAGGAGAGAGCAATGCCCAGGATACCACTGAAGTGGGGCTGGGGTAGCAATCTGGGCTAGCAGCCCCTACCTCATCATTTAAACTGCACAGTTTAAAACACCTCTTAGCTGCTTTAAAGTATGCAGACAGACAGTTCTGCCCCTGGCTGGCCCAGGATCAAAGGACTGGAAAGGTGGCTCAGTGCCACCGCGCTCTCTGGCTCTGCTCAGCTTCATGAAGGCCAAACTCAGCACAGCTGAGAATCCATCCCAGCACGTTAATCATACGGCTGGGGCGGAATTGCTGTCATACTGGAGTTTTCATTTCCTCCATCTTTTAGAGCCTGACTTTTTCAAAAGGACACAAGGGATGCTTTATCAATTAGCAGACAACTTAATTTTGAAATGAAGCATTTTGGATTGGAAATTTCCTGTAGGTTGTAATTCTAGAAAGCAACTGAAGATTGTAGAAGTTGAAGCACATATTACATACAGAATATTCACAAGAGGAAGAAGAGATCACCAACTTATTTCAGATGTCACTTGACAGTGACGTGAACACAGCACTGTCAAAGACAAAGGCTTAACCAAGCTGCTAAAAGCATTTTCATATCAAGAAAAATATACAGCACATAGTACCGATCTGATTTGCCAAAAGTGCGAGAAACTGAGTTAGGTGCTTACTCTGTCTGGTGCCAGAGGGGCTTCGAGCAGTACAACCTGGCACCAGAGCCCAGTGGGTTTGTTTGCCTTTTTTTGTCTTCACATGAAGAGAGACAAAGGGAAAAAGAAATTACAGTAATTTCAGTGTGATGGAACAAAGTCACAAGAAAACTTGTACATTCACAACAAACGGGTGTAGACATGATATTGGCAAAATTTCTCACACAGAACCAAACACATTTCACCACAGTAGAGATACAATTCAAATCTTTACTGTAGTCCAGCTGCAGTGCTGAGTTCAAGATAATTAAGAGTTCTTTATTATAATTATTTTTAAAGGAAATACAGAACAGAGACATACCAAAGCTGTGTTCCTATCAGATCCACAGCTCTATTTTTTTTGGAAAACCCAAGACTCATTATTTAGCTGGAAACCAAAGTATATTTATAACATTTATGATTGATATCAACATGCCATTATTTAATTCCAGAAGTTGTTCACAGGAGTTATCACAGTCAGGGGGCTACTGTCTGCCATGGATGGGATGGATTAAGATTACTGTGGCCCCTCACATCACAGTGTGCAAAGTCGCATACGAGGTCACAGAGACCAAGGAGACAAAAGAAAACTCTCTGTACAGTGATAAAACATTTCAAGCTAGAAAAAGTTTGCTGGATTATGGAAATACATTCTTCCTGAATACTTTTTTTCCCCTTCAAATCCTAGCCATCTTTAAAAGCAAGCTGACAGCTCACATAAGAGAAATTTTTCTTCTCTGCTGTGATTTGATTTAGATCTCCTTTCCAGTGACAGAGAGACTGCCAGATTGTGTAAAGCCCAGAGATCTCTACAGCAGGCAGTCCACTAATGACTCAAAGTTTGTGTAAGAGAGAGAGAGAAAGACACAGAGAGAGAGAGAGAGAGAGAGAGAGAGAGAGAGAGAGAGAGAATTAAGCATCCATTTCATTCACCCATCAGACAGGGCTCCTGAGCCCATAGGCTTGAGCCCCGCTGACGGCGGGAAGCAGCATTACTCCCGCTGGGCTCCAGGCATCCCCAGTGGGTCAGTCAGATGCGCCATTGCCACTTCATTGATAAGTCACTACAAATCACATCTATTCAAAAAGCACAACATATGGAAACTGTAGGAGTGTTTTCAGTGATTTGTTTGAATGGCTTATATTTTTGGTCTGCAAAGTTTGAAAACTTTTTTGTTCTAATAGGATGTTTCTTTTTTTCTCTTTTCTTTTCAGTATCAGCTGCAAAACTGCCTAAAGTAACAGTCACATGTCAAAATCCTGACACCTACATTTAATGATTTCATTTTCCATTCCAACAGTCTCACCTTAACTTCTTCAACTTAACTTCCTCATTGTTTGGCTACTGCTTCAGGATTCACATGTCTACATTTTATCAGTGTTCCATGCCTTTCAATGGAATAACTCCATGGTAATACGCATACTGTAATGCAACTACCATCTTCATTATACTCCTTCAGCAGCAGTAGAAGCAAAAAACCCATTAAGTAAATTCTTTTTTTTTTTCTTTCTGATTATAGTTTTCCCTTTCAAAACACTTTACATGGGTTCGTATCGCATACAGCCATGAACTTAAAAATAAAATAACCAAGTTAACAGACCTTTGCTTTAGCAGTAAGTCTGGAACTCTCACAGTATGGGCATTTTGAGAAAAACACTATCATGAGATTCAGCTAAATAGAAAGTCTTAATTTAATTAGGTCAACTGTGCCAAAGCAACATATTATTACTTCATAGGAGGTGTTTGTAATGGAAGATGAGGTATTGACTCAACAGGCTTAACAGTCCTAACAGAGCTTGACCTGCATATAGCCTGCACTGCGTACAACCAAAAAAAATGGAAGTCTCTTTCTGCAGTTCCCACACTATCTAACTACTTCCTAGAGAAGAGCAATTCATTCAACTGTGTTGGTAAAATGCAGACTACTAATTAATATCTTATATTCATTATTATAATTAATAATGGTATATTAGCATCTAGGAGACTCAACCAAGACTAGGATCCTATTGCGGTAGGTGCCTTAGAGACATCTTGGAACAGGCAGTCCTGTCTTGTCTTACTCAGTTTACAGGACAAACATAGGCAAATTAAATTAGATCCTTTTGCCCAAGTTCACACAGTTGAAACACACATCTCAGGCAGGCAAAGGGACCGCCACAATGGAACAGGACCAAAAATTTTCCTGTAAATACTTATACCCACTCTTGGGAATAAACGTAACTTCATGCCTCAAGCCCAAGAAGTCACTTCAAGGATTTTAATGATGGCATGAATTGCTTGCTCTCAGATTTTAAAGTAGTTAAACACAAAATTTACTTCCTTTGCTGTGACCAAAGACAGCTTTCAGCACTCCCTGCAGTAGGAAAGGGAAAAAGTAGATGAAAATTGTGTTTGTTTTGTTAAAGGATGCATAAAGTCTTCTTTTGGGCCAAAGTATCTCTCTAGCTAGGACTATTTCTCACTAGGACTATCTGTATCTGGAAGAAAGTCTGCTTTCAGATCCCTCCTTATGTTTCATAAAAAGTATAGCTTTGGTCAGTAAGGTTCAGAATAAGCAAAGACACTGCACTTCTTTAAAGGAGTAACATAGAATACATTACAGTTGAATTATTGTTGTTAGATATATAGTTATAGCCAAGAAAAAAAAAAGACATGCAAAACCAGAGTCAAGAGGGATTGTTTCTTAGTAACTATTACGAGTTTAAAATACAGACTATGGAGCTAGCAAACAAGATAAAGTCTTAGTCATAAAAGCAGATCATTGTCTGGAGAGCAGAAAGTAATTATTTCATTTTCTCCTGAAAATACACCTAAAGCAACCTTACTCTATGGAAACAGAGTGCTGTAACCATGCTGCACTAGGAAAATGAATCCTCAAGCCATTCAGATAAAGTGGTTTACATACCATACTTTGAGATACTTAGAAATATGGCCCAGGAGATCAGAAATTTAGAACAGGCGAGATGGGTACAGAGCAGAGCCAGGGGATGTACAGACGAATCAAATTAAGTTTGCACATGAATTTCCTGATTTCACAATTTCAGAAACATTTTTAACACAAAAAATGTGTGTATATGTGTGCATGGAAGATTATGAAACTATGGAAGGTTGTGGAAGCCTTAATTAGCTTGGGCTAGTCTCATAGGTCACCCAAAAGAGACAAAACTAACGTACAAAAAACCAGCCAGAGCAAGGAGCCTGAAGCCTTTGTCTCCACTTGAAACTTCCCATCAAAAATGTACAGAGAAACATTTCTTATCCCAGAAAGTATCTCAAAGGGGCCATAGGCAGGCAAACATGGAGGAACCTAAAGAGCAAGGAGGAGACACAAGTGACACCAACTGAAGAGAGAAGAAAGAAGAGATGTTAAATCCTCAATATACTTTTGTATCCTTGCCTTCCTTTTCACAAAAAAAGCCATTTCTTCACAGTGAGAGGTTTAAAGAATTCTTTCAGAAATTCCGCGTGGTCCTAAGGAGACTGCTCCCTTTAAAACTCTCAAAGGCTGGCTATTTTTCATTTTCCTTTAGCTATCTCCATTTTTATCATTCTGCCTTCCGGCTAGAAGCATGCACTTGGGCAGGATTTGTCAGTTCTTACGAACACTGAATCTGGGGACCACCTTGTCCTCTACTATGGACAGATTTACCAAGGGTGACTGAACATCCACCAGCAGAGGATGGTATGAGATCTAAAGTGAAACCTGACATAATTCAAACTAACTACAAAGATACACCATGTATACCACCACTTCAGGAAGTATTGTTGTCACATGTTCCCTGATGTCCAGTGACAACAAAGAATGTGTAACAGAACTTATTTATAAATGTTATGATACTTTCACACCTTTCCCTTTTCTGCCCTAGGGAGACATCATCCTGAAGGCTGAAGAAATACAGGAAAGAAAACACTGAGGTGGAGACTCCCAACTAGAACCTCCCTGCTGGATCCTGTCAGGTTGTGTTGCCCTTTGTTTGTTATGGAGATAGGATATGGAGGGCGTTATGCTGCCTTGGAATTCACCCAAGCAAATCCAAAAAAGGAAAGAAAAAAAGAAAGAAAGAATAAAGGATTATCTAATTTTTTTCCCCTCCATTCAAATATTCCACATGCCACAGGAACAGGCTGTTACTTTTATAGTTGTTTTAAAAGACTGACTTTTAGATTTTTTTAATCTGACTTCTTTTCACTCATTCAGCCTTCATGTTAGCTTTTCACCCTGCAATGTTTGTCCGATCCTACAGCCATCAGACCCACATTAAAGGGGAAAAAAGTCCTTCTAGTATCTGATCTACCCATTGAGAAGAAGAAAGGAAAGATTGTAGCAGGGGTGTTGTGGAGTAGAAGAATAAAAAGGACAAATCAATTATTTTGGTTTAGCATATTTTTATACTATCTCCACATCTGAGGAAAAATCTCTTCCATCCATTTGGAGTCTTCCTGATGCTCTCAGGATGAAATCTATCATGCTACAGAGCAATTATGTACCACTCCAATCTCCTGTCTCCTTAGCTGAGAACTAAAGATTTCAGTATTAACAGGATCTTCTATAGGCCTTGTCTGAAGTGCCTGTCCATTGTATTGGGGAACTGTGCTGCAAACTTCATCTACAGTACAAATGACACTAAGAAGTTCATGTTTAAGAAGAAAACGAATAACATAATTCTAATCTTTAAAAGTGTTCAAATTAAAAATGCCTTTTTCTTTTTTTCCATTACTTTTCTTGGGAGTTCTCATCTTTAAAGTAGTATTTGGCAGTACTTTTCATTTCTTTGTATTAAAGTTCCTTTGGTACCATTTATCTATTTTAACAATGAAATAAGAAATGTTGAGACACTCCTGGGAAAGAAAAAGTGTGGAAAAATAATTCCTGGATTACTGGATATTCCTGGGAAACTTTCAACCCTATGTAAAAGGAAAGAAAAAAGAAGAGTGATGCCTGGTTTGAAAAATGGACTTGCACCCAGAATTATGAGGGGGATAAGAGCTAATAAATTGGTTGATAAGCAAATGTAGGTAAAAATTTGAGTTTGTATAGCATTGTAAAAAGTCCTACTACAGTTCAAGTTTAAACTTGGGAACTGTTCATTTTTTTCTAGAAGCGTAGTAAGGGTCAGATGCAGATGAATATAATACAGGATCCATTTTAGAGAAATTATGATATCTATTTAATCTACAGAATAAAAAGATCACATCTTTACCTCTCAGATACAGTAAATAATCTTCACATACTCCTTTTTTTCTGAGGCCGACATAAAGTCACCTGATGGGTCATAATGGAAACAGTATCTTCCACCGCTTTGTACCTGAGCAAATGACCTCCTTTCAAGATGAATTCTCCAGAAAGAAGATAATTGAATTACTTGAGTGCTGATCCACTTCAAAGGGTGTTCTTTATAGGAGGCATAATCAGATTCTGATGCTTTGATCAAGAGAATCTATGAACCTGCCACTCGATCACAAACTCTACTATTTGCCATGAAGAGATAACTAATCAATTACAGAACATACATCTGCTCTGACTAATATTATTGATGACTTGAGAGAAGGAATGCATAATTCAAAGAGTAAACCCCTCAGGAAAGCTGGCAGTGGCTGTGAACCCAGGAATTCAAATGAGAGAGAGGGTGGCCAGCCTAGAGGTAATTTGCTAATGATTAAATAGGAGTATCTGCTGTGCCCTCATTTGAAATGGAACATAACAGTGAAAGGAAGGGACTCTTGCTCAAATCTGGTTAGTAATATGGTCTGTCAGCACAAATCCTGCCATCCTTCCCCTTCCCAGAGCAAGCCTGGTCAGCTTCAGAGCAGAACCTGAATGTTTCTGTGTAGCAGACTAAGGAACTACTGGTCCAGAGAAGCTCATACACGGGCAGAGTTCATTTACCCATTTGGTATGCCACGCACAAACCTGTGTTTCCAAAGTTTGTGTCATCTTTTCTCAAAGGGCCAGGATCTTCTAGACTTTTCTCAAAAACCTAAGTGAAGTGGATGTATTGCTCCTTCATGACTCCAGGGCTTCCATAATTGGTATTTTAACTTTTCAGTCAGAAACAAAAGAATGGATTTAAGAATATTAGAGAATGAACAGAAAATATTCTAGAATCTCTACTTTCAGACTATTCTTTTGATCTCTCCTAAACTTTTGCAAGCTGACACAGATATTTTCCCAGGAAACTTACTTAGGACACAGGGAAACCCTCCTATTTTGTGGAGGAAATGAGAGGGGTGACCTAAAAAGGTGTTTGTCAGTAATGAAGGATGTGGATAACATTGAATTTTCTTGTTTGCTCTCTTTTACAATACATACAAAGGTAAAGTGAATTAAACAGCAAAGGCATAAAAGCAATGAAAGGAAACATTTAACAAAACAGTTATTAAACCTATGGAACTCACTGCAAAATGACAAAATTGAGTCTGAGACATGAATGAGACTGAAAAATGAATTAGATATTTACAAAAACATCATTATAAAATAAGTAGCTTAAGTTATTATTGGAAGGGATCCAAGTCCTCATCAGTCTGTTTATAAGCCAACCGCTGTTAAAGAAAGGGATACAGAGACACTTTTCTCTGTAGGAACAGGTTGTTCTGCAAGGACTCAGCCCTGCTCCATTAACATCAATGAGCTTTCCTATTGAGTTCAAAGAGTAGGATCATGTCATGAGATTATTTCTTGCAAAATCCTGTGCTGTCTCTGATTGATGGCATGTTCGATGGTACACCAGTTTTTATGTTGTACTGTGGTATGAACCACACTGCTGTTGAAATCAACCTCAGTTTCCATCTATGTAACACCAATTATTTGTAACATTTGCAAGATACATGCGTGTCTTGTTTTCTCTTTATCATCACAAGGCTTCACACAAATACCATAGAGTGTCTGATAGATATTTATATTCTATATAACCTGCCTTAACTCCTTCCAAAAGCATGCTACATTTCTTATGTTGAAGACGTTGCAAGTGAGAAATTAAAACTAGGTGGAATATTTAAAAATCCAATATAATAGCTCACATAACTAATAGCACTAGACTGTAGTCACAACAAAATTCAATTGTAATAATTACATCCATATGCTAAAGACTCTCACTGTTGTACTATGTGAGCATCTCAGAGCATCTTTACAATTCAGGCATACAGGAAATCTGTGTCATTAACTAAATCTGAGTAATTAAAAACATCCTTGTTGAGTAGAGCGCCTTACAACTCTTGACTGAGTTATACCCAGATCCACAGGTGCCCTCCTTCCATTCATGAGTAGTGTGATTCACAAAAAAAAAAAAAAGCATATTTTTAAGAACAAACACCCCCACCAACTTACAAGTGCTTTACTTCAAATTCTAAAATAGACTTGAGGCTAAAGTAGGAAAGAATCTGAGGAGAATGTTTTGAGAGTACCAAGAAAAAGGGTTGCAAAGGAAGTCATCTTTGCAAGCTCATCTACTCTAAATAATTCAAAGATCCAAATATTTGTCTATTCAAAACTTTGTATTTGTTTCCCATATCCATTTAAAATGAAGGCAGCTTTTTTTTCTTTCATTAAACTCAGTTGAACTAGGTCAAACTTTAAGATTAAATATCATTACTTTGCCTTTGCTTAATGCTTCAACGGCCAGTCATGAGCTGACTTTATCCACTGCAAGCAGGACAAGAGCTGACTGGGAAGAGATGAAGGTAGCCCTTAGAATACAATCGCCTCCCATTTTGGCTGTGAATCACAAGCCTTCCCAGAAGACAGAAAAATAAAGTGTTTGAGGTCTGGCCTGCTGAATCACCCAGGTGAGTACCTCAGCCAAATCTGACAACCTTCTGCTCTGAAAGGCTGCAAATATTTTGTGAAGGGTAGCCCACACAAAGCTTGGATACAGCAGCTAAAATTCAGTGGCAATAATAACTGTCCACAGGTTTCTAAACAATCCAGTGATGTATGTGCACCTCGTATTCCTTCTCACATTTTGAACCTATGTGGAGTTGTTTATTTTATTACCTTTTATTTCCAAGATGAAGGAAATCTATAGCTCATGACCAGAATTAACAACATTAAAAGAAAGAGGGAAAAAAAGCACAAGTCATTTGAATTCAGTTTTTATGCAGCATGCCAAAATAGGCTGAAGTTAAAAGTGATAGCAGTGCACTGAATGAATTGTAAGATTTGTTTTCATCTTTCTTATTGAACAGATTCCTGCAGTTTACTTTTTTGAGCATCTTACGGCATCTTTGGATCAGCCAACAAAGAAATTCCTTTTGGACACAGCATGTGGTCAAATGAAGATTCTGTTCAAAGTAACATGAAATCAGAAATATTGGCTATATAACAGGTATTGTCTTTTTCTATACCTCTGTTCTTCATTGTCAGTAGTCGCCATAACTGAAGAGACACACTCACAAAGAAGTAAGAAATGTTCAAAGTGGGCAACAGATGCTTTATTAGAAGGCAAACCTTTCTCTTTTCTCTATTCATTTTATCCTAACACAAGGTTTCCAAGGGGGAGAAAAGGCAGCTTTGAAGCTTTTTTTTTTTCCCCTCCAACTGCTGTATTTTTTTAAAGAGGTCCTAATTTCAAATGCTCTAGTGAAGTCTGACTTATTGCTCTTATGCTACAAAATATTTAATGCTTTAATAGTAGGATCACTACTAGCTCCCCTTTATATTTGCATTTTTTTCTGATTATTAATTGGACAGACAAGTCCCAGTTATTGGTACTGGCAGAATTCTCCTCCTCCAGAACCCAAACAATACCCATCTTGAGTGGCAGGGAGCTACGGGGGACCTTTGACTCGGGTAGCCTGCAAACAGTTCATGGGTTTGTTCCAGTATCCTATATGAAAACAGTTTTTACCTCCATATGGAAATGAAACTTGTGATGTTAACACCTTAAAAAGACTTACTACCCTAGCGCGTACTCGGGCTAACCTCTTAATTGAAGTCAGTTGGAGCTTTGCTCAATCACTGAATACCAAATTGGACCCAAAGTAAAACCAGCAGACAGGTACTAAGCTGGGGTAAACCAGCCTTGTTCCACAGAAACCCATCTGTATCCCACCTCAGTGTTCCAAATGTCAATCAATGTCACATGGTCAATAAAACAGCATCCCTAGAGCCCTATTTCCCATACAGACCACATCACACTGTGTTGAAACTTGGAGTTGTTCATTGTAATTATAACATGGAATAATAGCAGGACCAGCACATTCTTATATTCCATGTCAATGAATGGGGATGAAGACATATAAATAGAGCTTAATGCCTATTTATGAGACTACGTAGGAGCCACGGGGATTGGAGACACATCAGCACTGTGTATATTCTCTCCACAGAACCACACAAACTGCTATTCAACATGAAAGTTCTGTTTACACCAGCAAAAGTATCAAAGTAACAGTTGACTAACCAGGACCCAAAAACATGAAAAAAGACGAGACGTTAGTAAAAGAGTGCAGCCAGCAGGGAGAATATAATTTTTTTGTAGCACATCTCATTTGATGTCACTCTAAAACTGCATTGTGAATGAACATTTTAATTAATTAACACCCGGCCAAATCTTATATTCTGTTCAATCGCTGATCAACAACGCCACGTCAGACATTGTTCTCCATCTGAATAGCTTAACAGATTCAAGAACATAGAAACAGGAACAACAGAAGTAGATCAGCTCTGGTTCTAAGGTTACTGGGCTCCTAGGGGGAGCCAGAAGCAATGAGAAACCAGTCTGAGCTGGTTGACTTCAAGGGGACTCGCTGATTTGGGTTCTGCCTTTTCCATGATCTCCTAACCCGTACCTCAAGAGGTAATCATCTGTTCAAAATCCCTTGGGCACCTCTCTTTTTCATTCCTTCTTTTCCATTTTCAGGGAAGTAGACAAAGCAACCCCTAGTGATTTTTTTAATGAGTTTTAAGTAAGAGCACAGTTACCAGGGGTCAGCTTTTGCTACATTATACTTAACATTCCATCACCTTCCAAAAACACAACTAGGCAGAAATTTTAACCAGCAACTTGTGTCTGCAGAAGCATTAACTAGTAGTAGTAACTTCTAGAAATTTGCACAACGGTAAGGCTCAGCAAATTTGTGATTCCTTGTAAAACAATCACTTGATAAGCTTGCAGATAATTTGTACTGTTCTGAGTCTTCTAAATTTAAGTAGAAGAGGGCACTGTAATACAATACCTGTCCTACACAGAGTTGTATTATCCAAAAGCCGAATTTCTCTTCAGCAAGGAAGCTGTAAGAGTGACCATTTTAAAATTACAACATAGAAAATGTAGAATTAGTATTTTCACCCGACTGTGGTCATTATTACATTTTTCCAAGGATATATTCATAACATTGAAGTATTCATCTCAGAGGAACACAATTTCTGTTTTATTCTACTTTTTTTATGCTCATGAGAAAGACATTAAGATGTCAGTCTTTATTGCTGTTTATTCATATTTCATGTGTTAAGCTTTGCACAAATGTAGCAGAAGTAACACAACTACTCTAACAAGTAGCATGAAAGTAAGTAAAATATTTATAGAATGGGATCATATATTTGACTATCGAAAATATATATGTATTGAAAGGTATCTTTCTGAAGAAAGTGAATGCACTTATAAAATCAAAATCATCAAAGCAGGATGACATGAGGAAAACAAAAATGGGGAGAAGGTCAAAAAAGATAAAAGAGTACATTACCAAAGAATAAAGCTATTGGGTAGACGAACTGGATTAAATTAACCTGAAACACAAAAGTTCATTCAGAATAGAAAAGTAAAACGTGGTAATTTAAGAAGGGTGGAAGTGACCCGAACGTGCAGAAATTGCAGACATTATCTTATAAAATAGGATATTGTGGCTCGTATCTACATATGTAAATAAAATTTAAGGTTCTGCTAAACTCTGAGTTTGACCCTGTTTGTATGGCTAGGGTTTGCTCAAGAGGGAGCACAAGGCAGTTCTCAGAGGAGGTGGCCATTGCAGTCTTGATTCCTGTCTTTCTGAAAATTAAGTTCTATGTGGTTTCTAGTCCCTACGTCTCTACATTTCTAGTGAAGCAAGATTTATTTAGAAAAGGTTTTTATAAAAGCAGATAATCATAACTGAAAAAAAAAGAGAGAGTCCTTTTTTACTCACCTATCACAGATAGATTCAGAAACTACTTGTTCTTATCACAGTATTCAAAGCAAACTTGACAAAATACAGTAGCAGATGTTGTCAGGTCAGTGGTCACTGCTGCTACTACCCCAGACAGTAGCACAAAAAAACCCTTTGGCAATCACTGATGTAATAGATGAGAGTTGGGGAGGAAAGGTGAGAATATAATGTAAGGCAGTCATTGTGCAACACACTGTGAAACATAGTGAAATTACCAAACTGCTCCTCCTAATACTTCAGTAATTCCTCCTGCTGAAGAGAAAATAACATGGAATAAATTTTGGAAAGCAAGTCTTGAGTGACAACAAAGAAAGAAATGGTCAAGCTGCAAGATAAGTATGCAACAAGCAGAAAAACTAATTTAGCTGGAATTTGAAAAAAAAAATCCATTAGGGCCAATAAATTAAATCCTAGAGCTAGGACCTAGTAAATGGAATGGGATTTGTTTGTTGTTTTTTTTTTTTTTTTAATTGACTTCAGGAAGGCCAGCATTTGCCTAGTCTATTATTATTTATTCACATAAAAGAAGCCACAAAATCTCCAATACATGGAATTGATTGGGACTTTATGTTAAATTCCAACTACAAGCATTCTGCTTCTTGAATTGCTATGCTTTAGTATTGAGTGAGTTTCCAAAAGGCATGCACAGGGCAAGAATTTACTCAGATAATAGGACTGTTCACTTCAGAATTTGTCTTTCCCTAGAAGTCTCCCATTTAAAGAATGTTTCTGTTCTCATCTCTAAATGCATGGGCAAAACCCACTTGCATATATAGAAAGAGAGAAGGGACACAGACTACTACAGATACCATGACTGATGAAGTTCAGCCCCCAGGCAACTACTTCATACTAGTAGATGTCCTCTTAGGATTGCTCAGGGTTTTATCTGAAGGCTAGGGTTTGGAGGCACCCAAGTAGTAAAGCATTAGCCCTGAAATGCTAAAACTTCCAGGGAAATAACATTTGAAGGAGGATAGAGGTGTTTTCATCTGCTATCCACTGCTGAGAGCAAGCTTTTAGCTCAGTGCTGAGGTCTAAGATCCTGAGAAAGATAGGCCCTTGCACTTACATGATCATCACCTGTATCAAACAACTCAAACAAAAAAGAACATCTCTCATGTAAATCTCTTCAGAAAATGAATAGAAAGACCTGAAAAGGTTAAAGGCTAGAGCTTTTAGAGCTTTGATTCGTACCAAGGAAAAAAGGAGACAGTGTTCAAAAGTTTTATTCTTAGGCCATTTTCAACAATTCCCTTTTAAAAATCCTGCTTTTATAAGAACGCTCTTACCTTATTCAGAAAGTTCACAAATACAGAGTTTCTTTTCTTTCCCTGTACATACATGCGTGTGTCTGAGAATGACAGTGAGAGTGTAAATCTTTCACTTGTTCTTTATGTACTCTCTTACAGCAAATACCATCTGAAGAGTCAGGGGGGCCATTTAAGTTCTGTTATGTTTCAGATTTAAACCCTTGCCTGCCATCCCCTCTCAATTAGATTGTCACTTCAAGTATTAGAATAATTGTTATAAGATACTCAGCACTGGCAACTATATATGTATGTTTAAAAATACAACACAAACACACACTCCTGTGTGTATATCATACGTGTGTGTGTGTATCTCTCCACATAAATACATATAAACACCTAATCAAATAGTCCAGAGATCTTTTCTATAACTGAAGATGTATACATACCTGTGCTAGGCCATATTTTATTTAGTTGTATCCTGAATCTTCTTCAGTGAGTCGCTGCTTTGAGAATACATACTTCAACAGAGCTTTTTAAAAAAAGTAATCCAGATATCTCAAGAGGAATGAAAAATATACCTTCCAAGAACACCCACGGAGAAGTTGCTCATTTTTGTGGATTCCCCTTTTTCTTATATTATTGGCACTTTAGAATCCTTGCTACTACCAGGGCCCTTTGATCTCTACAACTTGGCGCCACAAGATTTGCCCTCTGTATGTTGTGAGAACTTAAAAAGGATTGTTTAAGGAGGGCAGCTTCTGTGTAATTGCACATTAGCCATACTTAGAATGATTATGGCTTTCTTGACATCAGAATGATGGGTTATTAGCAGTATTTTAAGGTTTCTAGGCTGGGAAAATTGCAGTTCCTCTCTGGATAGCAATAACAGTTGAATCTATAGTAAAGATGAGGAAAAGGTGGGTTCACTACTGCATGACTTAAATCGAAGACTATTCCTTATGGGATTTAAGCAATGCTAAAACGCTCACTCCCTGCCTTCTCTGTTCTACACCTTCTTTTGTTATTGCACCAATACAGACTCTGAGTCTTTCCCGTACTGAAGACTCAGTGGCAGGAACACATCAGAAATTACAACACAAATATCGACCAGGAAATAATAATAATCCCATCATTGTGATAAAACCTGCTATAGTAAGAAAAACACCTTCCAAATCAGTAATTCTCAAAAATAATATTAACTAATGTTAATATGTGTGAATATGCATAACAATTTTAAAAAGGCAATATTTGTGATGACTAATGTGACTACTGGACCTCTATAGTCAAGAGGGAATTTATCTTCTGGAGTTAACAGATAACAGCTTGCCAAGTTCCTATCATATCGCAGACTTGGGAGCCTATGATAGGAGTCCTGCCTACCATATACTGTTGCTATCTGAAGGTATAGCTCATCTAGCTTTCTTTTGCTGCCTGCTGGGTGCTCACACCATTCCCGTTTTTATCTTTTATCTTTTTCCCGACCACTACAGATATCAATCTTGCTTATTCTTTTCCTCTGTTAATATTTTGATCCTTCTACTAAAGCTGAGATTTCACTGGAAATGTAAAAATGGAAGGAAGATCATCTTTTTTCTTACTTTCCTTTAAATTTTGGAAATTAGCAGGCTGTCTGCAAAGTAGTATTTCCGGAAATCCCACAATAGCATGGACTTTTAAAATGACATAGATAGAATATTGCAATGCCTGAAAACTGAAATTCTTTTAGGTACTTCCTCCAGTATATCTTGGATAATCTACCCACACGGATGATACCTGATGTGTTACCCTGGTAGCATACAACTACTGCTATCAATGTTCCAAATGCTATCTGCCCAGTCTCCATGCACAAAGGTAAACAAAATCATTTAAATTATGCACAACTTCAGTCTGTTAGCTACTACATACACAGACAATTTCAGTCTGCCATGTTTTCAAACCAACCAACCAAACAAACAAACAAAAGTTTAAATTTCTTTGTAGTACTGTAATAAATATTTTTCTTCTCAATCCAGACCTGGATATTCTTCAGTAATTAATTTCCATAACAGTTGAATTGGAAGGAAACAGAACTCAAAAAAGATCAGTATCAATTGACCGATGAGTTTGTCCCTATTCTCTTGAACGTAACTTAAAGAGGAACGTTTGATCACTACCAAATTTCTAAAGGGAATACCATTTCAATGTTAAGACTAATGAGACTAGTTTAATCTCATCCCTATAAACAAATTAGCTTAAGCCTAATGAAATCTTATTTTTGTAAATTAACGCACAAAAGAAACAGTTCAGTGTAAACAGACTTGTAGTATACATTGTTTAGAGACTATTGACTTTCAAATTAGCCTGCTTTTCAAACATTTCACGTCAAAAATATAGTCAAAATGCAAATGTAGCATAAACGGCTCTATAATAAATGCTCATTCAACATTTATTCTTTCTCAAATCATCTTTTAAAGCTCTTTCATGCTAATGTCGAGAAGATGTGACATTAGAAAAATTGCTTTGACATGCTAAGGGGCTCCAAGATTAACAAAAAGAGAAAGAACAAGATAAAGCTTTCAAAAGACCTATTTCAGAGGAATTATTACTTCCTTTGAAAGTCTTCCAAGGTTGCAGTGCATTTAAGCTTGTTGGCATACATGTAAATGAAGGACTACAAAAGTATTCCACTAAATACAACTTGAATTAAACCTTCAGGCTAATGTTAAGGAATGAGGATAAAGGCCAGACCCTAGGCTGGCAACAGCTCATTTAAAATGAGTTCTTTATTTGAGGACATCAGTAAGGGGAATTATTGTAAAAAAAAGAAAAAGAATAAAAATATCAATACAAGAAATTATAAATGTAATTCCCATATGAAATGGCTTGGACTGACGGACCTTTCTGATTGAGCAACTAGCATTCTAAAGGGGTGTATTAATGTACTATGAGCCATGCTGTAAAACAGAAACAGTTTCAACCGGTAACTTAGTCACTGTCCTTACATAAAAACATCCCACTCTACCAACACAAAGTCTTGATTTCATAATAACTAAAAGACAATGGGGATGTGGTTGTCGTGAAAAAAAAAATATTTTGACTTGTAAGCCTTAAGCTGTGATTTAGCCCTCTAGTCCTTTGACATCCAAGGGAATGTTACATCCAGTGACAACTTTCTCTTCAAGGTTCATTGGGAAAACATCACAGAGCAGAATGTCCATTCAACTGCAAAGGTTTGTATTTACCCAACTATAAAATAAAATTGACCATCAACCCAATTCTACCATTTCTTTCCGGGCAGAACTATTCAAGAATTTTAGATTAAGAACAGATTGTAGGCCAGATTTAAAAACAAACAAACAAACAAAAAAAAAAACCAACCCCAAACTAGCAGGTGTCTGATTTGGGACAGACAATAAACATGAACAGCTATGACCAAAATTCTGATCATGAAAATTCTCCCTTAGCTGCCATGTAGCCTGATAGACGCCAAAGTCTTGGAGACAACTTTTTTACTGTAAAATATTCTGAGTGCCTAATGTTAGAGCAGGAATTAGAAATCCTAGATTATACTCTTATCCCATAATTTATATTCTTGATCTGCCATAAGCTTAATACATGGCTATTGTGCATCCTCCTCTGTCTTACCACATCTTTAAAATAAACATACTTGTCTATCCTACAGAAATTAAACAATTAATGTCTCAGAAATGCTTGGAAATATGTAAGTGAATGCAGTTGCAAAACCTAATGAACTAATATCAGCGTTGCTATTTAAGAAACCCCTAGTTTGTTACCTTCTATTCAATAACTTCGTGCTAGTTGGCAGCACAGTAGCTGCATGATAAATTTCCAGTTACTGGTAATGATGGTTTCATGGCCCCTTTTGTAACATTGCTTTGGGTTTTTTTAAAAAGCAAATTCAGTTTACATTTAATGGTGCTTGCAATGTATTTTATAAAGCACCAAAGGCATTACATTTAATCATTACTTTGCTACTAATGTTCTTAACCTGTTACACAAAACTGTACCTGTTCTTGCCAAGAGATTAGGTCCTTTTCTCTTGCTACCTTCCTACATATCAGACTTTTCATGCTGGTCATTCTTGTCAGCACCTGAAGAAATCCACTTGCACAAGTGGTAATATTGTGTGCTTCTGTTCTCCTTGCCTTGCCTTCTCTCATACGCCCACACTTAATTCACTGTCTTTCTGCAGTGTCTTTCCATTAAAGGTATCGTTTCCCAGAGCATAAATACACATGGCCTGGAAGCAGACCAGGATAGACGAAAGAAAGGCCAGGCAAGGAAGAACAGGACTGGCACTCTACAGTGTTCTTCACCAAAATCTGTCTTCTAGTGACAGACACAGCCATGTATTAGACTGTCTTTACAGTGAAAATCCGTCCAGGTGTCTGGTCCTATACAGGTGGGCCAATTCCTACTTAATACCTCCATTAAATGATATACCACGTTAACAGGTACATATGCAGCTACATTTCCTCAAAAATTGCAGTTTATACCATCATAATTTTTATGGCAGATCAAGAAGTACTGCCACAAAAGAACCACATCATAGCAACAGCAGTTTTAAGAGATCATGCTGCAAGACTTCCTTCTCATAAGGATCACAATTTTCTCTAAGCAGGCTGCTTTGGAAAAATAGTTTATTAGCATTCTAAATTTACATGAATGTTGGTAAGAACTTTAGATTAACAACATATGTCAGAATATTTAGCAATGTACCTCCAGGAAAATACGATTTAAGAGAAACAACTAATGGAGAGCACCATCTTTATACATTTTCTTTTTCTGAAGTATCTCAAAAGTACATGCCACTTTCATATGCCAGTCACCTGCAAAATCTCTCCAATTAGCACCTGTACTTTCTACAGCTATGCAGTCATAACCTCATTATATACTTGCCAGTGTGAAACCTGAATTTGGGCATTTTTTTTGAGGGGGCTTTCTCGCTATTCACAAATGTAGATACATTAGTAAGTTAATTTATTCCTACAGTGAGTACTAGATGAACTTAAGTTCATGCAATTTCCTATCAGTAAAATCAGAAAGAGCAATGTCAGTGCAGAAAGGTGAGCAGGCATGAGGTCAGTGATCAACTAAGTTTCCACCTAACTTAGGCTACTAATTGACCATTGAAAGTGTTATTGCAGCTTAAAAACTGAATAATTCTTCACTACAAAATGATGTGTTCATATTGTCTTGCAGACATTTTAGAACAGGCACAGTCATATACAAGCAACATAAAGAGAACAAAAAAACCTGCCTCGTTTTAGCCTTACACTTTTTAATTCCCCCCAGAAACATCACTTGATATAAGTAGGGAATTTTAGATGCAACTCCATAGCTTTCTTTTTCTTAGCTCACTTTCTCTCAAGGGAAGGGAGGAAAGGTTCCTGAGATGAATGTAAGGCTGACAGCATTTGCTTTGGTTGCACTCATATTCCACCTGAACACTGAACCATGAAAAAAAATGAAGCTCTTTGATGCAGACTTCCATTCATCTGCCTGTAACACAAAATGTCTGGAGCAAAACATCTTCTAAGCAGCTAGTTTCCTATACTGGTAGTTCACCTGAGACTTTGCTGAGCAGAGAATTAAAAGAGATCATCTCCATAAAAATCCGCTTTGAATGGTAGCTTTGATGGGCCCAATAAATTTTGTAATAGCAATTTTTATTAAAAAGTCACCTTCTTATTCCTGACATTTCACGCATAGTGATAAAAATACAAGGAAGCACTTTAGAATACATCACGTTATGATATTCACTCACCACACAGATGCAGAAACAACTTTTGCCGATATAAATAATCATATATTATTATGATCTAAATTAAAGTGTCTAACTGATGCACAAGATGCTGAGTGGACAGGGGCATGGTCCTGGAAAAGGCAATCAAATGCAGTGCAATTAATATGTTCAGCAATCCATCAGCTGTATGACAAGGTTTCCAAGAAAGTTATCGCTCTTCAGGTGTAAGTCCCCATGGAGTATAAATGGTGCAAAAAAAAAAAAAAAAAAAGTGGCCTACTGCTTTCTTGGTTGCGTGATCTCTTCCCACACTGCGTTCCCTTTGCCAGGCTGGTATTCCAGAACCTTCCAGTAGAAAGGCAGCCCTTTTTCATTTGCTTAATCTGGCCCTTATATTTTCAAACTGACTCTACACATCTTTAGGAGGACTCTTGTCACCTGGTCATGCAGTCACATCTGAATTAGACCCCATTAGCTCTGGATTGTACACTTGGAGTTTGTCTGGGTCTTGGTAAACTGCAGCTTTGCTTTCTGCCTTGTTTTCCCTTATACTTTTCCAACAGGCCTTAGTCCTGCACTAAACATTTTAGTCCAAGATGAAAATACAAGGATAGGAGCTCAGCCTTACTATCAAACTGGAGTTTTCAGCTATGTACAAAGATATGTACAGCTCAAATAGAATTTACGAACTGTATGTAGTTAGATACTAGAAGTTATCAAAATCAAAATTAATTCCGGCTGTGACTCTTGCTGCATACTTTCAGTTGAGTGCTTTTTTTCTGGAACTACCATAAAAAGAAGCAATGCAACAGGCATATTTTTATATGCTACCAACGTGCATAATTAACACCATTGTTACTGGTCATTCTACTCAGCACTTTAAGCTTCTGGGCTCAGCTCCTGTGCCACAAACTCTCTCCTGCACTCTTGGGATCCAGGTGTTCCTATTTCCACATGCCAACAAGTTCTTGTGGCTGTTATAGGTCATCAGAAGCACTTTTTCCATGCATGTAGCTGTGTTATTCTTTCCTAAATCAAACAGTCCAAAAGAGATCTGGTATAGTCAGCTATCCTTTACATGCCACAGAGAAACGTCTTGGAAATTAGGGCACTAGAAGAGTGCCCAAATTTTAAGGATCATTGCCCTTGAAGGAATACGATGCCCCTTAGACTGAAATCGTACTTATCTCAAGCCAAATTAAAATGAAAGCAAATACAACTATTTGTTTACAAACCACAACCATTTACAATTCAGTCACATCACCACAAAAAAATCTAGAAAGACACACTGAAGGAAAGAAAGAGAATCATGCTTAACTAAAAGGAAAGAAAACTTTTCGCCTTCTCTGCATCTGGCTGAGGAGTAATAGGTGCTTACCTACCTCCACAGTCAGGGACTTGGTCTACACCCATTCACAGGAAAGAACATCAGCTTAGGGAAGGATGCTAGCTTTTATACCTGCATGACTATATAGAGGAGTCCAAAAGGTGGGGAGACTCCTTCAGATTTAAACATCTTTCTTACATTTCCCTGCTAATATGAATGTTCAGGAAACATCATCTGTCAGGAGACTCTTTTGACCCTCTCTTCCTGGATTATCAGCTGTCTTCACAACTACTGTGCCTAAAGATACCATGAAAGAATAATTAAACCACAGAAGAATAAAACACACTTTCCCATTAGATAAAGCCATATAAAAATCTCAGTGTGAAACATTTCCATATATTTACCTGAATATTTCATATACATTTGAAAACTTTACTAAAAAATATACAGGTCACTAATATGTAGTTCAACATTTGATCTCAACTGGGATGAAATGTAAGACAATTTTTTGGCATAAGAAGGGGCTTAAGATGATTGACCTCAGTTCAGTTTTGAAGGGAAACTATGACAAAGCAAATATAATCACTGCAGCAAGACTCATACATATGACAAAATTCAGATGTGCCATCCACATATGCAATGACGGGCCAAATCTCTTACTTGTTACCATTTCTGGGAAGATACCAGCTCCAAATTACAACTACGCTAAATCTCAGAGTTAGGACAGTCTCCTCATGTCTCTTGCCGTCTTATCATAAACGTTATCCTAGAGCCCTGCATAGCTGCAGTCAGAACAGCAGCTTCATAGGAGGAAGCCATGCAACATTTCAAAGAATTAATTCAGGCCATGCAAAGAAAATTCTGAAACACCCTCATTTTACTGCTTTTAGAAAATGTAAGTTACAAAGCAATATATCCTTTGATGCAGTTGTCCCCAAATCCCTTGCCAGCCGTGAGAGTCTTAAGGATTTTGTCAGTGTTACTTGATAGAAGTGAAAAATTCTCTCACTTCTACTTCTCCACCAGATATCTCATTTGCTGAGAGAACAAGCTGGTTTTTTAAAAACAACCTCATTAACTTTTCTGCTTCAATTTGATCATTGGGGATTTTCCATGCTCCATCCCTATGCTTTACCTCATTGGGCTAGAAGTATTCAGTGTTGATGGCCAAGGTTCAGACAATCTTGCTGCTAGAAACAGCCACATCGAAGACTATACTGTTAAGCAGTATTTCACACAAACACACACAGAGGATCAAATCCATAACCTAGCAGACACATTTCCCAAGAACTGTTATACTGTTTGTATTGTACCATATCTACAACACATCTAATGGGGGGGGGGAGATCAAAATCAAAATAAGCATCATTGTTCTGCACTTATTTTTTGGTCAAGCTTTGTTTTAGGATTGTGAAAGTCTTTCTACATACCAAACAGATGCCCTTCTCTCTGTTTCAATTTAGCAAAGAATGTTTGTAATTATAAAACATATTATGATACAGTGAATTGCAAATCATTTGACTGTAAAATAAGTTTAGATTTGTGAGTATCAAGGTAGAAATACCCCACAAAAATGCTTGGGGAAATAAATCTTTTAAATAGAAAGCAATTCAAATCTGAAAAAAAATGTACTCTGCACTATGATTAAGAGAAGTTAGTCTTTTACATATATAAATTCTGTTTCTCAGATACACAAACAAGATTATGGGGGACCAACATCTAGATGCTTAGTACCAAGAATTCCATAATCATGTCTTTATTTCTAAGACTGATGCATACAGTGCTTTCATCTGTGGGTGCTACCTATTTTTCCTAATTAGCAGTTTGAAAGAGAATGCCAGAGTTTTGTAATGCAGAGGGAATGCTTTTTTCTCATCTCAGTCTGTTCCAAATGTCCTGTCGACTAGCAGAAATCTTTGAAGTTGTTCTGTGACTCTATCCCTTGAATCACAATCGCGTGTAAATGCTGTTACTCATTTTTACATTTGGCTCCTATTTTCCCTGCCTCCTGAAGCTGGCAGTTATTTGTCCATTATAAAATATTCTTTGTCCATCCTTCACAACAGTCACAGAAAAATTAAAACCTGAGAACTTCTTATTTAAAATATAATTAGGCTGCATGTAGTATAAAACCTCCTTATATCTACAAAGAAGTAACACCATCTTAAGCAAAGAATCTGATTAACTGAATGGCACCCTTCAGATTCATTAGCATAAGCACACTAGTCAGTGTAATAGGCCTTCTTCTGTGGGACACCAAGCAGTTGCAGTTCCCTGTCTCTCAAAATCAATGCATACACCTTGCTGTTTACCAATTTATAGAATCACAGAACAGCTCAGGTTAGAAGGGACCTCAAAAGATGACCTGGTCCAACCTTTATCTGAATAGTTACAACGTCTCTCTCAATAGCCAGCATCTTCTTTTAGACTTTCTTGCTGGCACAAGCAAGTATGGTTTAGACAAGGGAAAGATGACATTAATTAGAAGCAGCAAAGTTCTACTAAATACAGAGATTCCCCCTTCCGTTAGCCAACATTCATCAGGCTTCAATGGTGGCTGTTCATTTAGAGGAGAAGTCTCAACAGCCATTGCAAGACTGGAAGGATTAGTATCTCGTAGCTGTCTGACAGCCTGTCCGAAACAAAGTGAACTCCTCAGCTCTCCATCTCAGTGAAAAGGGGTTTTGATCACAAGAGCCGTACAGTTGACAATCTCAGAAAAAACACTAACAAGTAGCTTCATTAGAACAGGCTACAGAACTTTCTAATTCACATTTTCTCTTGGAGGCCCAGATGAGTAGAAGCAAAAATTCACCCTGCTGCACTGTGTGCCAGAAGAATTTCCAGCTCATACACTCTGTCTGGCAGGTATCACAAGCTCTAGTAAATACTTTTAGTGGCCCACCTAGTAACACTGTTTAGACAGATTTCCGGTGGCTTAGCATGTTATATTTTCTGAGAACTGGTGCTGAATTCTCATTTTCTAGTAACATTCAAATACCGCTTTTGCCCACCTCAAATATTTTCTAACTAAAACTTCTTCCTCAGGCAACTGTTATATTTTAGTCCTAACTAAAAATATGGTAAGACCCTTAGGAATTGAAATCGGCTTTACTGTTTAAGGCTTGGAACTTAAAACTCTACCATGCACAACAGTTAAACTCTACATAGTTTATAGCCCTGGCTAGAACTGTTTATACTATTTTGTGACTAAGACAAAATGAACTGGGCAGAAAAGCAAAAACTACTTCAGCCTTAAAGTGGGCAGAGTTATGCATTGGTGTCTTGTTTCTATGAAATTGTCATTTTGTCTTTTTACAAACCACGCAGTATTATAAATCAAGAAGCAACATAACATGCTGGCTCTGAGAAAGCTGTGCCCACCTTCCCTCACTAGACTAACTAGCTTCATTTTAAAAGTATTATTGGAATCAGGTTTGTATAGTTTGCATGTGAGGAAGAACAAACCAAAACAAATCAATACAGAAATGTATATGCTATGAGAAAATATCTGTGGATCACCTTTTCCAACAGTTCTAAAAGAAAAAAAACGGGATGGTACGAGCACAGCAAGAAAAAACAGATAGTGAAAAAACAGAGAAAACTGAAATTTCCATTGGTACACATAAGTAAAATTGTTGTTACTGTAGTGCCTGTAAGTTTTTAAAGTCCTGAGTTAAATTTCAGTGTCAGAGTGAAATCTTGAGCATTTTGTAATTAGGAGTATTATGTTAGAATAGCTTTTTTTTTTTTTCCACCCTGCAATGCCCGTTTCCACATGCCATGTTCTCTTCAAATGAAAGGGATCACATGTAGCACATAACTCTTCCTGGAAGAAGAGAAACTCCATTTGTTGAGAAACACTCAAACTTGTCACAAAGGTCTACCATGTACCCTTCAGTCTTCTAAACAAACATTCAGCCTTTGTTCTGCAACCCCTTATGGTATAGTTAAACAGCTCGTCTCTTGTCCAAACATCCATTGAAAGACTTCAAACAGCAAGAGGGTAAGTTGACTATGAGAGTGACAAGGTGCAGTAACAGAAGAACAAAATCTTCTCACTTATTCCTGACAACACAGGATTTCCTAGAGAATGTGGCATTCTGCTCCTTCAGGACTAGATAATAACTGATCTTCCAACTTGATCAATCATGTCTTGCAACAGTGAAAAAGCCCTTTTTTTTTTCTTTTTTTTTTTTGTACACCCCCCCCCCCCCCCCAATGTTCTTAGTGTATTGGGAAAGCATCTTTGGGCCTAACAGCAATCATAGAAAAGCAGTCTTATTCATCTTGGTGTTCTGATGCCATTGTTGGTCCTCTGGTTCTGCAATACCATTCTTGTCATGTGAGTCAAGCCCCAAAACATTGCTGCATATATGCTCCAAAAACTGGAACAAAATCTGCTAAATCCCATCTTCAAACCCTCCCTACATTTGCAGATGTATCTCTGCAAAGACAGACAAAGCTGCCAAGCTAAACCAGTTCCACTGTTTCACTCCAGCTGCAAGTACACCATCTTGCTCTTGCTCTACAGCAGGTTCCACAAGCTAACCAACTGCACCAAAACACAGAGAATCATGGGATGTTAGAGGGAATCGTAAGGGTTTGTTAAGCTGGACCATAGTTTTCTTCAGGTAGTAGTGACATCCCACAATGCACAGCGGTAAAAATTCCAGCATCTATAGTGGAGGATGAGAACACCATGCTAGAGCACATTTATCTGGAACATTTCATAGCTAATTTAAACAACTGCAGTGCTATCTGACAACCCTACTTAAAAAGCACCTGAGCAAACTTGGCAAAGCAGCATCAATGTGCTTTCTGTCACATGCTGCTGGACAAAACATAAGCAAACTAGTCTGATGGAACATTCCCATCTAGACAAATGCTTGCATCTACAGAGTGAAGGCATTCAGTGTTCTTAAATATCACACCAGCATAAGAAAAAAAGAGTAAGTCTCTGACTCTCAACAGTGCTGATCCTTTGTCAAATAAGCAAGACTCTCAGAAATTAAGTTCTAAACATTATTACTTTTTTTGCTTTTTCTACGTTGAAAGAAGGAAAAAAAAAAAGAAAAAAACTAGCAAGAATTCTTGAAGAAACTCAACCTCATGACGTGTCTGATACAACATTCTGCTTAAATGGAATACACTGAGATAATCTGTGTAATATTTATAGATTGGGTCAACAAAGACTGCAAGTAAAACACAGACCATTTGAGGATCACTTGTTTAGACTGAGACAAAACCTTTGCTTGGATCCTTTACCCAATCACTTTTATCTTAGAAAGTGTAAATACCACTCAAACATGGTCATGGATCACTGGAACACTACAACTCTTTGAATAGCTGATAGTTCATGTGACAAAGGAATGATGTGGTCTCTGAGCCAATCATTGTTAGATAAAGATTTATTGGTACTTTTTTCTGAGACAAAAGAAATTAGTTCTTAATTTGCAAAAGCTTGACACAAGCAAAATATAATTAGAAATTTAAAGCAATCATCTGAAATACTTTATCCAAACAAAAGATACTACAGCAATGGGCCATGTCAAAATCTTACAGACAAAAGTTTTGTGATGGTAGAGAAATCAGGGATATTTCTTCATCATCCCTCAGCAAAGGTAAATTGACATCATTTCCTCAATTTGTAAATGCAGTCATCCAGTATAATTTCAGATCCTTTTCCTATAAAATCATGTGGTCTGGGGGCACCTCATCTTCCTTGTTATTTCTGTGCCCCAGCTTTGTTATTTCTATGCTGCTCTATTTTTACAGGTCTCCAAAGCAAAAACATACTCTAAACTTGTATGATGCATCAAAAACCCCCCACTTTCTTCCCTTTTTTAGGAGAGCGGTCATTGTGGTAATTCATTTTTCATTTTAACATCAGTTGCAGGTGCGTTCCGCAAAATACTTCAACCATAACAAATTTGTGGTCCAGTTATGCCTTATTCATTTTGATCCTTCATCCACGTTGATAAGGATTTAATCACAGGAGTAATCCACCTGGTTTATTTGAATGATCTTGGTTAACTGGACCCTAACTTTGTAAAGATCTGTATCCATATCTCTTGAGTTTTCAGTAAGGTGCTATAACTTGACTTATTCTCTGAATTTCCTTTTGAATGGTGATTTCATTTCCAAAATATTATTACTTTTTCCTCATTTTTTTCTTGTGCCAGAGTAAAAGAAAGCCTTAAAACAGCAAAAAGATGTCAAGCAAAGGAAAACAAAAACTTGCTAACATCAGGTGATACACTGGACAGTTCAAAAATGTGTGAACAAAACAAAGGAGGAAAAGAAGCAACATACGGTACTTTGAAAAAATTAATAAGCTACAAGAAATGTAAATGAGAGAAAAACAAAAGTAAAATCATTTTACTGCAAAGCTTAGCAAAAATAGAAAGATACTGCACAGTTCGAGAAGGATTTGTGAATAGGTAAGGGTTGTGAGGGGTTACTTTTCGTTGTGCATGTTTTGCTGGCTGTTACCAATTTTGAGAAAATAAATCACTAAGAGAGTTTAAAAATTTCAAACAATGTATGGTCAAGTGCACTGTGCCCATTGGGAGGATGTGATGTACAAGTTTACTCATGATTTAAATATCGCAGGTAGTGATATTTTAGTAGGTAATTCACATGACATGTTAAATCAGATTGGTGTTCAAATGACCCTTCATTTTTGTAAACAGGATTGAATGAAAGCCAAACTACACAGAACAACAACTGGAATCAAGGTAGTTACTGGAGTGCCTAAGCCAAAGATGTTGATGTAATTTTGTTATGTAAATGTTAATATATGAAAAGCATTAGCTAATGATAACTATGGCAGAGTGGTATTTCTATTCATACTACAAGATTATTCACAATACTGCAAATAATAGCTGAAAAAGCTCATTTAGTACAAGCTATTCAAGAGCTGTAGTTTTGTGTCCTAAACCTCCAGCCATATGCCACTGTAAAGAGACAAAGTACTTTTCCTTAGAACATTATAGTAATGAACAGCTATTCATATGTCAGTATGGAATTATGTTTATCTTATACATGGGCACTGTACAGAAAAATAACTCATTTCCATGAGAATAAAACAGTACTAAACATATCGTATCTATATCAGCAGCCGTTGATCTGAATCTCCTTAATGGTCATGGTAATTTAAGCCCCAAAACACAGTCCTCCTTTAACTACAGTAATTCTGTGAAGCAAATGGAGAATCTTAGTCACGAAAAATGATGAAGTGATGATTATCTTTTTCACTCAAGAGAATAAGTTTAATAACTTCCCAGTCCTTGCCTTTTGTGAATAAAAATAACAATCATCACTAGCTATAAGTAAAATATCCTAATTTCCTACCATGCCTATAAGCAAAGGGATAAAATAATGAGAAAGCAAAGCAGACACTTCTGTGGTAGGAAGATATAAGACAATTCGCAATCCCATACAGTAGCACTGCTGATAAATGACTATCAAACTGTAGTCCTTTGAGTAATTTTCTTTAGGATGACAAAGTACTGCTGCTGAATTCACAAAAAGGTATTTTGTCCACTGAATGCAGTTATACCATTTAAAATGACAGAATAAGCTGAGCATAAAGGTCTGTGAATACTATTTGCAGTAGAACTTTGTAGAGATTTGAATTTCTAGTTTCAGCAAATGAAGTGATTGCAAATAATAGCAGCTTTTCTAGTGTATAGCATGTGCTTGGGTCTTTGAATTATTTGCTTTGCCTTTGTGAATGCTGGGGCACAGTAAGTGGTATAACCAAGAAAGTCAAATAATTGTTCAGAAAGGGAGGGGGGAGGCAGTCAAAAATTAGTAGCTAGAAATCACTCTTATACCATGCAGGAATAGACAGTGGGATGTACAGTTAAGTTAAAAGGTGTTGAGAAAAGCAGATAAGGTAAGAAATGCACTGCAACATTCAGGAAAGAACTGTGGGGTGGCTACACTGCAAACAGAAGTACGTAAGCAGGCATCTCCTTTGTCAGCTGAAGGCTGAGCTTACACAATGATACAGCCCTTTCCCTGTTCACACTCCATATTCATTTCCTACCTAATATTGCTGAGAACAAGAGGTATACAAGATGCTGGAGATTTCTAATAATACAGAGCCCTCAGCTGCTTGTTTAATTTCACTTGAGTTTTGTGGCAGTCACTGTATGCACTTAGCCTAAATCAAATGCTCCTGCTGTGCACAGTGCCAGTACTTAAAACATCAAAGCCTTACAATAGACGATGCGAGTTAGTAAACTTCTAAAATATTAAAATTGAAATGGGACACATTTTTAGCGACCTCATGATCTCAAAAGTAAGATTGCTGAGTACCATCTGCATCCACAACCCCACCACATTCCTGCATAGAGATGATTCAGGTTTTCCATTACATTATGTTATGTCAGTATTACTATGGCTAAAACCTAATGGTAAAACGTAGACACTATGTTCCAGGGATTATTGTTATCCATCCCATTATAAATGAAGGAGTTCTTACACACACTGACAAATGTACTTCAGGATATATTTGCAGGATGTACCACAATAGCCACGAGACTGGGTGCTTCCATTACTGAAGGTGAGTAAGCTCAGCCAATACACTGTTCCTGCTTAGCTTGAATTATTTTATGTTTTGTCATCAGTTTTGCTTTGCTGTACCATGCTACAGGATAGGCTAATTTAATTATTTAATTAATTATGAGTTGGACTTGATGATCCTGGTGGGTCCCTTTCAACTCAGGATATTCTATGTTTCTATCTCCAAACATGCCAGGACAGCGAAGTGTCAACAGACAGGCAGCAGCTCCTAGAATCGTGACACGCAGGTACGCAAAGAAGTGAGAGCTCACCTCTGGCAGCATTCTCTCAAAAGAACGGGGGGAAAAAAAGGCTTTTTTAATATAGAGACATGAATATTAAAGTAAACAAGTTAACTGTGTTGCATGACTAGAACGTAAGAGTTTTTAATTTTATTGTATTTTTTTTTAAGTCCGTGAAATATACCTGAGTTTTCTATTGGAAGATTTAAATAATCTTTGATTAAAGTGTGAAAATCAATTGTAGGCATGAAGAAACACCCTTCACAGAAAGGGGAAACTAGACATTTGGTCAGTAGTTTGATTTAATAAAACAGCAGTAAAATAGTGGAACCAAAAGGAACTGACATAACTAATCTTTTAATCCTGTCTTCTTCTTCTTCTATCCTTTTGTGTATAGAAGAAAGGAGGTCAACAATAAGCCATAAAAATGCATATGTTGCCCAGCAGGGTTTCCATTTTGGCCAGTCTTACATGCTATGGAACTGAGATTTTTCTCATCTCAATCTGAAAGTGGTTGAGCTGTTCTATTTATTTCATACAAGCTGTAGTTCTCTCTAGCATACTTAACCATTGGTATATGAACAAAAGGCAAAGAAATTGAGAGTCCAAAATAAAGAAACAGGTGGAAACAAAGAATCCAGAAGCATCTCAAACACCAACCCACAAATGCAAAACCCTGTGTATTGGCACCTGTACAACAGATTGGCAAAGTTACCTGGATAAACCTGAACTATTTTTAATACCAGAGAAAAATATTTATTTATAGATTTGCTAACAGTGAAAGTTTAGGTCAGTTAATCCTCGAATATTCTGCAGGATACTTTATAAATACCCATCTATAAATACTTTATAGAAATAGCCTTGCTTACTTGGTTAAAAACTATACAAGACAGTCTTCATAAAATTCAGGAGCCTGTTTCGCTTGCTGATTTTATCTCTAAATTATTAGTATTATTATCTCCATTACAGCATCACTGTACTAACTGAGGCTTATTTTTCATTAGCTACCAAGTTTATTCTTTTTTTTTTTTTTCTAAACAGATTGCTCCATGGAATAATTTGGCTCAGCTGATCATCTTTCATGTGACACACATTCGCTGTTACTTGAATCCTAAAAACATTAGTTCCTTGAGCCAGTACAAACACAAAGGAAGGCAGCTGTAGCATCGACCTTATCTTCAGTTCTGCAAACAGTTAGGCAGATGGTTCACAGAACTAATATAGTCCAGAAGCAGTTCCCACCACCTTCTAAAAAAATGCTAATTCAATTTATCAGTGGCAGTTTTTTATTTTTCATATAGTTGTAGAAGAGGCAAGCATCCTCTTTCATACAGAAACCAAATTACCCACTTTTCGCCCTTTTAAATTCTTATGTTTCTCGCATCAAAATTTGCAGACTGAACTGTGCTACCCTGTTAGGAATGCTGCTCTAAACATGCAGATCCAGTTCCCAAGAAAGTTCTTTCCCTCAAAATCCTCATTTTTCCCCTCTCCTTACTCTACCATAATTACCACAGAAGTAGCAGCAGGTTTTTGTGACAATTTGACAATTTGATATCTATGAAATTACTCATGAAACAATTAGCAGCTTTCCCCAGTAAAACAGGAATTTGTTTCTAATACAGAAATATATTTGCTGTTATAAACTCTGGGTTTTGTTGTTGTTGTCAACAACAAAGCAGAAATAGTTTCAGTAGAATTAAATGTGATTTCAGTTTGCTAAAAGAGGAGTTAGTTCTGGTCTGAAATAATGGTATAGATGCATAAAAATGACACCTTTCTCAAAAAATAAAAAATAAAAAAAGCTGTCCTGCCACAGAGATTGCAAGGAACTCTAACTACTTAATTTAATTCCAGGAACTCATTTTTGCCGCATTTTAGCCCTCAGAACCATATAGCTAACACAATGCAAACAGGCCTATTTCTTTTTGTGCATCAAGCAAACAGAATTGCTACTGATTTTTCTCCTTGTAATAGTACCAAATACAATGAGTTTGCACAACTGCTTCTGTAAGCACAAGATGAAGACAACGAGTTTGTATAGGTGCACATGAAAGTAAATGATGAGATATTATTAAACCTCTGCAGATGTCAGGAAGATTCCCAGTATCAACAGAAAGGCATTTTATAACAGGCTTCTTCATACCATCAGGTGAGGTAAAATGGGATACATCAGCTTATATTAGTGGAAGATTTTGTTCACAGGAGGACATCAATATTTAGTTCACAAGATAAATCTTTTTATATAGGTATTCCCAGATACTTCTAGCTATGTTATAGATATGAGCAATTGCCAGTATTTTATAAAGACACCTTATCAGAATTTACCATTGCATTACATCAGCACTTCTGTTTTATTATTACACTGTAGAAATATAATTAAGAAGTAATAAAGGTTATTAATTATTACATATAAACTTCCTAATTTGCTTTCCACAAATATCTCTCAGTATCTTTTCCAAATCCACACAGAACATCACCACAAGCATGACAGTGACAAAAAATAAACTAAAAATAAAAAAGATTGGTTCAGATCCTCAGTTAATATAAGACAGCATAGCTCCATTCATTTAAAACAGACTACAATCAAGTTAAAATAATTTATATCAGCTATAGATCTGCCTCAGAAAGATACACAGCTCATGAGATGTTTTATTGCTCTGCCAACATCTGTTTCATTTCCATTTCAACTCCCCTTAGTAAATTGTCCTTGTGTTCATAAATTTATTCTCCACTCAAGATCTGTGAAAGTCACCAATGATTTGGGTCATTCCATCATCAGACACCCTGAAAGACACTCATTCAGTGGGAGTTAGGTATGTAATGCCTATTGGCACTTATAAGAATCCCATACTGATGCTACAGAGCACTTTTGAGCAGCTCGAGAAGATTTAGCACTGTCTGATTTAACTGTTGTTTGCAGTAACATCTTAAGTAAAGGCTTATATTTGTACCGCAGTTCAAAGAAAGCACATATATTCTGAACTCCCAGAGATTATCCAGAAACCATGCACTAGACAATTTGAGTTTTAAAACCACGCATACCTATTAGTATTCAAGCCAATCTCATTTTGATCTTGTCATTGTTACTTGGCATGAGGTAGCAGCTTACATCTACCCATAAGTAGAACCGAAGTTCAATAGCAGAAGTCCGTGGATAGGCCTTTAATTATACGTACAGAGTTCTTACTTCCTCTTTAAGTATCTTCAAATATATAAACAATCAGCAAAAAGAAAAAGAATTCTTTGATACAGCAGCACAGAGGAAATGTATTCAGAAGAAGGAAGAGGAAGGCAAGTCACTATGAGAACAGAAGAAACAATTTCAAAAGGATCGTAAAAAAATGCTTGGGTTTATGCTTTGAATATGTTACGATTTTATGAGACTTAGAAGACTATGGTAACATAAGACTAAAATAATTCGTAATTAAAAAGTTTGCCCCAAATAAAACTTTTTAAAAATTGTTAAAAAGTAAAAATACATTGTTTCAAAATCTACATATACCTTGAAAAATACAGCAACTAAACTGAAATGCTTCATGATTATAATGTTTAAGACAGTTGCTTACTTAGAAAAATTCATAAGGAAGAGAAAAAAGCTTATTTAAACTTATTACCTAGTTCTACCTCCCTTCAACAGGAATTATGTTTGCGTACTTATGTATATTTCTGTGTGTTTGTGTGTATTACTCTTGCACCGTGCTGCTTCTTCCCCCTACCTGGCCCAGGCCTAACAGATGTATTATTTAGAGCACACAGAAAATATCCTCCCTTCCTCCTGCTGTCTGGGTTCAGGCTTTCAGACACAGACACTGCCTGGCCCTCAGCAGTCCAGAACTGCAATTACAAAGGAAGTGCAGATCCAGAGAATATTAAATGGAAGCCTCTGCCTGCCTTTGCAAAATGAACAGGTTTCACAAATGTACCTACGCTTGCCAGATCTTAGTGACTGTCCACAGCGATAATAAATAGCACGACGCTGACACAAAACACCAACGCTATTCCCCCTACCGAATTTTGCATCCTGGACCAGCATCATGGAGTTGCTCAATTTTTCAATGTCAGGATCATGAGGTTTTTTATTATGCACAAGATCTTCCTCTCTACCCTTATTCTCAAAGTAGCACGCCAATTTTGGCTGAAATTTAAGGGGGGAAAAGTCCGCTAAAAATAGATGTCTTGAAAGGAAGTTTTCAAACCAAGCTATTGAATTTTGGGAAAGTTGTCAACAAGAGTTAAGAAGTATTTTCTAATGAGAAATTTCAAGCAAGCTTCACTACAAGTAGTGCTATTAGCACTGCCTAAAGGACACACGCATCTGCAAAATACTATTGCAAATGCCACATCTTGCTTCCTGTAGTGTTAAAATGCAAACTGGGCTGAAGAACGTAGAGGTGGAGCTCCATGCCAAATTTCATCCAAACTGAAAACGTAGTTCAGATATGACCTTGATAAGTCCTAAATCTTTCTTTTCCTAATTTCATTCATACTTGCCAAATGAACACTACACTTCCCATCTTTATCATACATTGGAAATTTTCCTGTATGAATTTAAGAAAAACAGTCGCAGTCAGAGAGGTCAGTAGCCAGCTGGCAAGCAGAACAAGCAGAGAACCACAGGTTCACCACAGGCATGCCCTAGGCATGCAGCTGGGGACCACCAAAAATAACTCCACTTCTCATAATTTTCTTCTACCTTCTCCTATCTGAGGGCACTTAAAGATTGCAGCTTAGATTCTGTAGTATAAAATTATACAGAAATTAAGACAAATATAACAACCTTTTTGCTACATGCTCACACACAGCCTCAGCACAGTTTGTTTCACAGAATATTCTCCTGAAAAAATACAAATAAAAATACACCTTCAAAATTCACCCAAGATGGACTTAATAGCCCTGAATCTTATTCAGGAGGACAATACCACTCACACCTAGAATAAGGCAAAATATTTGTTCCTGGTGGTTAGCTGCCTGTGATAGAAAATTCCACGTCTCTCAATTAAATAATGACTGCTTTTGAGTGTTCCTATTTAAAGCTGACAAACTTTGCAAAACCACACGTGTTTCACAGGCTACCAGGACTGGAATTTTAGTTTCCACATTGCTACTCCAATCCATATTTTATGGTGCATATCTTATTTTTTCCTGTGTAGTGTCATTAATCTGCTCCCTGGCTGTGCAGAATAATATCCCACAAGAGCAGGCTGCTTTTTGAATATTTTATTATCTCTCATTGTATTTCCAAACTAATATATATTTACAAATTCAACCTCCTACAGGCAGAACTATATTGTTTTCGCTCTACATTTGAGAACCAAGGCATAGATATCGAATATAAATAGAAAAATCTATCTACAGTCATTTGTGTTGAAAGAGAGAACCAATCACATATCAAGCTGTGCAAGAAAAGGGGGGAGGGGGGAGATTTGCATACTTCAAGAGAAGACAGAGGGGGAGGGAGGAACACAAAGGGGTTATGTTCCTGTTGGAAGACATCTTTCAGTTCTGTTGAAGGACAACACTCTTTTCAGCATGCCTCTCATATCTGAACAGATCATATGCAAGGGGAAGTACGCTGAAAGGGCTTGGCTGTGTATTTATACTTTACAGTCCTGACTCTCATTTCATCAAAGACTTTCCTCTGGTTGCCTTCGTTAACACAGAGATCCTTTCTTCCCTTACTTTTACCTGTAGCATTTTGGCAGCAAGAAGAGCGAGAATACCCTCCACTGCTCCTCTCTTCACCTCAGTACTAGTAGCCAACGTTGGCCCTAACACACTGAACTCCCTATGGTTCCTGCACTGCAGGAGACTCCTGTAAGCCCACAGAACAAAGAAGGTTCTCTTCTAATTTCTGAACAAGGCAAAGCGGAGCTTGAAGTTGACCCCATATAGGAGAATACACTGGAATGTCCACTTGTTTCTCCACTGGTCATTGTAGGAAAAGTGAAAATCCTCTTACAAAGGAAAAAGGAAACATTCGTCTATGCAAGGCATGAGGTTTTGGAAGCACTTTCACCATCCTGTCACAGATGCCCTGTGTGGCTTTGGCACCGAGGTCTCACTGTGTCTTCACTCCCTCTGCAAAAGACAACTCACCGTATCTCATATAGCTATAGGGATGATAAACATAAAAGCAAGGGACTGGGAACTCTCTAGGAAGAGAAGGGATGGCAGATTCACTGCAGTCAAGGTCCATGCACATGTATTAGTCAAATTATGTAGAAGCTGAAAAAGGTGGAGAGAGAGTACAAGCAGCTTTTGCTCATTGAAAAAAACAATTTCATTGTGTTGAAGGCCCAAAATTTAGTTTTTCTAGGCATGAATTTTAGCCTTAATGTTAAAAACACCTTAAGTATGAAATAGGAAAATACTATAAATATGCATAGCACTTTAAAATCCTTTTCCTTTTTAAAGAGCTTTGTTGCCATTCTTAGGTTGAAGCACAACCGTCCAACTGCATAAGAGCATCCCAAGACTGTTATCTAAACAATGGAACTAAAGCATGCCAAAAATAGGTCATCTGATATTTAGAAAGACATGTATGTGTCTCTCTCTGTATGTGGGACATATTGTAGATATCAGATTTTCTGCTTTTTTGATCCATACAAGATTTGAACCTGGTTTTAATGAGCTATTGTTTTCTATTATATTGTAAGTATCGACCCTTTGAATGCTGCTTTAAATATCACTCATTTTTCAATACGAAATGTGGGGACATATGATTAAACATACATGGTCAAAATTAGTAAGCCCAAAACTTGATGCATCTTACAGCATTTCACAGCAAGTATGTGTATTTTATTCTCTGCTTCAAAAATATAACTATTTTGGATGTTATCTTTTTCCCTGTTCAAACTAAATAATGTGACGGCTACTCAGCACCCATGTTTTGTAATTGCATGCAATTGCTATGGGCGAGTAATTTTTCAGAGTAGTAGGGGAAGGGTTGTACACTGTTGTACAGACAGCTAACATTCAGTGAAGATTTTCCTTTCTTATGGAAAAATATTTTACAATATCCTTTAATGTAAATACTAGGTTTTATTATTTCAGTTCCCTGTCAGATAGCTGTTGCCCAAGTTTGAAATGAAATAAAATAAAACAAATAAAATTTTTCTTTAATTTTTCTTTTTTTTTTACTCTAGTCCTATTTTTCTACCTGTCCGCAACATTATTCAAAATGAACGAGTATGATGATTGTTCCCTTTGCTTAGCATTTATTTTTTTTTAAAGTATTCTATGCAAGGGCAGATTATTCAACTGTGTTTCACTTGTACTTTGTGGTCGATGATCCTGATCCAGAAGACTTTGAGACCTCTGGAAGTTTCTTTGTTGACTTAAATAGATTTATTTTTTTTTTAATAGCATCGTTACCTCAGGAATACTATTATAAGAAACACAGGTTGCTGTAACTAGCTCACTGTTCTAAAAAGAATTGTCTGAGTATCTGTGAGCCGATAGCACACCTTTTGTAGCTCCATTGGATTGGAGGCTAATACAGTTTATAATTCCTAATTAGCTAGTAATTTTTTCCCCACAAGTCCAATCACTTTTAATACTGAGCATTTTATTCATAGGAAAATATTTCCTCAAATAATCTGCCTCCCATTTCACTCTCCATAGCTTACACAAAAATAGTATTTTGTAACAGTTAAGGAGCTAGGAAGTGGAAATCATGGAAAGAGTACAGATGTTAGTTTTTGGTAGGCTGGAGAGTTCTTCAAAATTATTTACAAATCTGGGCCAACACTTTCCACTTACCAATACTTAAAAAAACCAACTCAGAATCAACTCAACACCATCTTAAAAAGACATTTAAAAATACAATTTTAGAAGTGCATTCCTATTTCAAAGTCATTGCCAAATCCTTATCTTTCTTCAAAAATGTATGATGGAGAAAGAAATCAACCCCCTGAACCAAAATTGACAAGTACCTCCAGTTAACTTCCTTCCCATAAGGGCAAACCCGTGAACCGAACTGTCTGAAATAATCTGTTCATTTTGAACTCAAGTTATTTATTAGTTTGGGGGAAAAAAAGTCTTTATTTAGAGGTATTGTTGCTCAGGCTATACTTTTCCAATAATGTTTTATCTGTGTAGTTTCTAGCACTGAGTTAGTAACTGTGCCTAGTTGACAACAATACTCTTCTCATTACTGTTTTATTACTGTTTTTAAACAAGCTATCTACCCTGACTTCTTCCCCTAACTCCATTTGCTGGACTGTATCTTTAGAGGGATGACTTTTTTGCAAAAGGGATATAAATTACTATAGAACTGGCATAATCCTACATTGGCCAGATTTACATACAACTAAAATTTACATGTTGAAATAGTGACAGATATTTGTCTAACACACTTTCCTTGGAAACTACTTATAAGGTGTCTTCAAATAATCTGCACCATAGTTTATACTACTTTGTTCAGGTCAAATCAAAATAACAGTAGGAAATATTTAGTAAATTCTGCAGAACATAATAATTAAAGCCTTTACTGACTTTATTTATAATGGGCACCAGTAGTATACTGAGGAGAAGTCAAGTAATCTGTCCTTGCATAGAATTTTTTTAAAAAGTCTTTAAAAAATAGCTAAGCAAAAGGAGAAAGAAGTATACTTGTTCATCTTGAATAACATTAGACAGGTAGAAAAATATAATTATGTGGTGAATAAGACTAAATAAAAAACAAAACAAAACAAACTTTAAAGAAAAATAAATAGTGTTTCCCAAGTTTGAAATGAAAGAAAATTAAAATAAATAATAGCATGCAATATTTAAAGAAAACTAGTGCTAGTGTGTTACAATATGGCAGGTATAATTTACTAAACTATCAGAACTTTAGCAAGCAAATACGCTAATTAAATGTACACTTTAAGAATTTTCTCCCTCTCCAGTATACTGGAAATAGGCCATCTAAAAAAGAAAATACCCACACATGCAGAATGGGCCATTGCACAAGACAGAACTGGACACTAGATGTTTCTGTTCCATCAGGAAACATTCAAAGCTACACACATCGAAGTCATACATTTTCTAAAAATTTCAATAATACAGGCCCAATATCCTTAACAAAAAATAAGATTATTGTATTATGATCTATTAGGCATTCAAATTCACATCAATTAATGAAAATCCCGTGCCACTGAAGCAGCAACACTCCTCAAGTAAGCTCTAAATTCTGTAATTGTCAAGGATCACAAAACTCACATACAGATGCTCCACAAACTTATTTTAATCTTTTACAAGACAGAGAGGAGCTATTAAAAAGAATCCGTTTGTGTTAGCCATTCATTTGCAAAAGGGGTTATGCATATGACACGGTATGCTACAATTACTTAACTGAATGGCAATTCTGCCAACGTGGCATTTCCCCATTTTCCGACATCGTACATAATCTGTTGGTTTGCTAACAGTAGCATTGCCAGTAGCACTAAGATGTCTAAAATGGCAGTGTCATCCAAGAGCAAGTTCCTCTTCTTATAAAAAGATGTGGGTACCTACAAACCGGGGACACACAACTGCAAAATAGCTGAGAAGGAAGACGCTTGTCATGTCCTTGTCCTGTCACAAGGACATGCTCAAGCCTGTTTCAGTTCAGATTTAGTTTGGCAGTCAGCACTGCCGCAGGAAGTGCAGCCATACCTGTGAATGCAAAATGCATGCAGTATTGTGCCAAACCTCAGGAGACACGTATTGAATTCCATTCATTCAGGACAGCTGAGATAATGTTGAATTACTACACTACATAAAAATGAACTAGCATTCGCTTTTAAATGGCTCATAGGACTGAAGTATGAAAAGGAGACAACTAACCTCTCATTTTGCTTTCTTGGACAAGAAATCTGAACAGAAATAATTAAAATAATGCCAAATGTGTCTTTGAGAGTTTCATGACTGTAGATATTTTCCTTAAATCTTAGTTTTTGGAACCATCATATGATGGACCAAACTTCTGCTTTCTTTTCTACCAAATTTCTAGCCTCTGTGTTTGGAGAGTGCGGTTTAAGAGTATGAAACTTTTCAGGTGGAAAACAAGGTCGCCCCCTTAAATTCACTTTTTCTCTTTAAATCTACTTCTTTTGTGATATATCCAGAAAACATCATTCTATGGAGATTAAGAAGTCATTAACCTTTTTTTTTTTTTAAATTTATGGAAGCAATACATTAATGCAAGTGATGTGCCAAAGACCACCCAAGAGCACTGTAGGAGAGCTAGGAACTAATTCACTGAACCATATGATTGTTGATTCGATCATAATTAAGACAGATATTGCATGCTTCTTACGTGGATTAGCAAAGGTCAAGGAAAAATGTCATTAGCAACTGAAAATAATGTTGTGACATTTGCTTTCCTCACCAGGAAAACACATACACAAAAGTCATGTGGGGGCATCTTTCCAGATACAGGTTCAAACATGAGAAGACCACATTATTCTCAGTAACCAAAGACCAGGGAGGCTCTGGACACTTTGTGGAAAGTAGAAGCATGCAGATTGATAAGGATGTAGGACACGTAAGCACTGACACTTTTTGTTTCTTATAAGCATTTTTTTCACCTCTACAGGGTGAAGCATAGGAAAGGTCATAAATCAGGTCCAAAAAGCAAAAGGCAGTTGCTACAGCTATGAAAGCAAAGGATATTTTTTGGATCAAAGTACTTGGGTTAGCATTCAAATGAAGCTATTTTGCTAGATTAAATAACAGATGCTTTTACTCTTTTTCTTTTCAGATAAAGGAACTACTACAATTTGACGTCAAGTCCATCCAAAGGTATATGACTGAAAAAGCAGAATAACTAACTTACTTTGTTCATTTAACATAAAAATACCAGTTTTGAATGGAAGTATGAGATCTACTAGTCCATGGAACTTAAAGAACCTGGGAACTAGAAGTAATCAGGTCAATTCACAGCCTACAGATAGTATTTTCTTTTTTTATTAAACTGGTCTTGAATGCAAAAGATCTTGACAAGCTTACTTCTTCTAACACATGCCCAGCACACATACTAATGCTGTTATTTAATGAATAAAACCCCCTTTAATTCTGCTTTCTACCAAAATAGTATTTGACAGAATGAATATATATACACACTTTTATTTAATTTAAAAAAGTTTAATTCCCTGTATACTAATGTAATTAAATACAAAGACTACATATATATTTATCTAGATAAACATTTAATAATATATGCAACAACACAGTAACTTAATCATCCATTCTTTATTTTACGAAACAGATAAAAAACATAAATATAAAACATTATAATCGATTATTTCAATCTAATTTTTCTGTTTGCAGAATTAATATTGCAGTTCTTACATTTTTATTTAAAGTAATCCACCCACTTTTATGAGCAATGAAAAATGGGCACTTTGTAGGCAATATAAATCCTCAATTTAATTCTCTGTGCACTAAAACTTATGAGAAGGGTTTAATAAAAAGTAATATGCATAACACCAGCTCAGTGACGTTGAATAAGAATTAAACAAGAAATGCTTATCCAAAATGCAAGAATAAAATTCTACACATTGGTGCATTGTCCACACAGGCTATTCTTGCTCACGTACTGAGTACATACAGTCTTTTAAATGGTCTGTCCATCCAGTGCAAAATGAGTATGATTAATGGCTAATTGCTCTTTCTTGTTTGCTATCCTTCGCATGCTATGATATCAGAGTTCCACAAGGGCAACTGTAGTGGGCTGGCCAAAAAGCCTGGAGGGGAAAATTAAATCCCCTTCTTAAGCAGCAGACTAGCAGTCTCCTCCAACAAAGGCTTTCCTTCCCTTGGTGGTAATGTGATTCATTTTCCTATAAAGAAGAAGGCTGGTATTTCAATGCGTAAAGACAGCCATTACTGTGACATTTAACAAGCCTGAAACCTCTGGCTTTCTTGCTAACCTAGATCTGCCTTAAGGCTATCAGAGACAAAAGAGGCCTTCTCCTCCAGCAAGCATCAAAGACCTAATAAAAAGCCAAGAACGAGTAGGCAGTCAGCTTCTGTGTCAGAAATGCAAAATAAAAATATAATATATGCAAATTTGAGGCATGCAAAAAATCATGGAACATTGCTTGCGTGTACAGTTGTACTCGTAAAACCTGTAATGCACTTTTTGAATTATTCAGCAAGAAGAGGCTGAAAAGCAGCAAAGAAGCTTATTATGTTTGCTTTGCTTCATAGACTATTAGGTGGACAAAAAGAAAAAGGAATTTAGTTACGCTTGCTTATCTCCTAACCTTATAAACTTGGGATTAACAGATCAAAGGAGGATTTGGTTCAGTTGATAGAAAATGGAGCTCTTTTATAGCTGTTTGGTCTCCCTGTCCCTTATGATCAAATGAGCTTAAGCAATTGATAAAATAAATGGGGTTTTGAATTCATGTGTTTTAGTATATACATTTAATATTTGCTGTATTGCATTGTACATTCGTATGCAAAATTAAATAACAAGTAAAAGAAGATTAAACATTGCACATCAGGGTTTTTTGTATTCTGCACGTGTCCTAATAGTGGAATCCAAAGTGCAAACACAAGGTACTGTACTGACATAATTTAATTCGCTTCATGATTTTATGAGGTATGTGGGACATCCTATATGCTACATGAATAAAATATTTCTGATGCTTCATTCTCTGCTCTTGCTATCAGCCTGAAAATAAACCCACATCTTATCTCCACCTTGTGGCGCTGTACAACGCTGGGATGCAGAGATGGAAACACTTCGTGTCTCAGTGGTTCAGGTGCACTCCACTCCATACAGCGCGGACATAAGGCAGCTGCCTATAGGTCACTATAGATGACAGGGCATGATGCTGCCTGTTTTCTTTCCAGCACTTCAAATTACAATTGTAATACACCAAAAAGTGACCTTATGATAGCAAAGATGACGCTCTTTTATTCATTCACCAACAGCTCTGTCATTTTGCACTGGACTGGAGATGGCTGTATTTCTGTGTCAAGATCTGGATGACTCGGAAACCGTTCCACTTTTTACAGAACCATACATATTCATCGTGAATCAAAATTAAATTACACATGCCTTTGAAAGCTGAGGTGAACCCATTTAGCTATGAACTACCAGAAGATATGTATCGTTTCATTAAAGAAAATATCATCCCATCCACATGTAAAATTGTTTTTCCATGTCAATTAGGCCACACAGTTTCCAGTTACAAAGTATCACCTATAAAGATGAATTCAGTAACTTGCCTTACTTCTTTTTCTGTAACAGTTACTCACGTTGGAAATGCATGTTTTGACTGCAGCTTTAGCACAAAGTTATAGCTTTGTTACTACAAACTGTTGCCTATAGGATATTTGAATGTGAATTGCATAAACTATCCCCCTGGCGTGTTTAGTTAATGTAATAACTCATGGGACTTTGCAATCACAAATTGAGGATCGTTAATAATAGTAAACCAGCCAGAAAATATGGAATACCAATGTCTTACTTATCCCCCAAGACTTCAGCATCAGCTGTCATTTTTGGGTGTTTCTACTGTATAGAAATTGTAACCAAGCCAGAACCATTTAAAAACTAGCACAGGAAGAACCTCTGGCACAAAGTTTCTTAAAGAGAGATTTACCAAAGTCACTTAATAACGTATAAGGGAAAGGAGGCAGATGAAGCTCTTTTTATGGTGGGAAATGAGTAAAGCATCAAAAACAGATAAAGCAGAAATTCTGTGACTGACCCTTCTTTGGTTAGCTCTTCATAACTAATGGAGAGGCTGCCATCATAGCTGAGGTAGTGGCTGACTTAGATTGAGGTTTATCCCAAGTAACATCTAAATCAGCGACTGAGGAGAGAATGGCCACCGTGTTCTAACTGGGCCAGAGACTGACAAGTGAAATCAGAATGGTGTAACATGATTGAGTTGACAGATACAACTGGTAAGATCTCAGACACTGAGATTGGAATGAAAACCTTTCTAGGTCCTTTCTATACATGCAAATTAGGCACCCCCCCTTTTTTTTTCCTGTAGCTTAATTCAATAGTCACAAAATCAAGGGAAAAATTAAAAACTTGTGCAATACAAATCCACCAGAGCTAGCAGATCCAAAATCTGTGGATCTGATAACATCTGTATCAGATTTACTTTACCTGTGGTGGATTTTGATCAGCGCATATTAGACCTAATGTTTAGGCAAGATAATTATGCACTGCATTTTTGCTGGCACCCTTTGCTCAGGATGTCAGGAGAAAAGGAGGGGAAGATGATAAGGAGAAGAAAAAGAAAAGGAGAAGGAGGAGGGGAAAAACAAAAGGAAAAAGCTTAGCAGTGCATAGAAAAAGGCAGTATCTACTATGTAAGTCTGAGTACGAGAAATCCAAGAATGTTTTTCCTAGCTACGCAAGTATCTTAAATAAGAGGATAAAAGGTTACATCCTAAACCATACACTTTTTCAGAAATTGTATATTCCTTATCCATTTAGGTCTAACATTACAAAGAACAAATAAACAATACGAGTTGGCTTCAGATTGTGTAATTTCATTCAAATGACGGAATATCATTTGTTTTTGTTGGAAATATAATAAATGACAGCCAAGCAATACAATATTCTCTGGCTACAGCATAGATCTATGTACAATTTCACTAAACAAATTAAATAGACATTGAGGGGATAAAACACTATGCTAGTATATTGTATTACAAAGGTAAATGTTAACACTTGCAAATTTGTTTGGCTCAAGAAGCCATACCAAATGTATTGCAAAAATATCTTCAGGATAACTGGTCTCAAAAATTACTCTATAAAACCTTGGTATTTGTGATCTAGGACAGAAAATAGAAATAATTTCATTTTAGCAACACTATTTGGTAACACCTAAAAATATTGCAGACCAATAGAGAACTAGATTGCACTTTCTGAATGGTTTAAAAGAAATACAGAAGGTAAAGGTATAGTTAGTTTCTGTAGCACCTCATGATGTCCCTAAACTCTAGAAGGTTTTATTTACCACCACAGGAATTTTTTCAAGCTCTTTAACTCAATGTATTATTATTTAATTCATGTTAAAAAACAAGTACTCTGTAAGAAGCAAATGCTGAAGAAGTTGAAGAAATGTAGACCCATGACTGCACAATACCCTATCTGTCTTACAATTCCATGCTGTAGCTGCAACACTGCTGTAGCTGTGCTATTCAAAAATACTAGCAAGGCAAAGTGAATGAGGAGAGGTAATACATGTTACTGAAGTGATACGGGTTGAGGGAGAAGTTCTAAGGAGATAAACATTTCTCCTCGGAGTTTTTTTGTTGAGCCACTAACAAAAGCAAATGATAGTCTGCCACCTGACAGAAAGGGCACTAAACTCAAACTAACCCATATCATATATTTTTTTTATGTAAAGCATACCTAAAGGGGTAAGAAAGATAAGTACCTGACAGCTTGTACTGTGAGCTGTCAAACAAAGTTCACATTGATCTAAATACAAAAGCAACAAAACCAAAAACCAGTCACAGATTTTTAGTAATCTCCTTCAAAAATATCAATCCTTTTGAATAATTTAAACTTCGATCAGAACTCCTATTGTTCTTTGGGTACATAAAAACCCATCACATACAGGAAGGTAGACCCGACACTGTGTAAAAGCTTTTGGATGATCCATCTCTATATTCTGCACACTCTCTGGTGTGTAGCACCACTGTTGCTTGGTGTTGGTTTGGTTTAGAGAAACAAAAAAAATCCCATCAGTAAAATCGCTTTTTATCTTTTCTTGGTGAATTTTCATATAGCTTTAGAGGATAAGTCATGATGCAATCCTTGTACTACTCTGCCTTTCAACTGGTGTTGCCTCTAATTCATTTAACATGTCATTGCTACCATTCAGCCTTCCCACATAGAGGTCAGGAGCACCTAACACAGAACCTCCCTGCCATTGCCATGGCGTATCAGTGCTCTCCTCCCTCTCCATCATAGTGCCTGCTGCTTCGCCTTGTCTTTAAATACTGTGTTAGACTGTTAGTTACCTAGAAGTCTCAGGTAGAAAGCTTTGGGAGGTTTTATTGTTATAACCAAACACTGGGGTCCCATGTGGTGTAAAGTCCTATTATTATTTGTGGTGTAGGGTCTTAAATTGAAAATATGTGCATATAGAAAGTGGCAAGCTTTGCTGTTTTATAATTACAGTGTAATTCTGTAGGTACATTAAGAACTGCTGGTACCAGTTTTTCTTAGAATCCAAAAGGTCTAATTATGGTTTCTGCAAAGTGATCTCAGTTTCCCTCTGCTGATGGATTTCCTTTCACCACTTAAATCTCAACCTGCCCTAAACCTAAGACCTCAACTGTGGGATAAACGCATCCCCGTGTTGTAGGTTTTATCATTGCCATTTTACAGACCAGTAAGCTGATTCAAAGCAGCTATATGATGAATCCATGGACAACCAAATGGTGTGACTGAGGTAGAAACACCTCCCTATCCACAAAGGCACCCTTTTGATCATGTGTAGACAATACTAATTTTAATACTAGATCAAGCCATATTGTGCTATATATGAAGTTCATCCAATACACACTCTTATACAGTTACACTACATAAATATTTTCTGCAGTAGTGCTAACCTATTTGATTGTTACTCCAAATATGACAGTTCTGTACACTGAAGCATGCAGCATCAATGTGTAACAATATAAAATATTATAAGAAGTTTCAACTATACTTTGGTACTCTGAATGATCACACAATGGCTAATTGCTTCATAACAGAGAATTTTACTGCAATGAAAGAACTTCAAACCTGTGCTGAAAAAACAACAGGCACATACACAGAATAAATGATATCTATTTTCTTAATATCTGGTTTTCACTCTAAAGTTATTGCCAAGAACAGACACACACCACACATTTTATAACCTACAGTTAAAACTCTTAGAAGTATTATTAGTTGCTTTCTTTGGCAATGCAACAAAATGTACCTCCAATATTCAGGTAACTGGATATGGTATTAGTCGAAGCAATTTGCTGAACACAAGCTTTTGTGCCCAAAATATGTTACAGAACTGCACTGTATCACTGATAAGTACTATAGCTGAAAGTCATCAGAGAAAGAAAGGGAGAGTCTACACATGTGAGAATAAGTAAAAGAGAAAGTCTGGTTTTATTTTTAAATTCTTCATGTGCAGAGAAATCTTCATGTTCGAGAACTTCAATCTGAAAAATTTGTTTTAATTACAAAAAAACCTGTTAGTTGGCTAAAGATTCTTATAAACGCTCCTCTGTGAATGCCTTCAGGAAAGACTGTGAATATCATTCCCTTGTGAATAATTTCACTCACATACAAAGTAAGGCAGGAAGCAATAACAAGGAGGAAGGAAAATTGAGCAAGACCACTTTACTGCTTGTTACTAGAATGTAGTGTAAAAGGATTACAAAACCAAGGGGATCTTGAGAATTAAGTTATTTGAATGGATTCCCATAAAATTCCATGTCAAAAAGGACAGTTGTGCAGGTGGGGCCTGCTTGTTCTCTTCCTCTGTGGAATTCAGTCTTTGCCAGGTCCCCACCAGGTCTCCTCTCACTGATTTCATATACTTTTGCTTAAGATGTTCAGTTCCCTCACTGCAGACTGGAGAAGTACTCTGCCTCAGTAGCAGAGCCGTCTGGATTTTCTCTCACTCTCTTTCAATAAATGTAGCCTTTTCTTTAAATGTGTGCTATTTTCTGAAATAATTATTCACCTGAATTACCTATTGACAAAGGAGTCAAAATGATCTGGTTTTTACCCTCCAAAAAACAATATCAAGGTAATAAGTTGAGTAAGCACAAGGACACCCCAATAATGCAACTGCCATGTACTGTTAAGTATAAGAAAAAAGTTATTAGGAGCATACAAATGGGATTGCACAAGATGCCGGCAACTAACAGAGGAGTTCCTTCTGTGACGACTAAGATGTTGGCAGCAATATTGCCAGAAAAACCTATTGGTGCAGCAATGTTCAAAGAATAAATGTCAGACAAACAAAAAGATTCAGGGACGGTGTTTGCAACTGAAGAACTGTACTGCTGATTACTAATGTATCTATAATAGCTTTGCATATCACCAGATTCAGGTTCCTCCTACTGAGTCTGCATCGTGTCAACACAGTGATCTTTATCCACAGCAAGGACTAAACTTCTTGAGGGCTACAGCCCCACTGCTGAACCAACAAACACTAAATGAAAGCTGTAGATCAGAGCTGCTGTAGGAATACCATGATCCAAAGCAATTATCATCAATACCTTATCAATCCAAAGGTTACCACAACGTCTAGCTTCTACTTAGTTCTACTGATTATTTTCAATTTACTTGCCAGATAGAAAAAAAAAAAAGACACACAAATAAAAATTACAGAAAAGTAAGTTTATCATGCACTTTGTAAAGAAGAGTTAGAATCTAAATTGATAAAGTGGAAGTCTAAAATCAACAACCTGAAATTCAGCAGAGGTGGCATCAACATACATAAGGAAGAGAACTACTAGACAGAAAAAAGCTACAAGGTAACACAGGAGAGAAGAACCCAAGTAGCAGCTCATCACTAAATCACTTTAGTAGTAAATACTTTGTATTTCACCACCAAAGGGCCTTTAATAGCTACAGTTACCTCAGCCACTCAGTCCTTCTCCATCGTTAAGTTTCAGAACTTTATCATGATTTATTACCTTTAACAACTGGGGGAGGGAGGGCAGAGGAATGTCATTCTTAATTGAATTGATAAAACCTACAGATAATCAACTGAAGTCACTCTACGTCTGAAGTAGTGAAATAAACCGAAGAACGGCCCAGAACACTCACGACTCAGATGGGACAGTTCTTAACTTTTAGGCCAGCTTTACAGTCTGTTAACTACTGAGAACGTGGAGAGGCAAATGGATGTGAAAAAAGAAAAAAAACCCAAAACCCCAAAGAATGAATTCCTGAACGGAAGAGCACCCCAAAACCAAGTATTTAGGACTTAGGCAAATCTCTTCACAGAGATAGAGCGCCATACAGAGTGCAAGAGGAAACGAGGAATAATTATTCAAGAAAGAAATATTAGAGAGTCCTAACAGTGTGTCTGAAAAAGCTCCATACCAGGATTCAGTGCTGATGCACATGAACTGAAGTTCACGACTTTTTTTTTTCTCCTGAGCATTACAGTTGCTGTACATGAGAACTATGCACTTGAGAGTTCCAGTGAAAACATACCATCTATTAAGCATTCACTTCAGATAGCATGCATATTTTAATATGACCAATTAGGAAAGCATCTAACTGCTGCCATTTACAGGATTTTCTCTGTTTCTGAAGTTCAGCTATAGATCTAGGTTAGCAAAGTCTCAAAATATTCATTATTTGTGCTATTTATTTACATTTTTTAAACCCTATCTCATGCAATCAAGATGCTGACAGCATTATTACTAGCAAAAAGAAAGATCCTCCATTACATATTACAGATCTCAGGGGTGCTTTTAAAGAAAACAAAGATGCTTTTGCTTAACAGTTGGCCATCAAAGATGCTTTTCCCAGGCAATTTTGGGACTCTGGAGACAATCTATGTTAAAAAGTGTAATATTCAGTCAAGATTCAAGTAGACATTTTCTTTGTGTGTATCCAGAAGACAGACAGTAATATTGCCTAATCGATGGAAAACAGCCTTACAGCTAAATAAAACAACACAGAATATACCAAAATTAAACATTGATCCTTACTTCTGGACATCCGGTCTCAAAACAATTGTCATTGATAAACTTGGTCTATGCTAAAATAACAGAGATAAGATGTCAAATACTCTGTAAGTTCTCAGTGATTTCCAAAGAGAAGAATCAGAAGCTCAGTTTAAGGTATCAATATGCTTAGTTTAGCTTCCCTTTCAGGAAACAAAAAAAGCTGAAGATTGTCAAAAGTTGGTTTTACTGAAAACAGATCCTGATGAACAACTTTATGTAATACTGATTGATTTTATCTCCCAGAAAAACATTTTGATACAGAATGTTTAATTTCAAGATGCATACCTTCAACACAAACTCTTG